>VZRH01000181.1:590366-621653 GCA_013397555.1 Urocynchramus pylzowi | reverse complement strand
TTATTTTATTTTATTTTATTAAACTCTTTTTATCTCAGAGTTTTCTCATTGTTCCTTTCCCCCATCCTGCTGGGATGGAGGGTGAATAAGCACCTCTGTGGTTCTTAGATGCCAGCTGGGGTTATACCATGAAAAGTCCTCTCATCATTTGATGCTGTGGACTTTGTGCCAGTAGTGCTCATTCTACTGTATTTGAGAAAATATGATATTTTAATTTTTTTTTAATACTTCTTTCATTTATTACTGTGGCTCCTTCTGGGGGCCCTGCATTATTGTCTTTTCACATTAACCTGCCAGAATTTGACTGCTCTTGTTTCTTCTTTGGATACCTTTTCTTTTTACAGATAATCTTTCATGTATAATAACATGTTTTGCTTTGTTTCTAGGCCAGACCTTGTGTTCAGAGTTCTGTGCCAACTCTGTTGTGTCACCTCTAAGGTTTTTATTCTCTTATATAGCCTGAACTGCTTTTTCAGGGCTTTCTGTGTCTTTCTGCAGCCCCTGCTTTTGAAGATGAATGGAAGTCCTGTGGATTCCTTGTACTTTGTCTACTCCCCTGGGAGGGTGTTGCTGTAACACAAGACTTTACTGAGACCAAACTGTGGAACAGCTCCTTCAGCTGAATACCCTTGGGCTAAATCCTGCAGAACTTTAAAACCCTTTAAAGGGTTATATCTTCCCTTTTGGCCTCCAAAGCCATCCCGTGGGTTGCTTGGGTTATGTCCTGATACTTTTTCTCCTCACCTGAAGATGGGTTATTAAAGACCCAGCTGCATTTCCAGCTGTCATTTTCTGTGTGATTTCTCACATTTTATTAAGTCTTATCATCCTGGCTGGATGCTGCTTGTGCAGGTAATGTTAGTTTAAATCCAAGGTTTCTTTAGCATATGGCTTTATCCCCTCACCACAACCCTGGCAAAGTCTGCTTGCTCCTTTCTGTATTTGGTAGCCTGGCACTGGAATGCCTTTCTGCTCCCAAATTTCCATCAGGCCTAGGATATTGAAATTATTTAAGGGAAAAATTTAAATGAAAGCAAATGAGGCTCCCCAGCAGCTCCCTTCTATTTCTTAGTCCTCCTTTAAAAAGTGAAATGTTCAAGCAGAAATTAGACAGACTAGTTAAAGGAAAAATATTGAGAACTATTATGTGTATAAAATACAACCCTGGCTCTGAGCTACAAATACTTGTGGGCTGAGAGTAGTAGTGACGGGGAAAATATAATATCTACTTGACATGTGTATATTTATGGTTTTTTTTCCCAAAGTGACCAATGGTAAAAAACTATTAGAGACATTTTGCTGGCATAGATGGGCCTTTCAATGAAGCAGTCACTGTCATATAGTAGGGGAATAGTACAGAAAAGAAATTTAATCAGAGAGCATGTAAAAGTATTGATAAAAGTAATTTTCTTGTTAGATTTCTCACACATTAATTGCTTAAATTATATAGCTAACTTAAGGCACCTTGATATGTAATTGCGGGTCAATTAATTAATTTTTCAGAACTGTAATTGAAGATTTTTTAGAGTGAGGACTAAGTATTTTCATCACACACTGTAGCAGGCTTGTGTATCAGATCGGCTGTACAACATTTCCCTTTGGAAAGGTGCAAATGGGATTATTGACAGCTCTAAAAGCAGGGTGTGAAGTGGCTGGGAACACTTTCCTGTCAGAAATGTTACTGGTGCTGAGTGAACTGAGTGAAATGTGCCCTTTTGGGATTTCGGTCTGGCTGCCTCACCTTACCTCACCTGTGGAAATGTTCTGATCATTTTATCCACAGTGCTTGATAAATGTGTGACAAAAAGAGATGCGTGCAGATGCTGTTTTGAAAAGAACAATGCAGCTGAAATGATGAAGTGTTTCACTACTGCTGCATCGTTGGAAGCACTTTCCTGGGTGCTTCTGTCTGGGTATTCCTTTGTGCTTGTGGGAGGGGATTTATATCCTGCTAATTTACTTCTAAACACAGCTTGGGAAATAAACAGGTTAAAGGCAAAGCCTAAAGTAGTCAAATAGCTCGAACAACAAAAAAAGCAATGCTAAACTGATGCTTAGAGTGAGTCCCAGGGGTGCCTGTGCCTGGCTGTGTGCTGAATTTGCAAGCTCTGCCAAAGGACAAGTTGCCAAAACTCAGCTGGAACGCCAACTGAAAGTCAGTGGCTCAAATTATTTGCTCGACTGAAAGTTTCCTCACACATTGTTATTTAAATATCATGAGTTTAGTTTTTGAAAACGATGGAGCATGAGAGGAATGATGGGCTTGTCTCTGCTGGTAGATAAAACTAGCACTGAGAGATAAAAGACACAATGGGAAGGATTCCACTGATTGATGAACGGAAAAAGATATTTGCCTTTACAAACAAACTGTACGTTTGCTGATAAATGAAATTGGATATTGAAAGATGAAAGAAACAATGGGGGAATACCCTAAATTCCATAAGAATTAAAAATTAAAAAGGGGGGTTATGAATTAGAAGGAAATCTTCAGTATCAAGCGTTTTGGAAAGTCTGTACTTCTCAAGTACCTCAGCTAATGGGGAAAGAGAGAAGGGAAATTGGGATAAAAAGGAGGCTGAGTCCTCCAAAAATTGGAGAGACCCCAGGGGAATGCCCCATGGCCTCTCCCTTTATTTGAATGAAGTAAAAGGAGACATCTCTCTCCTTTTCGGACACAAACCTATGATGTTTGTGGATTAATTTTCCTGACAAGTAGAAAGAATTGGGAAATTGGTCCCTTTCTGGATGGAGCTGCAATGACAGTTTGTGTAGGCACAGGGCTGCAGTATTGATAAATTCCCTGTGCCCATCTACATTCCTTTACATTGGCAAGCACCGAGGTTTGCAGCCAATTCCCACGTCCCATTTGCAATTTGATACACTGTTCAGTCATGTTCCAGCGTGAGCCTTTGAAAAAACAAAACAAAACAAAACAAACCCAAAAGAAATACCACAACCTCCCCCCCCCAAAAAAAAAAAAAAAAAAACCAACCCAAAACCTTCTAACTTTTCCCCTCTGCCTCCCAAAACCTCCAACTTCCCTCAAATATATCCTTGTTGTAGACAAAAACAAGCAGGATTAAGAAGGGAAGAAACATCATAAAAGTTTGGCGCTGCTCCTCAAATACCCATTAATGTGCTGAGAACAGCCTTTCACTCCAGGTGATCATACCTGGCAGAAACACAGTCAGAGTGGAGAAAAGCCTCCCTTTCTCCCTCTTCCTCCTCTTGATTCTTCCATAAATAAAAACCTTCAGTTTTAGCTTCATTCCCAAAAAAACCCATTGCTTCCCGAATTTTTGAGGAGTGTGATTAGAATTGATACTGACAAATTTGATTTCTGATTCAAAAAAGATATTTGTTCTAGAATTAATTCAGGGCTGAAGTTTCAGAAGGTCTTATTTCATTCTGAATACCCTGACAAAGATTCTCATGTAAGAAACACTAATAACTACTTTTTTGAGAGGAAACTTATAAACAGTTCCTGAGAACTCTCCAAACCCCTTGCATTGTGTGTGTCATTTGGAGACTTAGAACCTTAAAATATATTTATGTCCTTATTTCTTCTCACTCCGCCTGGATTTAGGAAATTAAATGTCTTTCAAGGAGTTTTAAAAACCTATGCTCCACTAACTTGTCCAAAGGGGGATCAGAGACAAGAATCCAACTCAGCTTTTTGGAGCTTGATGCAATTGAAATGATCATGAAGTCATTGTTCAGAAAGCAAAAATCACATTAAATGCAGAGTGAAAACCAAGTGCATCATTGCAATTGTGGCTCTCACTCTTCTCCCTGGGAATGAGGGTTCCACTCCCAAGGGTGTTTTAGACCAGACAATGATCCCAGCACAGGTGAGAGATGCCAGGAGTGGGGAGGGAGGTGTCTGTCAGATTGAGGACACTTCTGGAGGGAGCTGTGAATGTAAGAATTCTGATGAGACTTAACATGGGCAGAGTCTGACTGACTCTACCACTTGTCTGCTGAATCCATTTGAACCAGGCTCTTTCCTCTGTTTCCTTTCAGATATTTTCTATTTTTATGAAGTAAAACGTTTATAGTTAAGCAGACTTAGCACTAACCTGCGCTGGCAAGTTTTGAGCAGAACCAATCCAGGAATGCAAAGCATCCATTAGCATTCCTTTCCTTTTAAATCCTGGAGAAGGGATAAATCTGATCCCTGCAGTATGTCACCAGGGAGCAAAAATAGTTTTTGTCTTTTCCACACTACCTAATAATGGTGTGGAGGTTTGCAATTTAGATTATAGACTCTGTGTAATCAGCCTGCTTGGGCTGAGCAGTGGTACAGGGGCTAAGCACAACAAGATATTGATCTCAGCAGGAGGTGCAATGCAAACAATATTAAATAAACAATTTGAAAAAGCCGAGGCAGATACCATTTATTTGAGAACAATATTCCAAATTCAGATTCTGCTAACGTCTATGTGAGCTTATAAATACCTTATTTACATGTAAATGGCCCTAAAAAAGGCTGCAAGGTGCTGGTCTCTGAGGACATTATTAACTTTGCTTCCCCAGCCTCTTCCAGAAGCTATAGGATTTTTATCAGCCTAATGTCTGATCTTTGATCAAACTAATTTGAAGTGGTTGCACTTTACACTCACAGATATATCAAATTTACTAGCTAAAATTCTGTATGTACAAACATAGCAAATAAATAGACACATTAAATAGTAAATGCTATTTTTACACTGCTTCTTGGAGTGGAGAAATCTTCTGAATAGGTGATAAAGATTCTACAAGAATAGCACATTTTTTTTCTTCTCTGTATTTTTCAGGGAAAGCCATATTCTCTCCCCATATATTTATACATTTGAAGCTCTAAAAGCACAGGTACAGGAAGTTTTATTTTGTCTTATATATTTGTACATACCAAGGACTTATCCCATTCTAGCCTCCTCTATATCATTCTTCTCTACTTCCCTGTTGGGTTTGCTCAAAGACATTTAGCTGTGCAAAATATCAGAAGATTAGGATTATTTTTATTATGTTAGATCATCTAATTAGTATATGCTTTGTCTGCTCAATTAAAGGAAAAACCCAGCATGAAAATCTTCTTTGATCTAAACAGAGTTTACAAAAGCATGTCTGTAAAAATGAAAGTTGTGTTTTAGGCTTTCAGCTGGAATAATTCATGCAGGGCATGCCACTCCAGTGGGGAACAAGCTCACACACTTAGGAAGGAGAAGGTTTGATCTTTACAACTGTTGTACAGGATATTCCAGCTCTGCTATGAGAATTTGTTAGGTAAATATCCAGGTTTCAATTCACACAGACTTTGCATCAGCTCCTCTACTGTTCTTCACCCTGAATTACCCTTAAATTTCCAGATATCTGTGTAATTGGTCCTTCACTCCTGCAGAATGGAGCAGTCAGCCTGGGAGAGCTGAGCCACTATTTAAGCACAGTGCAGGATTCTAAAGCAGGTAAACTGTCAGAGCTGGTCATGTCAGCCCTGTGACCGAAATACCTGAGGAATCTCATTCATTACCATTCCAAAGGGCTGCTGGGAGACTTTTGGGAAGCCACAGTCATCCCCAAATGGAAGCAGCTCCCAGGGATTCTTGTCTCCTCAGCTCTCTGCTCTCAGTGCTGCTGTGATCATCTCGTGACTCTTCAGATGGTGCCTTTGGAGAGGTGATAAAACAATGAAATTTCAATCCCAGAATAAACTGTGTCAGATATAAAGGATGAAAAGATACTGAGATTCAACATTCTTATTTAAGTGGATTTAGGCATCCAGAGGCAGAGTCCTGCTTCAGAATTCCAAAATCTGTGACATTCATGGATCAACAGCTGGGCAGGGAACCTGAATTTTGGTGTAGACTGCCAATTTCCAAAGTCCAGTGAATGTGTTCCTTAACTTGCCAGGATCAGGATATGAAGGAAGAAACATGCATTGCCTTGGTTTTAGAAACTGCTTTTTGTCTGTTTTTACTTAAAAATGATTTAAAAATGTTGGCTGGATAGTGAAAAAGTACTTTAAAACCTTTATTTGAATAATTTTTGTCCCAGAAATTCAGCAGGGCCACCAAAATTTGGTCTGATCTGGATTCAAGAGCCACTATCTTCTAAATATTATTCTGAATTTGTGAACAGGGAATGACACAATCCACAGATGATGCGAAATGAGATATTTCACTTTGCCTTGTGCTCATCAGCTGATTCATTTTTATAGAAGGTAAATAAAACACTCAAGGAAGAGAGTTTGGGGGAGTTGAGAAAGAGTAAAAAACCAACACAAAAACACAACAAAAAACCCCCCCAAACCCAAAATAGGCAAAATTACCATCCCCACCAAGAAGATGTATTTTTTTAGAAAGAGAAGACCTCTGTGAGAATTCTGGCAGATGCAGTGTGCATTTCTTAGTCTGCCATATCACAAGAGGTTAATGGCATCCTTTTAACAGGTAAAGACAATCCTAAAATATTATTTCTTTGAATCATTCTCCAGAGCTGAACATCCTGAGTGTGTGGTGCTTCCCACTTTTCCAGACAGGAGGTAGAAAAAAAAGACTTTTCTTCCTATAAAGTTTAACAGAGCAAACTCTGAAATGATGAATGTGGAGAGAAACAGAACAGATGGGATTTGTTTGTTCTTAAGATTGAATAAGAAGGGCCCTGATAACAGGGTATAAAATAATGAATAATCCAGGAAAGAAATTTGGAATTTAGGTCCTCTGTGATTCACAACATGAAAGAAATTATATTGAATGAAACTGAAAAATAACACGTTCAAAAACTGGCAAAATGAAGTATTTCTTCATATGGCATCTGATTTCACTGTGCAGCTAAATGCCAAGAAAGTTGCTAGGCAGGAACTCAGGATGAGAGGTGGAGAAGAGAATTGCAGAACCAATCACAGTTTAGGAACTCAGTATTTGCTGCTAAAAAGTAAAGAAATTTTAAAAAGAAATTATTTTGTGCTTGTGATGAAAACTGTATGGTACCAGCTTAGCCAACTCAGTTTTATGGCCTCTCAGGTGTGTACTATTTACCAAAGCAATCACATTTTCCTCTTGGCTTTCCAGCTGCCTGATATTTATATTATGGAGAGAAAAACAATCTTTGGCATCACTTTTGTGTGCAGAGCCTGTAGGTGGCAGGACAGGTGCCCGTGCCAGGGGTGACTTTGGTGCCAGTGGCCTCACAGTGACCCTGCGTGACCCCTGGCTGTGACAAGCTCCTTTAAAAGCTGCTGTTGGTCAGTGAGAGGCAAACCCCAGGCCTGGTTGTCAGCAGAGCCCTGCTGAGGAGCTGTTGCTGTGACAGCAGTGAGGTCTCAAGGGTGGATACCAGGCTGGGCTCTCCAGGACAGCCCAGGGGAGGAGATGCTGCTCACAGAGAGCCCCAGCCAAGAGTGCTGTGGTGTCTGGGGCACAGCAGAGCTTGGAATCTTCTCATCCTCTGGCCCAGGGAAGAGAACTGACTGCTGTATTCCCAACTTTCAGGTTCTGCTTAGCTTCTGTAGTACCCAGAGAAGATATTTTTCTGCGCCTGTGTTTCTGTCATCAAGCAAGAAAAGCTTTGAAATATGAAATTATTCCCCCTCTGTCTCATCCAGCTGCCACAATGAACAGCCAGGTCAGGAGAGAGCACACTTCTGTAAGGCACAGTAACAGGTATTTTGTGATGTTTATTGAGTGCATCTTCTGAGTGCTGCAATTTGGAGCATTAAGGGGCAAAAATCTGTCAGGAGCTGCACACCTACATCCACTACACGCTTCTAAAAATCACTCTCCAAAATAATTGTGTACAAGCATAAAGGTTGTGTTGGCACTTCTGTACTTTGAAGATTGTGTTTAGCCTCTGCCAGGAAGAGAAAAAACCTGCATTCTTCCCTGCATTGACTTTCTGTTCTTCATGCTGAGACATTTTAAAGAGAGGATATTTCTGGGGACTCTCCCACCCATGTATGGATTTTTTCCTTCCTGTTATCTGCACCTACTGAGATGCAATGTTGAAGACTGGGTCACTGATCTCACAGAGCTCCAGTTCTGCCCTAAAATGTACTTTCTGTAATCATTCAAGCTTTGTTACTTGCTTCTGCCAGTGGCCAGTTTGGTATAGAATTGCCTGGGATAGATTTTTCTGGTTTTATTATTCTTGAATTATTATTAGAGGAGCTGAGTTTGGGGCTGCAGGGGATTACAGAACTGTGGTGGATTCTGTCACACAACTAAGCACTCACCAGCTCATTGCTCATTGCCCTCTGCAGCAGGTGGGGGAGAGAATCAGAGGAAAAAAAAAAAAACCAAACAAAAAAACCAAACAAACCAACAACTTGGGGGTTGAAATAAAGACAAAAAGAAGAGGTGGTGCAAAGACATACACTCACCACTTCCCACCAGCAGACTGATGCCCAGCAGTTCTCTGAAGAGTGGCTCCTTTGGAAAGCTTTCCCCATGCTGTTGCTGGGCATGATGTTTTGTGGCATGGAGCACCCCTTGATCAGTGTGGGTCAGCTGTCTCCTCTGTGTGCCCTCCCAGCCTCCTGTCCACCCCAGCCCACCTGCTGAGGGGACAGACTGACAAAGAGAGAAGATCTGGAAGCTGTGTGAGCACTGCTTGGCAGTGGCTGAGCCATGGGTGTGATATCAGCACTGTTTCAGCCACAAATCCAGAGCAGGGCACCATATGGGCTGCTAGGAACAGAATGAACCCTGTCCCAGCCAGACCCAAAACAAGACATAACAGCAACATTCATCATGTTGTGAATTCAAACAGGTTTATGGAGTTCATGTCTGCTGGTGTGCCTTCACTCCCCATTGCTTGGTACTTTACTGGAACTTGGACTGTGCATCAGCCAAACATGGAAATCAGAAATTCTCTGTGTATTTCTTTACTGGCTGAGGTCAGTGATGTTGCTGCCATTCTCTTCATCAGAGACAGAATTCACTTTGTATTCCCAAAGTTCAAGTGTTGCTACAGGTCCAGACAGAAAGGATTCAGAAGGAACCAAACTCCAGGCTGCTGTTCAGAGCAAGGTATTAATTGCCACATTGGATTTGCAATCTTTGAGAAGATCTTTATTTCAGAGCAGTCATTAGACTGATGGAGAAAGCCATTAATGAAATTCTGGATGTCTGTATCACCACCTTTTGCTTCTACTCACAGGACCTGTGTCTGGTTTTGTCTGCTCTTCTGCTCCACAGAGATCGAGGGCAACTCTCATTTGACTCACGAGCCCACAGGGACCTCTTCTTGCTCATTTCCAGGATTCACACTTTCTGATGTCCTGCCTGTGGGATAACACCCTGTGTCAGTAATAGAGGGCAGAAAATACTGCAGTTGTTTCACTGGAGAGATTTCACACAACAGTGAGCAATTATGCTGAATGCCTTTGAAGATTGGAGTAGACTTGACTACACTGGGAGCTGATAAAATGGTTCATTTGTCCCATTCTTCTGTTTATCACAAGTCATTCATTTTAACAGGCTGGTTCCAGTTCTGCTCCTGAACTTTACATAAGACTTCTTAAAAATCTTTTTACTTTTGATGCATACAAGCAAATCAAGCCATTCAAGAGGAGGCTCAAAGCCATATGTGCCTAAGGAGATTAAAAATGACTAACAAGATGGTGTTACTGAAAATTGTTTGTTGTTCACAGTTGCTCTGTGATGCAATATAATGCAGCAGTTCCTTACAGATTGGGGATGAAAGGCACACTACAGAGATAAACACTGGGAACAGAGAACCCCCTGGATCATAATTGTAATGGGAATAGGAGGGCTGAGCCACTGCAAACCTTTTATGGGACTTTGGGTAGGTCACTTCATAAGGCATCAAGTAGAGAATAAAATGTTCTCCCTTTTGTATCTTCTGGAGAACCTGTCCCTGGTCTTTACCATAAAGAAATGTTTGTGGCTACAAAATAAACCCAGCATTTTATTCCATGTCTTACAGTGATACCACAATATGGTCTGTAACCTTCTGAGCACAGAAACCCTCATGTGTATTAAAAAAACCCACCAGAATTCCCCCCAAAATAGAAATCCTGAGGGATTTATTGATTGAAAGTTACAATGCAAAGAATGGCATGTAGATTTCCCAAACTCAAGTTCTAGTCCAGAACCAAAACCACACCTTAGCCTGTCAAAGTGTAATTCCTGAGAGAGAATGTGTGAACCTGGGATGTTGCACAGTTTTCCTGGATATAAGGTTTTGACTATTTTCCAGAAAACAAGATAAAAAATAGGGATCCTGGAGATAATTTAAGTGAAACTGGATGCTTTTATCAGCAGATAAGGACATCACAAGGCACCTGGACATGCACAGTATAAAAATAAATATTATGTATTTCTATGTATAAATAAAAATAAATTCATATAGAAAATATCTCTCTGGGCTAAGAAGGAGATAATACAGAAAGGAAAAGGTTTCTGATTCTAAGTCACCTTTCTGCAGTTACTTAGATGTGATGGTTTGAAATGTGATCTGTTATTATCAAAAAGAATTGTATTGTGGAGACAGATTTTGAATTAAATTGACTTTATTTACTAATGTTCTGCAGCTTTGAAATTCCATTTGTCTGATAAAGATTTTTGCATTGTTCAGAGTCTACTGCATTAATTATTATGAATTTTACTGGGGGGGATGAACACTTTGAAATTTTCTCTTCACAAAACAGATGGGTCCTTTAAATTTAATGCTATTGTCCCTGTGTTCTGCACAGCAAAGCAGGAGCTTCAGTCTTATTTACTTCAGGGGTGTATTGACAACATTACCAGATTCATCTGTCAGGTTTTTATGAGCTGCTCCATCACCAGGCTTGGCTACAGTATGGAAAGTTTGAGAAGTCACTTGTTTCCATCTGTGCTGCCACAGCTGCAAGGCACACCTAAGAAAGTTCCAGAACCAAGGGGGGATGTGGTCTGGAGCTCCCATTCAGAGCCAGCACGTCACTGTGAGCCTTGCAATTAACTCATCCTGGGAAAATTCTGCCCTGGACGTGCTGGACCTGGGCCAGCCTGACAGCTGCAGTTATCAAGGCATGGGATATGAGGGGAAAATGAGACTCCAAGCAAGGTTCTCCACACCATATGTTTGGGGACTGCTCCAGGCCTTAGACTTTGTGTAACAAAGCAATTCCATGACAAGATGCTGTTTAACCATATTTCCTCTGGCACTGCTCAATGGGGAGGACTGGGCTCTTGTAGGAGGCATTTTCAGCCATCACAGAGGGTGGTTTTCCCAGTCATTGCTAATTACCAAGATCTTAATTTGCTAGCACCAGGAATTCCCCTCAGGCTTCCAACATTATTGAATTAAGTCCTGGCCAAAGACAATTAACTACTCTTGAAAACGTCTGTTGCAGTCTCTGGGAAATTTGGGGATGCTCTTTATTTATTTGAGTTGAGGAACTTTTCCTCAGTTACTCAGAATTCTGAGCACTCTACTCAAAGGGATTTATTTCACTTTGTAGGACTAGTCATTGCTGAGGGGAATGAAGGCTCTGCTGCCTTTTTGCCTTTTCATGCACAAACCCCCTATATGTGGGATTCTGTCACCTAAGCCCGTTCAGAATGTACCAGTAAGCCTCTCTGCATGTGATCTATTTGCCAAATCTTTGCTGAGATTAGAGGCAGCTTAACTGCTTTGAGCTGTGTGCTTGTCCATTTAAGTTCTGTGACACACACAGCAATGGGAGGGTGGTTTCCAAACTGTACATAGCAGGAGAGGAGGCATCCCTGGCTGCAGGGAGAGAGGCTGGAAGAGATTCCTGTGCCATTTCTTATTTAAACAGTCTGGTATTCCTGCAGAAGGAGTGGGACAGCTCTGGAAGATTTGCTTTCAAAGCACACACAAGCTGTGGAGATGTTTATGTTTGCTTGGAGGAAGGAGATCTGATTGACAATATCTGAGTGCCCAAGGCAGCAGAGAAATCATTTTGGATGCACACTCATTGGGCTGGGAAAAGGCAAAGTCTGGGGAGTGTTGCTTCTGTCTTATTCCCCCTTGGGTAGAAAATCTAGGGACAGATATATATCACATTTTTGGTGTTGAAGGGTCCTAGCAGGCTGGTCATATTTTTTTTACTGTTGATTTATATAATTATAGTTTATAAGCCTTCTAGGAATGGTCCAGGATGTGTTTAATGTATTGTTTATCTGTCAGTGTTCCTTTTATTTGGATTATGGTAATTTATGAGAGTCCTAATGCATTGGATATGGCTCTGATGGGACAGATGATTATGGAGTAGACAGCAAAGAAGAGTGAATGGAGTGACAAGGAGGTAAAAACAAAATTTGTGTAATTTAAAACAAATTGGATAGGGAAATCTAAGCTGAAGAACATGGTAAATGACGTTGAAGGTATGTATTAATAGACAAAAACTTACAAATGTGGCTACAACATTCCAGTCTGTCCCAGACAGCTCTGAAACAGAAACCTTATTATTACACTTAGAGGGATGTGTGATGCCCTTCTTGTAGGTCATAGGTGGCCATGCAAACATGGACAGGACAGAAATCTGTGCACCTCTCAGTCTCTGTACCAAAGCAAAGGTGATCCAGGGCAGGGAAGACACCGTGGATCCCATTACCTCATCAACAGGCAGAGCATTCTGCTGGAGGATTTCTTGGCTCAGTGTTCATCGTTCTTGCTACCTGGCCTGATAGCTTTTTTAGTACTGTAAAGGCCCTAGAAGAAGGATTAAAGAAGGACTACTAAATAAAGTCTGATGAAAAACTGTTATTTACTCTGTATAGACCAGTGGATCAATTTCTTTTCTAGAGCAGAATTCTGTAAAATAGGTAAATTTTCTGTTAATATAACTTAATAATAATAATGTCCCCGTATTTTTTGTACTAGGGAGCCCAGAACTGGACAGAGTCCTCCACGTGCTCAAACATCTCTTCAGCACTCAGAAATGTGTCCTTTGGGTCTTCTGAGCTGAACATCATGTCCTGGTGCTTGAAATCACAGACCCAGGTAACAGTTTCTGTTTTCCTGAGGCAAGTCACAGGTTAAAGGCTGTTATCACTTCCCTTTGGAAAAGCGGGTATCCAAAGCTTGCTATGCATTTCAATTTGTTGTTTAAGTTAGTATTTATTATTTTTTCTCTAAAAAACAAACAAACAAACAAACCTCACCATAGAATGTTCTCTTTTGTTGAGAGTGATTTAGGAAAAAGGGGGAAGGAGATCTGGCAACAGAGTCCTGAATAAATGTTTTTACGTTAGGGGAATTTGTGATATGCAGGGATGAGACAAGCTTCAGGAGAAACTTTGGGTAAAATTTAGAGTATTGTTGTCTGAATTGTATGTGAAGCCTCTATGTAAATCAAGTACCAATTTAACAGATATTCAGAAAATTGCCCAGGGCAGATTCTTTCAGGGACAAGAGACTGACACAGCCTGCTCACTCTTCTGTTAGGTCAAAGCATAAAAAGAGCCAGAAAAACGTCAAGTGTGTGTTGAACAGTGGTTAAAATTCAGAGTCCTGTCACAATTTCATGGCAACCCTTTCAGTCTTGTCCCCAAGGCTTCTTCTCTTAGATTCCTCCTTTTGCTTCCCTTTGAATTCACATTGCTCTTTCCACAGCAGAACCTGTATTTCTGCCTGTTCCCACTTTTCCTAATTTAACCTTGCAATAAAATTCTAGCACTTTGCATATGTGACTTCACGTGGGAAAAGTCAGAGGAAAAGGAGCTCTTACGTAATTTCTTTTTTCCTTTATTTATCAACCTAATAACCCTAATGAATTATCCTTTATGAACACATGTAAATCCATTTTTGAATCCCTTGACCTCCAGAGCACTTTAGTCCAGTGAATTCCACACTGAATTACATTTCCTCTGTTGCATTTTGGACTTGCAGCCTGATACTTAACACTGGTTTTTGTACTGTGAGAAACTGAAGGGTCACCTCCTGCTCATCTTCCACATTCTACTCCTGATTTTCAAAGGACTTTATCATATTCCTTTCTTAAAGCTAATTGTTCCAAATAAATATGCTTGTAAATATGTAATTATCACTTGTGCCCTAATTGGAGAAGTGTTCTTGCTTTCTATCAACTCTGCAAGGTTTACAAGAAAATAGAAGGGGTCTTTAAGGAGAAGCACTGGTTAGGATCATTTATTTCTATCACACAAATTCAAACTGCTACTGGAGTAGAGTTTATGTCAGAAAAAAAAAATTATTTCTTTGCTCTTTTAATAGGACACCATATATACTAGAGTGTCTTGAGGTTTTCCTGACTTTTGATGGTGTTAAAACAGTTGAAAGCAACACTGACTTAAATATTAATAATTTTTTTCCTGAACTTTCCTAAAATTTGAAGGTTGTAGTGCCTCTGATTTACAAAGCAAAAAATTTGAATTTAATCAAGCTGAGCTATTCCCAAATTTCAGGTTTAGCTAAACTCATCAGCTGATAAGTCATGAAGTGAAGATTGGAGGACTTTTTTGATGATAAATCAAAATGCTGGCATAGACAATATTGGGAAAAACTTTCTCCTCTGTTAGTAACATCAGGCTAAATGGTCACAGAAAATTATTTCTTGCATCAACACCAGAGAACCTCTCTATTATTTCTATTATGAAGGTACAAAAATGAAAAGTTCAGCATCAACTACTTAATTGTGACCTCAAAATGAGAGCGTGCTATGGAGAGTAAAAATCTTGATTTTTTTTGTTTGTTTGTTTGTTTGTTTTTTGTTTTTTCACTCAGTTTTAGCTGCTCTTAGCACCCCATATGCTTGGAGATGCTCTGTGCTAGGCAGTCTTTAGGCAAAAGAATGAAAGCTCTTTGAGAAGAGTGTGGTGTCCAAGCAAGTACAAAATGTAACTCTGGGCAGCTCCTGGATGCTGCCAAACACCTTCAGCTCAGAAAGGCACCAGCTGGAATCCTGAAGGAACCAGAGTTCCCAGAGAGGAGCAGGGGTGTTCTGTTCACATTTATCTGCTCTTTGGTGCTATGCTCTGTTTTGAAACAGCCTTGTTTCATACCTGTTACTGTGTGTCTGGCTCGTAGTTTTGTCTCACAGTGAGTTGGTATTGAAATTGCTTGGAACATTTGGGAAGTTCCACATCCCATGCAGCAGAAGGATAATTAAAGCAGCATCATCAGCAACAGTGCTAGAGGGGCTCTTGCAGCTTCTTCTTTCTTTCTTTCTAAGCACTCAGCCACAAATCTTATTTTTCTCTAAATATTTTTTGCATTTACTGTGCCTATTTGAATTAGCTCCCACTGTACCATAACCTCTCAACCACACAGAGTCACTTTTGTTGTTTTAAGTCACTCTTCCACACAATTAATATATTTATTTGGGCTTGGCTTTCCCTGCCTTTTCCTGCAGGCATATTAGCACGACTCCATGTAATTTTGGTAGAATGTACTCCCATTCCCAGCTACCTGTGGTGACAGAAGCCTCCTTTCTCCCTCACCTTCTCCCTCAATGCTGGTGAAAAACAGCCCACTGAAGATTCTATGGAGCATGAAATAGCCCAGGAATGGCTTTTCTCGTGCTGCTTAAACTTCATTTAATGAAGCTGAAATACAATGCCATCAGCTGAAAAATGTGATGGGAATTCACCCCATTGGCTCAGGAAAGCATCTGTTGCGGTGATCTGAAGCTGTCTTAGCTAAAGGCTAAACAGAGCTATTTTTAAAGCCCATTCCCATCATGGAAACAAGGAAATGGAGTCAGTGGAGCAGAGCACAGAGGAATGAGCTGGACTTTGGGATGTGTGTTGTAGGGGAGAGTTCAGCAAAGCAAGTGAGTGAAAATAATGCTTAGGTCATATCAACCTCTTAGGGAAATCAGTTTTTCAACTGTTTTAAGTATGCCACCCTTATAATTTTCTTTTTAATTAAAGGATACTAAAAATTATTGCATTTTTAAAAATTATTTCTGAATCTTCTCCATCTCCTCTTTAGCAGTAATATTTTGCCAAGCTGAACAGTGTAGTTAAATAAAGACCATTGCCCCAGGCAAAATAAGAGTCTGAGACTGTTTTTTCATAGCAGAAACCCATTCTAACCCAACCCAGAATGCATATTTCACATCTATGTTTGGGTTTTAAGTTTGCTGATCCAAAAGATGGAAGAAAACAATTAGAAATTTACTGATTCACTGAAATAACTAATGATCTGAACATTAGGAAGGAACTATGGACTTTGTAAAATAAAAGAATTATCCCTAAATTCTACCCAATCAATATTTAATTGCACAGAATTAACAGAATGAGGACAATAAAATCTGAAGAAATTAGAATCCTTCACATAATTCCTGCAGAAAAAAAAATTCCTTTGGATTAAGGCTTGGGAGAGTCAGGGGAGAGTCTTGCATGCCATTAAAAACTCAGAAACTTTCCTTTCTCAGCTGCCTTGAGACCCCCTTTCTGCCCCTGCTCAGGCAGGAGATGCCAGTCTTTAAAGCAACATGTTTAGAATTTTTTTTGTTGGTGAAAGATCTTGGACATCAGGCTAAACTAATTTTTTATACCTTAAAGGAGACTGTGGAGTCTCCATCCCTGGAAATACTCAAAAGCTGTCTGGACACAGTCTTGAGCAGGAAACTGAACCAGATGACCTCCAGAGGTCCCTGCCAACATCAACCATTCTGAAGTCTCTGTGATTTGTGATGAGAATAAAAGCAGGTAAATATATTATAATATATGTTCTCACTAATTTAACAAACACAAAATCTTGGCCTCAGACAAAATTTGCTATGCTGGATGATCTCTTAGGGCTTCCCTTTAATTTCTATTTCCAGGTCTGCATTAACTATTATGAAACCATCCCTTCTATATTAGAAGTGTAATAAAATACACTTAGAGTACATTTTACACTCTTAAAGATTGACAGATCTTTAATATCTCTGCTGTTTCTGCGAGTGATGACAAGGGTAGGATCTCCTAACTTGTGTTTCAAAAGAAACCATCTTCTGAAATCAAAAGAAATGGACTCACTCTATTTGATAGGCACTGGATTTGTAAATTAATTTTAGAGGAGTTTTTATTCAAGTGCTATTTTGTTATACCAGACATTTGACATGTCATGTGCTGTAACCAACATGCACATTTACCATCAGAAATCTCCATATCTGACAGTGCTTATTTGTGAACAAATATAAAAATTGATACGTGTGTTTCTGCCAACTCAGCCAGCCAGCCTGCTTTAAAACAATGATAAATTATTGTTAAAATCTCGGGGGAATAATGTACAAGAGGAATGAATGCACCATATCTATTAGACAACTGTATCTATGAGCTACTTTGTGAATGCTGACATTGAAGAATCCACTGCTCAAGCCACAGTGATGTGCAGAATTGAAAGGACTCCAGTCCTGCACAGAGAAGTTATTATGAATTCACCAGAGTTCTATGGCAGAAGCTGTTTGTTTGAGATGAAAAGACACTATTACACTGTCACACTGAAAGATGGCTCCTTTCAGCCAGCTCGGCCAGCCAGAGGTTTTGTCTGGAATGCATGAAAAACGGGATGTTTTTATAGCTTTCAAATGAAAAGAGGTGTGTAATAATGGCAGGTGGTTAGAAGCAATAAAACCAGTTCACCTTAAACACCTCTCTTCAGAGCAGGCAATTTATATGTTACCTGAGGGGAAGGGCATCCACCCATGTATGACTGAAGAGTGTAGTGTCATTTAATTTGTATTTATGGTTTGTGTTCTAAAATAGAGGTGTGAAGCATGAATGGAGGAGTTGAATGGCTGTAGACAGCCACAGGACCCACAGGGAATCACAGCAGCACCATCATGTTCTGTGCTTCTCCTTCTGGCAGCTTTTAGAGTGAGGCTGAGCATGATCCTGCCAGGGGGGATTGAATCCTGGGGTTTACAACCAAAGCCTTGAGGTTCTTGCTCTTGGTTCTCAGGGAGAACTGAGTCTGGGTGTTTGGAGTTAGGCTGATTTTCAAGGACTGATTAGATTATAAACAGGGTAGCAAATTATATCCATCCTATAATAGTTTAACACTCTGATACAAGGACATAAATCCACAAATCTTAAGGGTGAGTTGGTATATAATGAAGAAATAGCTGCTGTTTTCAATGAGCTGTCCCAGGTATGGAGAAGCAGCCTAAAGACAGAAGCTGAGAGCTCACACAAAGCTGCCTTGGTCTGCTGTGGAATCTGCAGCAGAGACCTCCCCTTGCTGCAGAGAAAATCAAACCTTCAGACTGATGTGGAGCTGCAGGAATTGGGAGATGTGGAACAGTCTGGCTTTCAGTTCTTGCTCCTCCTTTCTGCCTGTCAGTCCATCCTCATCCCTGGAAAAATGTCCTTGGCAAAGGGAGGAGATGAGGCAATGTCTCATCATAGAGATTTTCACCCAGTCATGCTGGCAGTGAAAACACTGGGAATTGTGTGTATTTAGGGAGATGAACCAAGCAGGATCTGATCAGAGTGTCACCCTGAGAGCAGAGAGATGCTCTTCTCATCTGACACTTCAACAAAAGGAACCTTTAGTCCACACTTGGAGCACTAAACCAAACCAATTAATACATCTTTTAAGCTCATATCTCTTTCTCTTATGAGAAACATCCTCTCTGTGCATAAAATGCACTAAGAGAATTGTAAGAAGAAATTCAAGCCATTTTCCCTTGCCATTGTGTCCTAACAAGAGTCCAGTATTGTGGGATACCTCCCAAACTGGTTTTGATGAATTTCCACAAAAAGATGAGGGAGAAAAACCCACTTTACTACATGTGTCTTTAATGTTCTCATAATAACAACTACTTCACATGTTAAGAAACGGCAACCAGTGAGTGAAAAAAACAAATTCCATGTCACAGCTGATGTTTATGTACCTTGTGAAGAATGGTAGAGATAATCATAAAGGCTTCAAATCTGTCCTTACTAACAGACTTAGTTCCTATAGCCTTTATAAATGAAATAACTTGTTTTTTTCATTACCTCTGGGATCCAAAACCAAGCATGCATTTTGTTACATCTGAAGAAAATGTCTCTTTCTATTGGCCATTAGTAACCTAAAGGCCATAAGTACCCCTGATCACCCACATCAGTTTCTACTTTCATGAGAACTGAAGCTGCCAGATCAATTGACTTGTCACCATGGAGGGCACAGGGGCTTGTGAGATGGAAACTGATATTTTGCAAACTATTTTGCTTTATTTAAGCTGAATGCCATTGTAAACTTGAAAAGAGCTACAAGGAGACTTAATTTGAAAACATAAAGGTCACCGAAGGCCTGACAAATGGGATGCCTTTGGCAAAAATGTACTTGTTGACTTGAGTGCTCCCTCTGAAAATGAAAACAAACCAATGCAAGTTATAATCAATTTGAATGCACAGAGAGAGTCTGGGTGTGTTTCTGTCCTTAAAGCAGCCAAGCAGACACAACCTTGGTGCTGTTCCAGCCAGACAAGTCTATTTGTTCCTGCTTGATGTGTGGTGCTAATAGTAAGTGATGCTAGCAATTGCTGATACTGTGGAGCTGCTGATTGACAGAGCTGGGCCCCTTTGCTCACACAGAAATCACTGAAATTCAATTATTTTCCATTGAACCTACATCAGGTAATGACTCTTTTCTATACCTGGCCTTGAGATGTAAAGGCAGCACAGAGATTCTCCAGAAAGTGATGAGTACAAGCTCCAAAATTGGAGTACAAATCTGTCATCTGATCCTAAGGTGTTACATTTTAAGAAAAAACAGTGTTAGAGAGGCAAATAGATGCCAGTGAGAAGAATCAGAAGTGAAAAAAAACCCCTTGTCTTTTCATGAGTGGAAGTCAAAAAACAGACTTGACCACAACGCATGTAAAAAAATATATATATTTGTTTATACATTTGTATGTGTACATATGGGTTATAAAATATAGATATTTATAGAAATATTTAAAATATAGATATTTAGATATTTACAGGATAACTTTTCTTTGTAGTCTCTGATACACATTAGGATGATTTTGTATTAATAACAAAATAATGAGGGATGGTTCCTTGATAAAGAAGTTTTCTGTCCCTACAGCTTCATTCCTGCAGCCATACCTATCAATGAGAGTCTCTCAGACTTTCTTTGAAAAAGAGTACCTGAATGTGGATAAAGTTGGCAAAATTTTTCCCCACCAGAAAAGTGTCTTGACCTCAAATATCCTTGATTTTACAAGTGTAAGGAATACAGTATTCACATGGTGTCAATATGAGCTCTCCATCAGGCTGATCATGTTTCAAAGCATGGGGAAATGTAAACATCCAGATACTGCTCACGACCCTTCTGAAGCACAGAATGGTAAATCAGGGTGTTTAGGAATACAAATTCTCTTCTAAATTGCTTTCCTAGTGGAAAAGCCAAGGTTATGGCTGAGGTGCTAACAGAGAGTAAAGAAATCTGATAGTAGAAGGCTTCTTGCTCTTGCAAAAGGAGATGAAATGTGGATGTGCAGAGGCAGATGGAGTGAGTTCAGCCAGAAATAAGGTTTGGTTTCTTAGAGCTGAGGGAAATTAAACACAGAAACAACTTCCCTCGGGAGGCAAGGAGGTCCCCAAGTGTTGTGTGTGTACTTTTCAGCACAAGATTAAATGTCTTTTCAAAAGACAGGCTTTAATTCCACTTCTTGGAAGAACTCTGTGGCTTGTATTTACAGAACACTTGCTAATTGCCATGCTTTGAGAATATAAACTCCCTATTTCTACAAGTTAGCTTAAAATAAATCCAACCATTAAATACAGGCACTGAGAGACAAAAGGGAGGCAGCATCAATAAGAAAAGCAAAAATGTGTCTCAACAACTTAAGTTTGCCTGGACAGATGTTATTTCAGGAAGCTGTTCTTGGAAAGCAGTGCTGGAGAGGTAAAAGTTCCCCTGAGGAGTCCTTGTGCTGTGAACCTTGATGCCTGGGCTTAACTCCTGCTTTTGAGGGTAAAAAGGGTCATAGGAGGGTAAAAAGGGTTATATGAGGGTAAAAAGGGTCATAGGAGGGTAAAAAGGGTCATAGGAGGGTAAAAAGGGTTATATGAGGGTAAAAAGGGTCATAGGAGGGTAAAAAGGGTCATAGGAGGGTAAAAAGGGTTATAGGAGGGTAAAAAGGGTTATATGAGGGTAAAAAGGGTCATAGGAGGGTAAAAAGGGTTATAGGAGGGTAAAAAGGGTCATAGGAGGGTAAAAAGGGTTATAGGAGGGTAAAAAAGGTCATAGGAGGGTAAAAAGGGTCTCTCACCCATGAGGAGCTGAAGATGTGTGAAAGTGTTTTCAAACTGGGACACAAGTAGGGATTATTTTAATGTGAAAAGGAAGGAAGGGGAGGATAAAGGAGCTGCTCTCTTCTACAAATTGGGGCAAATAAAGTGACTCTGCTACGACTGTTCATTGAAAATTAAAAAAAAATCAGGAAGAAAAATATTTTTTGATTAATCTAATTGACTTTTAACCCTTCCTTTTTGAATCCTTTTTATTAACTGAAGACCACTGTTTTTGTGTTTGCAGAAGATGAACTGAAACACCCAGTTAGGATTTAAGCATTTTTCTAGAACTGGATTTTTCTAGTTCTCATGGAGCAAGAAATAAATTTTGACACAATTTCTTACCAAGAACACTATTTTAAATAGATATGACAAGGAATTCTCCAGCCAAACTTAGACTACATGCATGCCTAAATAAAGACATAAATTGATAGACACCAGCTAACCCAAACACAGGGTGTGTTCTCCTCCCAGAGGTGATTTTCCTTCCTGTCATATGCCTTTCTCTAGGTGGAAAGAAAGCAGTATTTGTTAATGGTTGTAAAATTCAAAGATATAATCACTTTGTAAAAAGCCTGGCAGATTTTTTCTGGTTTTAGTAGGATGCCTTTGTATTATTGCAAACATGTAACTCTGGTAGTCTATAATGAGCAAATCTAAATTTTGCCTCACTTAGTGTGGACTCATAATGACCTTCACTGATGCCAGATTCCCTGGGCAAAGCTATGTACCATTAATGAACATAAAAAAGGAAGCAGGCTGGAAGTAAATCATATATCAAGTCTAAGACCAAGACAAAAAATCTCAGTCCATCTAGTTAAGTGTCTTTTCTGTAAAAGAACTCTTTAATCTAACCTTAGTTGTGTACACCTAATTCAACCAACTTAATGTCAATTTGGGCCTATTTTTCAAAGTGCTTTTTCCCTATACTCAGTGCAAAGTCTTCATGTTTTTTGTTAGCTCTCATTATATGATATTTTTTTCTGAACTGAAAAAAAAGGTAAAAATATCAGTTTTAAAAACCTAAAAATTTGAATTAATTAGTTATCATTCAGAAGTGCTTAAAAGCTTTTTATTGACTTCACACTAAATTCATAATGAACCTACACTGTAGTTTGGAGCCTTGTCTGCTTGCTGATTCCTGGTGACAAGCCAGATTTTTGTTTTCCATCCTACATTTCAGGTATTTGCTCACTAGATGATGTTCATGTCCAGAGACTCCTACAAGGTGCAGAAATAACTAAGCCATGAAAGAGAATTTGTCAGATATCATGGGGAACAGCACCTGGTCAAATAATTTTGTATGAAAACTAGCAGTGAAAGATGTTCCACTCTAGAATTTTTGTTCACCCTAGAAAGTGAAGAATTTGTCTATTTCCTGGCTTAATTTCTATTTCCAGAGAATTTCAGTAAAAATTATTTTTTTAAAATGATATCACAATACCACAGAGTATTTTTGCAGAGTAGTTAATTTTTGGTGTTATTATTGAGTGTTACCATTGTTACTCTGTCTCAGAAAATTGAGTTTAAAGAAGGCTCTTGCTTGTGACCTCTGGCAAGTTCACCTAATGGCAGAGCCTGGCCCTGTTTTTCTGCTTAGCTTTATTTTCCTGCCATTCTGGAGATGAGAAAATGCAGCCTCTTTACAGTACAAAGGAGTGACAGACTCCTGATCACAAAGGGATGCACCTTCACATTTGTGTCTTAAAGCTGTGCTATGGATTTTGACAACATATTTCTCCAGAGTGTCAATTTGTTTTGTTGTTAGGGAATTTTTTCCCCTTAGGGAAGACAGGTTTTATTGTTCCAAAGCCTGTTCTTTTTGTCGAGGTACTTGTGGAGAAGGACAAAGAAAAAAGCAGCACATGGGCTGACAACACCTGATAGGTATCTCTTGTAAGGAAAACATTTTTCTTTCATCTCCCAACCCTCACTATTTTGTTTTTTACCTTTCCCTGAACTTTCTGGAAATGATGTTAACATTTTTCTGTAAGTGGGCTATTACAGGCAGATACTGAAGAAGAGGTGTTAAATTGCTGGTTCCTCCCTGCCCTTACCCAGTCTCTTCCTGGCCCTGAAGACAAGCTGGATTTCACAGCTACTTTTTACTCCTTCTCAGTGTTTAATACAGAAAAAAACAAGTCTTTAAAAAACCCAACACTTTCTGTACAAAAAGAGAACCTGATTTGAATATATAGAGAAGCAAAACTCTCCAAAGCCTCCCCAGCAGAATGTGAATGTTGTTGGTTGGAGAGAGCAAGCCCTTGAGGTGTTACACAAAAGAACATTGAATTCTAAGAGCAGAGTAGTGAAATGCAGTGTGGTAGTCTGTGTGTAGGAGACCAGATCATACTCCAAGGATTGATTCACCTGCACATGCTGTGATTTTGTTGGGGTTTATTTTGGTTTGTTCATAGATATGATAACCCCCTCAGGTAGAATTGGTTCTGGCCATATTTATCCAGAACTGAGCTCATCATCTGAAACTCTCTTTATAGTTGTGGGGAGACACACAAGGGTGATTCATCTCTTCATAGATGAATCCTCTAAAACAGGCATCCTGACTCTAAACACAGCCTGAGATACAGACAAGGATGCCAGCACCTGTCTATAATCAGGTCTCCCTCCTCTCTGGGTCAGAGAGCAGATCCTTTAAGGGTATTTGCCATGACTTCTGTGATTCTGTTCTATGTGGTTTTTATGGAGGGATTCATCCAACTGAAGTGAGGCACTCAGGGAAAAAGGGAAGATTGGGATATGAGTCATACATATTTTCAGTGAGACAGCAAAAATTTTTCATTCCTTTTCTTCCTGTTGGACTCCTCCTTCCTAGAATGTTATTTATAATGCCCTTTATTTCAGTAAAGGAATTTTGGGGTTGGTTTTTCACTCTATCATTTGTTTGAAGGACTAATATTGTCCTATTCTCCTATTCCTGAATGTGGAAGAAAACATCACTATTTTTAGAGGCTTGCTATAAATAGAGCCACATAAGCAGTTCGTTTCCTGCACCAGTTCTGAGCTGAGCTGTTTTAAAGCATTGTCTTTGTTTTATTCCAAAATAATTTTAGAGAAGTTGGGAAAAAAAAAAAACAACAAACCTCCAATCTTCTTTTTAGCCCAGAGTAGGCATTTTCAAGTACTCTTTTGAGTGACTCAAGCACTAAGATAAATTTATGCTCATTCTTACTTATGGGAGATGCAAGATTCAGCAAGGAATTGTCGAGTGTTTAGTAAGGATTACCTGACTAAACCACAGGAAGAAAGACAGAAAACATTGCTGCAATGGGAAATGCCAGCCTGAGAATGTTATATGATGGTTTGGGCATTTTTTCCTGATGCATTGGGAAAAAGTGACAAAACCTTTCTGGTAAAAGCAAAGGTAGCACCCCAGCCTTCTGCTTCAGGTGTTGTTTGATTTGCATGAACATAGCTGTGAAAAGAAAAGGATCAAACACAAAAACACTTCCAGCTTTTAGTGATTTTAACTGCATTTCTTACTGCACAGTGAGTTTTTGGGCCAGGGAGAATTCAAGTCTCATCCAGTGGTGGTTGGTGCTGGCAAAAGTTACTGGTGCCAAGCAATTTTACCTTTATTTCTGCAGCTCATGTTTTTGATGGCAAGTGCACATCTTGTTTTTCTTTGGGTTAGGAGAGAGGAAGGAGTAGATAACTCTTATCTCTGCAAATGTTTCTCTACCCTTTAAAAACAACTCACCTGATATATTCACAACATCCTCCCTTCAACAGAACTGAACTAACAGTAAGTCCTGCTGGGTTTGAGCTTGCAGATCTGTGTACTCCAGTTTCAGCTGGCAGGTAAGGCAACGCAAAGCGGACTGAGCTGTCTGAAAAGGAGCAGTCCTGACTGCTGCTGAAGTGAAATGATGGGAAAGCTTTCAGGCTGTGTGACTTCCTTACACTTGGTTGCCCTAGATAAGGCTTTTGTGGTTCTTCTCTTCGTGGGAGTCGGCTCACAGCTGGAGACACTTAACCAGCTTCAGCTGCCAGCCTTGGTGCAGGAGAAGCTCTGTGTCAGAATCCCCTGCTGAATCCTCTGGGACCAAATAATTTCTCTCACTCCTGCTTCTCCCCCTGCTCCTGAGCCACGTGGAGGGGCTGAGCTGGCACCAGGGACAGTGGGGGGGACATCAAAACCCTTTATCAGCGCTGGCAGAGCCCTCACTGCATCCCACTCCTCCGCTGAGTCAGGGGTGATGTCAGGCTTCGTTTGCTGTTTAATTAAAAACCCTCACACAGGTCCTGTCTGTGACAGTAAGAGCAATGTACCAGGAGTGCCAGATCTAATTGAATTTTCAGGCTTATGAAGTTGAAAGAGGAGTGACATGTGGGAAGACTTCCACCATGCCCTGTCAGCTGAAGGTTTCTGTCTCTGGGGAGTCTCAGACAGAGGAGGGGCAGCTCAGCTTCTCCTGGTGCCCCACTCCCAGGTCTGTGAGGCACAAATGAGACCATGCTAAAGAAACATAAAATTCATCATCTCTTTCAAGGCCTAAGGCCCTTCAGGAGCAGAAAGGAATTTATTTACTCTTTAGAAACCTCTTCCTATACAGAAAATATGTGGTGTCCCAGAAGGTTGGACTTGATGATCTCAGAGGTCTTTTCCATTCTTTATGATTATTTTGGATAGTCTGCTTCCCTGTACTTATTTTTATTCACTTAAAGTGGGGTAAAACCTTAAGCTTTGACTATCTATATATCTATAAATATCTATAAATCTGTGTATCTATACATCTATCCATATCTCAATTCTAATTCATTCCATGTTGAGCAGTCCAACACTCCATCTCTGACAAACACTTAAACCCACTAACTTTCCATTATGGCTGTGTATATAATTTTATCACAGAAAAATTAATTCAGTGTTTCTGTACGTTGTGCACATAGCTTGACAAAGCGTCTGCCTGAACAGGGCTGAGTAAAAATAAAAATAATCAGTTTTGTGCAAGTTTCATGAGTCAAGCTGCCAAGCCATGTTTTTGAAATGGATAGATCGCTTAACTTTATTCATACATCTTATGGTAATTTCCCTTTCCTAAGGTATAAAAATGACAAATATGAGTGTTTTGTGGTAATTTTTCCTTCCTCACATCTTTGATTTGGAAGTGAATTTAAGCTCTAGAAATTAGTTAGGGCTGAAGAATAACTCAAAGTGCTTTGCAGCACAGAAAATGCACAATTTACATCTGAATCTAGGCTGTAGAGTAAGAACATGGAAGTGTCACTACAGACAAAATTCAAAGATGCTATTTCTGCCTTGCATTTCCATCTCATTTGGAAATCTTGCTCCATTGCTGCAGTGGGTTCCATTCTGAACTCTATAGGGTCACAAAAGGAAATGGAGGAGCAGACATATGGGAAAACCTATGTGACTGTGGCACAATGAGAAGAGAGGTTCTGGGGTAAAACTCTCAGAACACCTTGAATTATTTCACTCTGGGTGTTTCCATTGTGGGTCCTCATCCATGGAATTCCTGTAGGATGCTTTACTTGTGGATTCTGTACAACAAGATGAGTAAAATAAGACATGATCTCTAGCTTGTCAGTGATTTTCTGGAAGAAAAACACAGAGAAACTGGAAACCCTCCAATGAAAGCAAATTTTGAAAAAGACTAGAAAATTGAGCTACACCCTTTTCTTGCAGCGCTAGAAACGAACTGTTTACTACTAACTTTATTATGCTTGTTTACTGCTCCCTAGTGCTTAATTATTATTTTTAGGGATGTGGGCTTTATTTCATCATTTTAACATAAGAACTGTCACTTGAGTTGAGGAAACAGAAAGGATGGAATCTGCAATGCACAGCGTACAGCTGGTTGAACTGTGCACAGCAAATCATTTACTGGCTCAGTTAAGCCTTATTATCTCTTTGAAAATTGTCCAGACACAGACTTTGATTATTATGAAATTGTTAATTCCTCAAAATTGTTTGACAAACATATTATAGAAACAGAGTCCAACTTAAGGGCTGGTCTCAAGCTGTCTTTTATTCTCCACCCCAAGTTCCTGCAATGTGCTGGTGGAACAAACACAATGCCTGGTGGTTTAGATGCACGAAGTCAGCAGAGGGGAAGCCAGTAGATGGTGCTCAAGGTTGTGAAGACAAATTCTGGGGGTTTAGGGAGGAGGAAAATGTGTGGTTAAGCACTGCAAATGTCAGTTTTTGTCTGTATGTGTATCTATGCTCAGCAGGTAAGTCCCCTAGTTTTTGGCTTCCCGCCCATCTGAAACATTTAAAATATTTGAGGGATGGGGAGTTGGGCAAACTGTCCTTGTAGCTTGTGTTGCCAGGAGAAATCACAGCACTGCTCTGGAGAAAAAAATCCCAGTGTGGAGGAAGGCTTAGGAGAAGGGCAAACCTCATGCAAAGGCCACAGTTTTCCATTTTTTCCTCTCCTTCTTGAGAGCTGGTTTACCCTAAAAGTTCCCGTTATTTGCAGGATGACAGCAGGAACAATCTCTCTAGGCTTTGATGTCTACACTTCACCCAGCTCCTTCAAAGCCCTGGTACCAGTGATCATTGTCTAGGAATGATGTTCACACCTCATTTTTTCCAAATAAATTCTCATTTTTTTTAGCACAGCCAAATCTTCAGGCACCTCTGCTAAGAGCTCCCTGGGTTGCACGAATTCTTAATTGCCTCATTGCCTGTCTGAAAGGTTTGGATTCTCTTAGTCTAAGGTGCAGAAGTCCAGAGGGAGGAGAGGTAATTATCTTCCAGTACATGAGAGGTTGTTGAGAAGCAGGAGGGCATAAATTCTCCATGTCTGCGCCACAGATTGCAAGTTTTAACAGGCTGAAATTAAAGCAGGGGATATTTAGTCTGAACATTAAGAAAAGCCTTTATAACTTTAAGGGTAATGAAGCACTGGACTAGATTTCTGAGAGACTATCCCTATCAACAGTGGTTTTCAAGCAAAGACAAGGGGGGAAAGTCAATTTTAGCATAAATAAAGTAAATTCTGTTCTAATGAATGTGTGAATGTGTGTGTAGGTGATCTGGATGAGTTCTCAAAATCTCCTCCATCCTAAATTCTGTTTTGTTCACCAAAGGTAGATTCCATAGGCTGCTTTTCATAGTTCTGCAAATAGTTTTTTTTGATAATAGCATGCAGTGCAAAGACTGGCCCGACCCATATAAGCTTTTTACCTGATTTATCAGTTTTTACTTCTATTTACCATTTTACTTTTAAGCCCTATAAATACTCTGTATTTCCAGCTTTTGATAGGTAAACAGGAAGCCTGCTTGTACGCTTCAGTTCTCTCAGCTTTTTACAGAAAGAAGATAAAAGAGACATAAAAGATTAAGTCTGCAATTTGGTCACATGTATATTTCATAAAGGCAACTTACTGAGTAATATATGGAAGGCTTTTGCAGGCAATCTTTACGAGGCACACTCTGCTTGGTGAGTGAGGTGCTTGCATTATTGATTTTAATAGAATTCTGCAGAGTAAGGATAAATTGTGGTAATACTGCCTAAGAAGGTGCAGCAGACTAAGGCTCAGATGGTTGCTGGGATATATTCTGTGACCAGAACGCTGTTTTATGGCCAATAGAGGCAGCAATTCCATAATGCACAAGGTCCAAGTGCAATAAACAGGGCTGTGGTGCCATAGATTTCACCAGGACTTGGAGCAATAAAAATGTTTATGATGCTGAGCATTATGGTGGTATATTGCTTGGAAAACATGCAACAATAAGAAGGGGATTGTGTTTGCAGCAGCTCTTTAGGAAGGTTGTGGTTTGCTCAGAGAAGCTTGCACCCACATTCTAATGTGTGTCCAAACAGCTTTGTGTTCACTTTGCTGTTAGCAGCTTCTTCCATAAAATTTCTTCTGTTTTCTCCTTAGGATGTGTTTTCCAAATTGGGGCATGGAATGCATCTCTCTGTATAGCTGGATACAGATAATGCCTATCTCAAAAAAACCCTGCCCTGTTCTATTTGTGGTGATTCTTTGTCATTTAATAATAACCAATTGCTTCTGCATGGTGAATGTCCATTTGTATGCTCTCCACTCAGCCAGAACTAGATGTTTTGCCTCAGCCCTTATTGAAATTGAACTTAGCTCTTAATGAAAGAATTCTGGTGACATTCCTCTAGCAAATCTCCAAATGATGTAGAGTACTACCAGGGCATCATTGCACTTGCTTTTCATTTATGCCCCATCCCATTACACTCCTTGTTGGAGCGAGATTAATATTAACATTTAATATGTTTTTATGTTAAATCTCATTATTAATTTTGAATATTAATATTGGGCAAGGTGAGAAAAATACTTAATGCTGTTTAATATGCTGGTTTGTATCTGTGTGGGTTTATTTACATACCAAATGAAAGTACCCAAGTGTTTATGTGCATAAAGAAAAGGCTGTGCTGGGACTGGTGCATTCAGTTCCATCTGCCTGGAGGGCAGGATGAGGACTGGCACAGCAAAGGTGCAATCAAAAGATTGAAGGGAAGGTTTGGGGGAGTCTCTGTGTGAAAGGGAGTGAAAGGAGTGCACAGATGTGTGCATTCACTCCTGGGCTCTGGGCTCTAAAGCAGCCACTGCTAAATAGAAAAATGGCTCAAATGGATTGCACAAGACAGGTGAAGAATGAGAAGGGAAAATCTGCCTCAAATACGTGTTTTGCCCAAAGTGATGCAAAATTTAGTGCCTGGGTCATTACTAGAACCCAGGTTTCCAAAATCTCCAAGCCTCCATCTTGGAGGACAGCAAGAGAAGTTAAACAGTCCTGAGCACCAAATTCTGCTTCAAATTCTGAAATCTTGTCTGTTAAAACAATAATTTTGCACATCAAGTGCAAAAACGTTTGGAGGAAAAGAAGTTTTGCAGTAAAATTTGATTGAACCAGGCTTCTTTGTTCTTGCTTTATAACCATTACTCTTTCTTTTGGTTTGGTTTTAGTGTTAATCATTTATGAGGAAAAAAAAGGCAAGGAAGGAAAGGAAGAAAATTCTGAAGCAATAAACACTGAATTGATGGAACATTAAATTCCCATGTATTTCAGCACCACTTGCTCATAGCAACAAAGTCTTCTGCATTGCTGTTGCAAACCTTATTTTTGTTTAATAAAGTTTATACAATCTGTCAGTTTTTAAATTAACTGCATGACTGGCTCTGACTTCAGTCACGACATTTTAAGACCATGTAAACATAATCACTGGCTGTGAATGAAATACAAGGATGTGGAACTGGCAGAGACTGCAGGGAAAGTGAAGGGAAAACTTGTTATTTTACTGACAAAACAAAACAACAAAAATATATTTCTTAATGACTTCCTGACTGCTTTTCTTCTTCTTCTTCTTCTTTTTTTTTTAAAAGACATTTCTAAGATGCTAATTTACTTTTATTTTACTTTCCACGAAGATATGGCTGCTTATCCTTAGTTTGAGCTTTTGGAAGTAATTTTTCACATTGATTTTCCAAATTGTTTTTTGAAATTGTGTGACAATGTTGAAAAATGAGTTCATGAAATCAGACTCTTGCTGCTGAATTTTCTGAGCGAGGGCAAAACAAAGAAGGGGAAAAAAAAAGCCTATTTCTTCAAATGAATTCGACATATTTGCAACCATGGTTTGTGAAAAAAATATATAATTAAGTGAAAATAAAGTTATTAAAATTCAAATCTGATACTACTTTCCAGACTGGGCTCTATTTGAAGGGCTCATCTGGACTGAAATAGAAATGCCTGTGGACAGCCCTGGTGTGAGAAACCCCAGCACACTCTGGGCTCTGTGTTACTGCAGGGTGATGAAAATGTCTTTTTTTGAGCCTAACTCTGCTCCCTGACTCATGAGAGGCTGTGTGTGGTCACTCTGAGCTTTACAATGAGACCCTTAAGGTTTTCAGATGTGTTGAAACATCTTTCATGAAATTTGAGGCTGCCTAGGGAGGTATCTATGAATTCCTTTGACCATGGACCGTTATCTTCACTGGGCTCACTTAGCAGCAGTCTGGCAGGAATGTGGAATAAATTCTTGGAAAAATTACAGACCATTGCATTTCTCCCTACTTTTTGCTTCAAGTGGCATGTGCAAGTATAATTTTATATATATATATATATATATATATATAA
>VZRH01000181.1:523019-590303 GCA_013397555.1 Urocynchramus pylzowi | reverse complement strand
ATATATTCCCATCTGAAATTCTTAATTGCTGAATAGTTTTTGCCCTGGGAAGAGGATGAGAGAACCAACCTGATGGATCTCAACCTTGCTGCCTAATGCAGCACTGGAAGAGGCTCAGACACAGATGTGAAGAGCCTGGTAAAAACATCTGTCTGGGTCAAACTCAGCCAGAAAATGCACTGTGGAATGAAAGAGAAACACAGCCTTTATGTGACCAGATGGGGAAGGAGTCTGGTGGGCTACAGATTTCCTATGAGAATTTTTGGTCTAGTTCATCATACAGGGCCTCACAATATTAAAGTCTCCAGAAATCATTACTTTAGGCTATGTATTGAATTTTCTCCTTCTTAGGTTTTAATGTATGAAGGCTATGCTTACAGAGAGGAGAAAAAACAAGCCAAGAACACAGAAACTATGAAATGTGGTCTGAGAATTGCAGTGATAATAATTTTTGATTGAAAGAGTATTTATAGATACTCCTCTCATTGGTGTTGCCAATGAGAGGAGTAATTCAGAAATCACTTAACCTCACTGAGGAATTCATAAGAACTTTTTTTTTTAAAAAATTGAAACCTTTTGTTATCCTCTTTGCAGCAGATTAGCAGGATTAAAGTTTTCAAAGTATGTTGGAAATATGGTTCAGGAAAACTGTTGGGCTAAATCCTCGTATGACATAAATCAGCTTAACTTTGGTGATTTCAGTAAATACAGTGTTAATAAGAATGATATTAGATCACTGTGGAAGAGATGAAAACAGTAGGGAAAATATAAACCCATCACCCAGAGTTTGTAGGAAAACCAGTAAGGGATTACAGGAGGGACAGGAGTGGTTTGTGTTTTTCTTACACAGAGATCTCATCTGTGTAAGAAGTAAGACTGTGAGCAGTATAAACACAAGGCATTCTGGGATTAATTCAAAATATCTCCTAAATTCCTTCTGGGAATTTGTGGGAATTGGAAAAATAAAAGCTTGCACAGATACTGAAGGGTTTGATCTGCAGCCTTGGGAGAAACTTGGATTGATGCAAAATAAAATACACAGACGTTAAGTAGAAAAATAATAAATTTACGTTTCTATAGTTGTAAGTAAGAATATGCCTTAAGTGAGAAACTGTATTGATAAGATGGTGAAGGGTTTATAAAGTAGGGGTTTATAATGTAGAGTTTATAATGTAGAGGTGTGATTGTATAGAGTAAGCTAAGAGTTTAGAAGTTATAGGAGCATTTGTGTGCATGTGAGACAGAAGCCATTTGACAAAAGTATCCACAGTGCAGCAGAATTAAGTAAAGGTGATAGGTTAGAAAAGCAAAATAAACCTTGTGGCATCTCTTCATTGGGTTAGAAAGTTCTATATTGCCTTGTAACAAAGAACTTGTGACTACTTTGAGCTATGGCCAACTGCTTGCTCCTCTAAAATCTCACAGCCTCTGAGACTGATGTTTATCTGAGCAATAAATCGTTCTTAGCCCAACTGTGGTCCCATCCCTTCATTAAAAACAGTGACAATGATAGGAATTGTCAGTAAACCTTTCAAAAGAAACAGCTAAGGCTTATTAGTAGCACAAGTCAGAAGCCTTCAGGATGGGAAGGGCTGGAATTTCCCAGAGGAGTTGGACAGGATGCTGGGTGTCACCAAGGTGCTGAAGTGAGAGTGGGAGCACACCCTGCCCTAGACAAGAACATATGGTAATGGAAATAATTTTAACAAGGTACCTAGTAATACATGGAACAATTAATTTGTCTCAATATAGGTGTTTTATGCCATTTCAGAAGCCCTGGGATGTTGAACTTATTTGTATTAGGACAAAGCAATGAGAGGAGCTTGTCTGGAGTCTGCAGTCTGGACAGGATGTCTGGTATCTCAAATAACATTATAATCCTGAGCTTACACCACTGAATTAATGCTCCAATCATTCTGATGTTGTTTTATTTCACTGCAAATTAAAATGAGAAATATTAATTCTATGGAAATTTATGTCGCAGCCATCCATTTTTCTTCTTGCCTTCATTTTCATGAATGTAAGGGGAGAAAACTTTTGCTTTTAGACTTTATCATGTAAATGTTTGTTTCAGTTTACCCTAAAATTTGCTGATCTGTCTATGGGTAACTCACTTAGTTGAAGGATCCTTGAGTATAAGGAAGTCATTTAATCTCCCTAGAAGTAGCCCAGGTCATGTGAAAGATGATGAGGATCCTTGGGATCCTTGGAATCCTTGGGGTTACAACATGTGCCATCAGACATGGAAGTGTTTAGTGTAATTTGAAAGGCTTTTAGACTGCACTGGCTTCTCCCAAAGGACCAAAAGTGGTTCCATAATCAGCATGTTCTCCCTTAGACTCAGCTTAGCTGTATTCCTGGAAAGCAGTGACAGAAGAGCCAGGGCATGGTCTCCAGTCTCCAGCACAATCCCTTGCTAAGTCAGACTTGGCCAGGTGTGGATCAAAAAGAAATCTCATTTTGCCCAGTGCCTTATCCTTGCAGAGGGTTATATGTTTGGTTGATATATTTGGGTGTTATAGTTCTATGTAAGACCTCAAAATCAATTGTGGAGAAGCCATAACACAACAATGTCAGAAAAGCAACTGGAGATTGTTACCAGATCAGTGATGGAACTTAATGGAAAATATACCTCACAGACAATATAACATTTGATAGAGAACATGAAAACCAATATGAGATATGAATATTTTTATTGATAAATCTGATTATTAAGATTTTTTGGTCATGACTTCAATCCTGTGTCATGAAGTCCTTATAAAAGTCAGAAAACAAAATTACATATTGCCAAAATGCAGGATGGTTATTGTAAATCAAAATAAATTTTCCACTGTTTTGAAATTTTTTTAGGTCCAGCTTTTAAAGCCTAATTTAAAACTTTCTATGGAAGCTGGATCATATTTGAAATATTAACAAGGACTTAGAAGAGGCATCAGGAATTTGTAGTTGCAGTCACCACACCTGGCAAGGGTACTGGATACTAAGCAAAGGAAGGGAAATATATTGTTTATTCATGCCAGTACAGACAATCTGGAGTCTAAATTAAGCATGATATAAATATAAAAATAAAAATATAAAATAAGGCACCATTAAAATTTGCATCCAAATAAATAGTAGCAGTGGTAGTAGTAATAATAGTAATAGTAGTAGCAATAATAATAATAATAATAATAATAATAATAATAATAATAATAATAATAATAATAATAATAATAAATCCAATTGGAAATGTCCAAGAGATTAAAGTAAGAATATTTATGCATAATCCACATTCCCAAGAGCTGTTGCCATTCTCTGCAAATGATGTCTGTATTTTTCTTAAGAGAATGACACTTGCTGTAATTACTAATTGTGGGTTACTTCAATGGAGAGTAATTTTATACCCATTTAAATTTTCTAAATTATTATGTGTTATTGGGTCATTGTATCTATCTGCTGTCATATTTCACTTGTCAGCTACGTGGTCATTCAGAGAGCAAAAACCTATTTCCATTCTCTTATTTAGCTGAGAATAGTTTCCTAGTCAAGTGTCAAAACACCTACCCCAGAGAGAAATAATGAAGAATATATTACCAAAAATTAAATGATTAAAAAGGCAAGCAAGGAAAGGTGTGTTATCAGAAGAAGAAAGGAAGAAAAATGTGAGTTGAGGCTGAAAGCTGCATGATTCAGCTGCCTTCAGAGCATGAGGGCTGCCTCCTGTGGCTGAACCCCATGATGGAGCAGAGGAAAAGTGTCAGGAATCCTCCCCTGAGGAGGAAGGAGCAGCAGCAAAGTCAAGGAGTGATGGACTGAACACAGCCCCCATTCTCTGTCCTCCCTGTGCTGCTGGAGGGGAGGGGGGAGAGAAATCAGGAGTGAATCTGGGCCCAGGAAGAAGGGAGAGGCTGGCTGGGGGAAAGTGATTTAAGACATAAAAGGATCAATGTCTGTCCTCATGGTGCTGTGCTAAAAAAATATTGGTTTACTAAAAATACTGGTTTACTGGGAGAAAGAAGCTATTTCAGATTGCCCTACTTCTGCTGCACATTGGGCACACAAACTTTGCCCACAGAAGAGGAATTTGGATGAAAGAGTCTCTTCATGTCAGTGTAGAGCTGGTTTTAGAAATGAAAATCTAGGGCAAGTGCTCAAGATTAAAGAATCCTCACAATGGCTGATTTACATAGCAGAATGAATCATTCAGTGTTAGAGTGAAAGAAGGAAAGCACTCATACCTTCAAATGCTCCTGAAAGCTCATCCCTCTGATGGCAAACATGGCTATAAATACACCTAAGAGCAGGTGGCAATGGCCTTTCCCTGGATAATGTCCTACAGAACTGATGAGTCCTCAGTGATCAGGAAATATAATTTGTTCGGGAATTTGTACAGTTGTCCAAATCCATGAAGTAAGAAAAATGTTGATGTCTCATTTTACATAAAATTGTTGCAGAAATGAAAGATGCAACCTTCTTATCTAAGGTGACCCAAAGGAAAAATTGGAATATAAACCCAAGTTATAGCCTGGAGAGTGCTCCATCCTCTAGGCAGCACTGTCTCCTGTGGAATAGACACTCCAAAATCATAATCTTAATAGCAGGATAGATAACTTTGTGTAGTACTTTATCCTTTACATTCATCAATATAATTGAAAGGGAGAACATCTGAAAAACTTCAGCTTTCAGGGTACAAACCAGAAATTGAGCAGCAGAGAACAGGGATGTTTTTCTTCCATGTAGCCAATAATTTCAGTCTTGCCTCCTTTTCCTCCTCTAAATGCTCATTCAGTTTTTTTTAAAAAAGCAAATCCAAATATAAGCACATTGAAAACATAAGAAAGACTAGTGCCTAGTTACTGAACACATTTACACAGGATTCCAGAGAGCAGATCTAGAGCTGCCATTATCCAGAGAGACCAGATTGTTCAGAATCTGCAAGTGACAGAATAAGGGTATCATAGACTGTACAAAAAAAAACCCCAAAAAACCCCAAAACTCCCAAAACTAAACAACCCCCGAAACAAAAACAAAACCAAAAACAAAACAAAAATAAACAAACAAACAAAAAACCAAACAAAAAACCAAACCAAAAACCCACCCAAAACCACCCCCCAAAACCACACAGATACTGAACATTTTTTCATTATTATAACATTTTCCATTGCCATTCCAAATTCCCTGTATGTAACTGGTTTTGACTGGTAAAAGCTGATTTACTTCATGTTAGCTTTTATCATGCTCTGTTTTTTACCTATCTGTATGGACATTTGTGTGCTGTCCTGGGACAGTGTCCACCTCACTGATTTCAGGAAGGAATCCAGACATGGGAGGACTTATCTGCTGAGTGCTTTCAATTTTATTAAACCTTGCTGGACCTTATGTCAGAGAATATCTATTTGGTGGCAGTTTCTCTTCATATCTGATGTGCAGGAATCACCATCTTTTCACAGGTTCTGAAAAGAAAATTAGATGTTACAAATACACAACGTGGTAATTAAAATTCTCCTCAGGATTGCCAAAATTTCCAGAAAGGTAGAGAGGAAACTAAGAGCTCCTGGAAAAGTAAAAGGCTGGAAATACAATAAATGACTGCAGCTTTTCAATATCTCATATTCTGAACTTTCAACATTAAATAAGCTCTAAATAAACCTTTTAAGTCCTCCTCCCCTTTTATTTTGTTTTTCTCTCTCTCTGTTTTATTTAAGCCCCCAAGACTAGCTGGATCTAAGAAAATACAAACAAGATTTGTTCTTAAATCATTAAGATTTGAGTAAACTGTGAGCAGTTCAACATCTGTGAGATTAGAACTAAGCACTTTTTCCTTTTCATGGGGAATCCATGTACTCATAATGTTGAGAATTGAAGTAAATTAATAAACATACTTTAAGCTACGGAAAAAAAAAATCTTTTATAGAAGTGTTTCATTTTCTTCCCTTTACAGAACTTTCATAATTATAAGTATTAGTAAAACTAAACAAAATGTGGAAACAAAATTGTTTTACCTATTCAATCTTATTCTCCAACTGCAAGAATTTCTTATGTAATTACCATTTCTAAATTAATTAAAATGGCTAAACTAATATATCTATTTTGTCTATGTATTAGGTTAACATTTATTTAACTTTCCAAAGAATAGTTCCTATCAACCATTTTATTTTCATTAAAATGAGAAAAATATGACTGCCTATTTCTGCAATTTAATTATCCAGCTAATTTTGCAACCTTTGCCTGTAGCTACTTAGAGACAGAGATTTATCTAAAAGCATTATGATATTATCTTGTCTCTCACTCATCAGAAAACCAGTTTAATGCAAAACCTAATTGTTTCCAGGGCACATTTTGGGGGTTTGATGTATCTTTGAGCTGAAAAGACTATGAACTTCCATGGGTTGGAACATGAAACCAGCTGCTCAGCAGATGAGCTGCAGTTTGAGCACGTGCTCCCTTTGCCAACCAGACTTGGATATTGTGGAATTTGGATATTTTGCTATTTTGCATTTCTGGGGGCATTTTCTGTGTTGTTTGGCACAGTCCATTGCTGTGTATTTTGGTGATGTCTGTGCAGGGGATGCTCAGTGAGGACAGCCCCACATCTCCAGTACTAAGTAAAGTTTTGTGACAGGTTGATCCTCCATGTGCTGCAGCTGGATATCAAATAGCTGTGCAGGTACAACCTGTACAACCCAGTAGAATTACATTCTTGTTTGTATTCTTACTGGAAAATCAAATGGTTCTGTTTTCATTGAATTGAAACTCGGCCTGCTGCCTCGCAGCAACAGGTTTTCTTTTATGTGGAGCAGGTGGCTAACACTGGAAAACCTGTTTTCATGGTGGGAAAGATTTATTGCCCTCAAAACTGATCTCAGAAAATTTGCAATTGGTGAGCAAATGCTGTTTGAGAAGCAATGTAGATAAACAATGCAAGCACAAAAGGCAGAAAGCATACAGGGAAGAATAGCTCAGCTATTTTGTCTTGGGAACTCATTTTTATAAAAAGGCCTTCCAGTTCCCTATGAAACAACCTAATGAAAAAATGAAAGCTTGGAAATTTCTTGTGATGTCTTAGAATATCTTGAATCCTTAATTGTTTTAAATTAATTATAAAAATGTGTGGCTAAAATAGTCTTGGATGGTCTCCAGCAAGTCTTTATTTTAAACATTTTAAAATACAACTTTTGCTCATGGCTCCTGTTGAAGAACTGGAATGTTCATCACTAATTATGTGTTTAATTATGCTTTTCTTTCTTGACTGAACTGGAAAAAAGAGGGAGGCACTGAGACAGGAGGCACTGAGGCACTTTTCTATTCTTCTTACCTAAAAAGATGGTAACATAAATTTGATGGTGCTTTGATTCAAAACATGGGGTCTGAAATTTATTTCAAAGGTACTAGCAGGATTTGACTGATTTCCTTGAGGCTTCACAGACTCACATAGGCTGTTTGGTTGATGAGTTATAACATGAAATTATAGAAAGAAAAAAAGGGTAAGCTATAATTAATGCATTTAAACCAGATTTATCTTTGGTTTCAGAACAACTGATGCGATGCATGTTAGATGTGTTTGAGTTTTCCTCCTAAATTTGAGCCAAGATTTGAATGAGATATTTGTTGTAAGAAGGTTTTCTAAGCTTCATCTGTAATCTGTGGAGCATTAAAGAGTCATGTACCAGGTATAGATAAAATCTATCTGCTCTCTTTTATCCTATTTTCAGATTGACATGGGCACTTGCTGTTAACTAATTTGATCCAAAACTATAGAATTTAAGAGCAGGGACACATTCTCCTTCCTGAGTGAGAAGCTAATCTTGGCCCACAGGAGGAAACTCAAGCAGAGCTCACCCTCTGCAGAGTTACCTCAGCTGGGGTGTCCTGCAGCCTCTGTGCTGAATCAGGGCTGCAAAACTCAGGGGTCTGGGGGCAAAGCACTGCCAGTCAGATGTCTAAGACAAAAGACTTAAAGCAGGAAATCAATAGTTTTTAATGTCAGAGAGAATCTGAGGTTTTTTTTGTGGGGCTGGACATGAATAAAATGCATAATTGAATAAAGTCTAGAGCTTGCAGAAAAGAATATAAACAGAGTTAAGTGTGTAATTGGGTTTTTTGCTTTGGGTTTGTTCTCTTTTTTTTTTTTTTTTTAGAATGTGACCCAAGTTTCCATCAGAGGTTCTGTACACTTCCATTTCCTTGAGTGAAAAGGCATATCCTTCCCATCTTCATCCATATTCAAACACTAATAAACAGATGGTCAAATTAAGGAGACCCTATCATCCAGAAAATTAAATGAATTAGAAAATCACCAGAGCTTAGTTTTCCAAAACATTCCTTCTTCCATTGAAATAAGCACACCCAGCTTACTTTCCCCGCTGCCTTTTTTTCCAAACACTTTCAGAATCATGAGATCAAATTATTAAGCTGGAAAATCCCTTGTTGGTATTAGAAACAAGCTCTACTGGGAGGAAGACTAAGATAACAGCTGGTTATTACAGAACAAGATATTTCATTACATTGAGCATATCAGCTTAAGAAAAAAGTGAAGTCAGACTTTGAACTTGTTGGATCAATGATTACAATGGTATTGGAACAGACTTGAATAGCTGTATTCTGCATTGTGGGGAGAATAAGGAGATATTCTAATAGGATTTAGTTGTTAGACAAAATTCAGGTTAGAAAACAATTAACAAAGAAGAGAGGATCTTCTTCTGCTCAAAGCAAAAGGCAGGCAGTGAGGAAATTATATGAGGGCAGCAATTAATCCTGTCCCATTAGGGCAGACTGCTGACTGTACTCTACAAAAAGCTGAAATACAAAATGCAGGCAATTAATTTTAGGACAAAAATTAATTTTTGAACAAACCTTGCTTTTGTCCATAGCTCCCTTGCCCTAAGTCTTTTGTCATGCAAAGACCTGTAAGCTCTGTGTGGAGGGATCAGACACTCACAGGGCATGGGGAATGCAGCTAAGCTGCCTTTGTCACCTCAGTGGCAGCAAGCAAGGGCCAGGAAAGGCACTGTGAGATGATCAAGAGAAATCCATGGAGGTGCTAAGGAAAGAGAATGGCTCCTGCAACACTACCCATGCCAGCCAACACTTTCAAATCAAGTGATGGGAGATCTGGTTACCGTGACAGTTAAAGAAGGAATTACAGTAATTTTAAGCTTAATTTTATGGTCAGTACCAGGAGCAGTAGCAACATGTGGATAAGCAAATCCTCCAACAGCATCTGATTCATCAAACATGAGCTTTACTAGGTGACATTTATTTAAGAATTTTCTACTCTCATGCTCTGTGCACTGACTGGCAGGGGCATGTGGGGCTCTCCTCTGGCTGTGTGAGAGGCCTTAAGCATTCTCAGATCCATTTTCCTCTCAGTCTCCAGAATTTCAGATATACTTTTGGAAAATGTAATATTCCTTCTCCATTTCCACAATATTATTTTTTTCATGTTTCTGACAGCTGGACTATGAGATTTCTGTGAGCCCTGAACATATTGTACACCCTAAATAAAGACAGTGAGTTTATCTATTACTAATGTTTGAAAATCAAGGTGTTTGCCTCCCTTCTTTGTAGGGAAGGATGTTTGCCATTCTTTGTAGTGCAAAGGATGTTTGAACATCCTTTGCACTACAGTTCTCACTTCTTCCCCTCATTTGTAACAACCTCTAATATTCAACCAAACTATTCCATGATAGTAAATGTAATGTTGGATCCATCTGACTATTGGTAAACTAGTTAAAACTAGTACTGCTGTTACTCCTCCAGTAGCTCTTTCACCTTTACCTGGGACAGATAATTCCACATGAACAAGCATTTTCAAACATTATCAAACATTTTCCAGTGGTTTTGCATGCTGCCCTTGCCCTCCTCTAAGAGGCTGCTCTTGGGCTCAGCAGCCCAGAGTGCCCCAGAGGAAAGTTGTGCTGGCTCATTTGCTTTGACCAGTCTCCCTTTCTGCCCTCCTGCTCAACAGGTGAACTTATGCTGAAAAAAAGGCTCAGCAGCATTTTGCTCTCTGAAAAATATCAGTGCTTATCCTTTCATAATAGTGGGGTACATGAGGAGACATAAATTATCTGTGTCTCTGACATTTCCATTCTTCTTGTCAATGTTTGAAAATTCCAGGATGCAACGAACCTGGAAACCTTTCTTTTTTTTTTCAGAAAAAACCCTCAGATAAGGTTGCTTTATTATCCTACACAGGATGCAGAGCTTGTTTTATGAGTCTGATGCTGTAAAGCAGCCCTGTGACTGCATTAAACAACTAATGCATTTCTTCATCTAAGCTGTTCTTCATCTAAGCTGAAATGATCTATATATTTTCGTGCTTTATCCTTCTTTAACCTCTTTCTTGAATTCCTATAACTTAACATAAGTAAATAAGATTAGGCATTAATTTTTAATGAAAATATTCCACAAACTGGGAACTCAGGAGGCTTGTTCTGGAAATGTCAATGCAAAACATTTCAACATTTCTGATGTGAAAGGTTTTATTTCAACATCTCTCAAGCTGAGAGTTTTATTTCAGAAAAAGTTAACAGCCACTTTCAAAAACTCAATGCTTTCACACTTTTTTCCCCAGTAAAATCAATTTACCAGATCCAATACACGTTCATGAGTAATTTTGTTGTTTATAAGACTGAATTTTTTAAAGTGATTTTTCTTTTCTCAGATGAAAAAGCATCGTCTCAGCTATGCTTTCTGAATTACTGCTTCTGCCTTCTTCCTTGCAATTTGCTTGTGAAGCCTGAAATCACTAGATACACAAAATGTATCTAAAATCCCCAGGCTGCAGTAAGGCCTGCCAGTTAAAGGTACCTCAGCTGAGGAGCAGATGAAGGGATTTATTTATTGAAATAAATCCAGCACCAAAACAATTAACTGCGTGGTGTGGGACTTTCCAGGGAGTGATGTTATGGTTTGTCCATTACTGCAAAGGGAAGGTAATGAGAATATTCAGCTCTTTATGGGGAGCATATGGCAACTTGGCAGCCTTAGCAGTTTGCTAAGAGCAATGAGCACTTTAATATCCTTTTAAAATGTAAATCCTCAATGTTTATGCTAAATCCAGACATCTATTGGTTAATCTGTGCTGACCCTGCAGCAATCGAGTTTGGCTTGCCAGGTCAGCAGCAGAATTCCTCAGCAGAATGGAGGCATGGATCTGCTGAACTTTCCCAATTAACACAGTGACCATGTGTTGGTGTCCTACAGGAAAATTTGTGTTAAACCTGCACATCTTTGCAGTCCTGCAATCTCTCTTGTACCACCACACAGCAAGGGGAATATATTTTTTTCCTTTAGATGTACCTTCCTTTTTGAGCACTCAAGAGGTTTCCTGCACTTGTCTTCTGTCCAGGTGCAATGAAAGTGAGGATGTCAAAGCCCTTGAAGCCTTTTCCTTGTGAAATATAAAACCTCAGAAAAATAAAAAATTGCTTTTGCTAACTACTTGCTTTCTCATGCTTTTTCACAAACAAATCCCTGGCCAAAGTCAAGGTGATCAATGTGGTCTTTCAAAACCATTCCTCAGTGGCAGACAGTTTGAATAAATGAAAGTTAAGGACTCAAGAACCCATAGCAATTTAATTTTTTACGTGCCAAATGAAACATAATTGCTTTTCTATATTTACTCTACTAGATTTTGCTAGGCCCTTAAAAAAAAACCTCAGGGAAATTAATGTCTTGAAAGCACTTATTTACTTTCATAGGAATTTTAATAGGAATTTTTAACTGTTAAAAAAATTTAAATTAGCCAGCACAATGGATGTCTCAAACCACTGACTTTGCATTTTCAAATAATTTCAATATTTTTATAAATCCAACTAAAACTTAACATTTTTCATTAACAAATTCTTGAAGCAGAGAGATTAATTTCTCATAAAATCAGACTGAGAAAATACAGTATTTTTTGAAAGAGGATAGTACCTTGCTAACTCTGAAGCACTATGATAAACAGAGCATTTGGAGCTTTTTCCAGAACTGTGAGGCCTGATAATATTTCCCAAAAACAGGCATCAAGAAGAAGGTTCATAGCTGAAGTAAAATGACTTTTTTGCTTGTTTATGGAATAAAGGAGGAAAGAGGAAAAAAACAAAACCAAAAGCTGTGTTTTCGAAAGTAGAAATTTAAGAAATATAAATAGTTTCACTTGTTGGCTCAGCCAAATACTTGGATCATACCAATACCTGTAAAAATCTGTAAATGTTTCTGAGTTTTAGTTCAGTTACATGAGCAGATACAGTGATAAGAAGAGGGAAATGATCTCCGGTGATATTTTAAAATTAAATTTCTTGTCCATATTCACAGAAGAAGCCTTTTCTGCAGTCAGAGAGAGGAATGTCTTAAATTTATTCCACTGCATGGAGCCAAGGAAAGCACTTGGACTTAAAATAAGAGGCAGAGGATGAATTTGGTCTTCAAGCTGGATGTCCTCAAAACCTTTTAATATGAACAAACAGATCACAATTTGATGAGAGGTGTTTATTTGATTTATAGATGGGCAAACATTTAATGACTTGAAAAAAAAGCAGAAACAAATCCTCCTCAAGGCCTTGGCCAGCTGAGTTTCATTCATATGAATTTCAATAATTTCATCATAAAATGCTGTATTTATACAATTCTGCCTGTATTAATGATGTATTAACCTAAGAGATGGAGTCCACCCTGAAATGGGACTTAAACCAATGGAACAGGTCGAGTCCAAGGCAACAGAAATCTAGGATAAGTATAATGATTTTTAGAAACCTGCTTGGCAAAGCTGATCTTTATTGCAAAATACCAAACTACAAATCAAAAAGCATATGGATACATAACGTTGGAAACTGCAGAAGAACAGAAGCTTTGTGAGGTGATGTCAGGGCATGCCAAGAGTGCAGGGAGGATCATTCCAAAAGGAAGAGCAAAAGGCTGATATTTCTCTGAATCATACAGCTTGTAATCTACAGAAAATTTATCTGGTGATTTGACCCTTTTTTATTTACTTTGTCTTTTAATTATTATTGTTTGGTTGTTTTTCTGTTTTGTTTTGTTTTTTTTTGTTTTGTTTTTTCCCAGTATTCTGGAAAACAGAATTATTGGAATGATTTCTATTCTGCTCCCTGTTTTAGTCCTTTACCTCAATCTGCACATATTGCTATTTTATTTTTCTAATGAGGGACCTCTCTAAGTGGGGCAAGATAAGACCAAACTCTCTTGTGAAGGGCTGGTGGGAGCCACTGAATAAATGTCATCAATTTTTCAAGGAGAGGTAATATGCCTTATTAGATCAAGTCACATGGCAGAAAAATCCAGAAGCATGACCAAACTAAACCAGAAAAGCCTTCTGACACTTTCTCATAAATCTGATATTAAAGGGTCGTTGCTGGGCTGCATATTTAAATCTCATTAAATTAGATTTTTGTCCTGATGTTAGGCATGACATGATAATTAGTGTAGGGTTAATAGTAATTTTTTTTTTTATTGTGGTTTCTTCTAATGATTTTCTCCTCCACAAACTCATAATTTTTTTTCTTTCCTTAAGTAATGAGTAAAATGAGTATTCATCTGCCTGAAAGTGATTTTATGATGGTAGCAGGTTTATTACCTAATGTTGGTAAAACACTTAGAGGCTCAGAACTGCCATGTATTATCATTATTGACAATAGAAACAACTCTAGTGATGAATACTACTTTTTCTCCCTGAAAATGGGCTTTAATTTAGATTAATTGAAGCATCTGCTACATATTAATCTGATTTCCTGTATCTATTGAGGACTGAAAAGGAATGTTTTACCTTACTCATTGGTAAACTCTTTAGTACTGAGACTGCATTTTACATATTCATCTATGACCCAGCATTGTGAATCATGTCAGAGTCCCTTGCTGCTCAAATTGTAAATAATATTATCTGGTAATTATAAATAACAAAAAAAATTTGCAGTAATTTCTTTATAGTGACTTGACCCCCATAACTTCTCCAACTTAAATTAAAAATGTATTTATGAATAGTCACCACGGAGTGTCACCATGAGCTTTTTATACACTATAAATATACCATGATTAATTATCTCTAGGCATTTGATACACTGTAATTTATTTAGGATTAATGGACTCAGCTCATCAGTAAATGCTGAGTTCCTCCATATTTCAGGAATGTCTAATCCATTAGCTGCACTGAAGGTTATCTGTAAGAATAAATCAATGGGCTGATGCTTATCAAACATTGTGCTATTCAAATTGTTTGCACTCAATAATATCTGTAAAAAAACCCCTGTTATTTAGTTTGCCACAATTTAAAGGAGAATTGAATTGCCTGGAGTTATCTACAAGGGGGATTATTTTCTTTGGAATACTGTCCCCAAAGTGATAAACTATGTGTATATTTAATTAGAAACTATTAGAAACTATTAGAAACTATGCTGCATTCTTCAATGATCATTTGTAATATCATTTTTATGGTTGCAGATATGCATGACTCTGAAAAAAGCAAAGTAACAAAAAACCCCCAGTGAAGGGCACATTTAATTATTTGAAATTATATTTTAGAAGCACAGCAACTTTCAGGTTTAAGTTGAGAGTGTGCATATCACATGGAAAAAAAACCCCACAAAAATTAGATGCGTGGTTAATGTATAAGAATACACAGAAGAGAAGAAAGTTGGATAATTTTCATTGCACCAGGGAAAGTGTCCATATTTTATATAAAATAACAGATGCAGTCATTGAATGACAGCTATTCAATATATTATGTGCTTGTTAGGTTTATTTGCTCTGTATCACACACATGAACATGTTAAATATCAAAACCTTGTCCCAAAGCACAGAGGAGCTAAAGAGAAGAAACAAGGAAGGGAAAGGGAGATGAGATACTCTACATTTATTATAATGGTATTTTGGCATAAGCATGAGCACAGGCTTGCCAATATTTGGTGGCAGCATCTGAATATTTTATTTTAAATTAAAGATTACTTGAGCTTGGAAAAAAGTTCCTACGAAACCCTACTTTTAAAATAGGGACAGGTGTGTGACAAATGGGGAGGGTTTGTGGAGACAAGTAAGGTATGATGAGTTTTAGGGTTATTTCTTATTTGTGCCAGCTCTTATTCTGTAGCTGGCAGACACAAACTCTTTAGGACAGGTTTCTGCTTCTATCATTCTTCCCCACAATTCCATGCTTAGCTTTTCCAGACTCTCATTCTGCATTTGGATCCAGCAAAAACAAATACTGATTAACTCCTGGGTATATCAGGAGGGGATTTTTTAGTCCAGCATGACAGAATTATGTCTGAAAAAGGGAAATGGTGCAGTGACAGCTGCTAGTTAGCTTGTGATCACTGACTGCTTCCACAGCATCTGCAGAGCAGCATTAGAGGGCCTTGGGTGGAAATTGAAAGTAGACACTGCTGTCTGTCCAATGCTAGCTATAACTTTACAGACAGCAATAATGACCCTGAAGCACAAAATTTATTTTATCACCTGTCTTTTATAGAATTTGGCCCAAATGTTTTGTAATTTAAATGCATAGACTTATGATCAGAATAGCTCCTAAACCAATGAAATGTTGGCAAAGACATAAATCCAGTGCATACCCACTGGTTCACAGCTTTACAGAGGTATAAAAAGAGCCTCAGGAAGACTAAGATAATGTGAAAAAAACATAGTCACTGGTCATGCCCAGATATTCCTATCAGAGTCTCCTAAAGATAAGAACAAGCAGCAGCCCTCAGAGAATTTTTTCTTTGAGCTAAAAAATAATTAATTGACCATAAGGGGAATTAAAAGTTTCCCTTTGTGTATGAAAGCTACCCTTTAAGCTCCCTTGAAAACTGGAGGAACAAAGATAACTTCTCCCTCTTCATGGACTGCTCTCTGCAGAGCAGGAGGCTGAGCTGGCTACTCAGGGCTCCTCCTTGATGGCACAGGCAGGAGAGTGAAGGAAAGAATGAACAAATGCTCAGCTCTCACAGGTCCTTGGCTCTTCCATCACCCTGTACCAGACTCCACACAGCTGAACCATCAATGAGGAGTTTGGGTGAGATGCATCTGCAGGAATAAGGGCAGGTTTCTGATTGAGGATGACGTGGATTTCTTGCTCAGTTCTATTGTGTGTGTTAATAAAATCTTCATGGAGCCTAAAGGGAGTTTAGGGGACTTGCTCAGGTGTTGATCTTACCTGTACCAGGATGAAGCTAAGCCAAGGTGTGAAGTTAAAGTTGCCATTTGGGTTCTCCCTATAGTCTTAAACATATGTTGAAATGTATCTTGCTGTGCAGGGACTGAATGTCAAGCTATTGGGCAGGTAAATTTAGAGGCAATTTATCCTGCCACAAAGTGATGAGATGTTTGAAACCCCTCAGGTTTAGATCTGTGTTCAGTAGTTCCCACTTCAGTTCTGGGAGCTTTTCTTTGACACAAATGAAGTTACTGTTTCCTACAATGCACTCATGCTTGGCCTTGGTTTTACATATCAAAGAAGGACCATGAGTGTCAAAAACACTGAGCTCTGTCTTCCAGAAGAGTATAAAAATATCCAGCCCATCCATCAAGCTGGGCACAGCACAACTTGGTTTGTCATGACAACAAAGTAATCTGAGAGCTCTCTGATAATGATTCTAATAAATGCCTTGGTGCATGAGAGGCTTATCAGCAAAATGACAAATTGATAAAAGAGAAGGTTACACAAGAATTCAAATAAAAAGCTTTCAGTCTATGTCAAGTATTTCTTCTTGTCTGGTAACAGCTGAATAGAGAGGAAATGAAAGAAATTCTCTTGACTATAGGACGAAAACCACACACAGAGAAAGAAACCCCTTACACCATGTGCAAGGTGGGCTTGACTTGAGAACAGCTGAGGCTCTCGGGGGAACAAAGTAGGGTTTGCTTTCACTGACTCAAGGCACATAACCTTGACCACAGAGTTAGGAGCTGGGGAATTCATCTAGTAAAACTTTCAGGATTCAATTCAGGCATCAAGATTAGAAGCTGGAAACAGCATGACTACCCCATACCTGCTCAGCTACCACTGAAGGTACTGCAGCAACCTAAGGATGAGTCAGATTAAACTGGGCCAAATCAGGTACTTCATCTAGGCTCCAGAATCCTGAAGTAGCTATTTAAATATTTTCATATTTTTCTATTGCTCCAGAGTTAAAAACATGGTGCTACTCTAACTCCTAACTTGGGGTTGTTTAGACAAAGATTTGGTGGCACCTGAGGCATCAGGGGAGAGCAGGGTGTGCTGCTCATAAGGTTATCTGGAATTTGATCTCATCAGTGCACCACTTTATGAGGAAAGAAAATATTTGGTACCCAGAAGATAAATGCCAAGATTGTTTTGAGAAGTGAAGAAAAATACAGTGTCAGACTGTTATAAATTTTTTGTAAGAGTTGAAGTTTGAATATAGAGCAAAGATTTTTTTGCACTCTTGCAGTGTTATTTTGTTCAAATATGTTTTTAACCACAGAGAATGTGTATTTTGTCTATTTTCTTTCTTTCAGAAGGCCTGTGATATTTCCATAAACATTTCAGTGTGACACAAGCTTTTTGATTAAAGGTTTTTAGTTTGACTTGCCAAACACAGTCTCTGAAATAACACTTCTGCTCCTAAAACATTCAAGATTATATAAGCTATTTCTGCTTCTCATACTACTTCTCTAGAGGCTGTTTGTAATCTACCCTTTAGCTTCTAAATTTCCTGAAAACAAGGGCAGGCTGTTACCCACCTCTCAACTCTCCTTCTCAATGGAAATTTCTCTCCTGAGAAGTTACCCTAACTACAAATGTACAATGTGTAATCCACCAACTGTCCTGAAAGTGCACTCAGCTTCAGAGGAACTGAGACTTCAATGTCTTGAAAGATTCTGCAGCTTTGGTTTTGGTAAAGGTTGTTTGATTCTCCCTTCCCCTGTATTTCTTTTCCACATTTTGTTGTAGGAAGCTAAGAATTCATTTCAAGTTGTTGAAACGTTGTCTCTGATGTTTTAGTTGGTTCTGTATGGCAAAAAACTTCTTGGTTTTAGTAGAGATTGAATTGATTTAATCAAATGTACCGAAGGGCCAGTAAAGGCTTGTAAAGCTTCACCACATGTTTCTCATTCCAGATTTCATATGGGTTCAGTTTTGTTAACAGAAGCACCACTTGTATTGTCCCATCTTCATGGGATGAAGTGAGAAGAAAGAGCCCTTCTGCAATTATTATGTGCAATGTTCAGCCTTTTAATGAATGACTCCATTTTCAAATACAATTAAAAATTACTGATAGTTTGGTTAGTTTTAATGAACATCTGGGATGGTGTTTCCTTCTGAGATTCCAGGAATGGTGACTTTTTTAAATCTAATTTCTGAGAAACAGGCATAATGTGGCCATTTAGTTGGGTGGGTAGGATCAACAGGTGGTGCTCCAGGAGTGTGAATGATCCTGTAGCCTTCTCATGGATAGCTTTATTCACTCCCTGCCCCTTTTTTACTGCTGTACCTGCTCTGCCAGCATCCAGCTGTCAAACCTGCACCCTACCCAGCTTCACCTTGTCCTCAAAGGGATTTTCCTCTATGCAATTAAATGTCAGGAAATGTGGGATGGACAAGTGTGATGCATAATTGTGACAAGGAGAGCACATCCTTCATTTTCATGGTGTTTTTACCAGAATTTTCTTCCAAGTGTTTCTCACTAATCCCCAGTTTCTGAGAAGGAGAAATGTGTATGATCCTTTATGCTTAGTCTTAGTTACCACCTCTGCAGATTGGCAAAGCCACCTGTTGTGTGAGGTTATGAGATCCTGTAGAACCAAAGATATCAACAGAGGTGTTGATTTGTGCCTGGAGCCCTGTGAGCTTCTCCACAGTCCCACTTGTCCTGTCCCATGACAGACTGTCATGAACAGTCCCTTCTTACCCCAAGTTCTTTTGAATTGCTGGACGGTCTCAGCTTCGGACAGCTATGGCCAAAGATCTTAAAGGTTTCTTCCAACTCAAATGATTTTGTGATTCTCTACATTTAGCAGTTACTAAAAATAGCAACTTATTGCTGAGCAGGGAAGTGGAAAATTACAGAGAGTGAGTTTCCAGAAGGATGTCTAACAGTGTCTGTTGTACCAGCAATAAAGTCCGTAAATAAAGTGGCAGCTTTACGTTTGCCGAAGTCCTGAAGCCCAAGGAGAGACCAGCTCTCTGTCTGAGGAGACTTTCAATCAAGTAGGGTAATCCTTCAGATGCCTGTGATTGATTTTTGTTGCCCAAAGCCTGTTCTTGTTCTGTTAAATAATGTATCTGCCCTGCGAGACAGGCTGTAATTCTCTCTCTGCTGGAGCTGGGAGTGTTGTACCCATCTCCCAGCTGGGAGCAGCACTGACCTCTCTGACAGTGTTAGACACAGAAATCTGGGGCAGATTACAGGAGAAAAGGGAGCACACAACAGCATTTCCTTTGTGCACCCTCCCAGCATTCAGCAATCTGCAGCTTGGCTCTTAAAGAAGCTTTCTTGCATGAATCTGTCTGACTCTCAGTTAGGTTCTCCACAGCCTCCTGAAGGAGGGAGTTGAGCAGTTTAAGTGAATGACATGGAAATAAGCATAAAAAAATCCCAGAGCACATTGTGTGCTGATGTATACAGGAAAGAATCCTGCAGGCAAACCATTTTGGTGCCCTTGTTGAAGGACACTTCATTCAGTTCTGCTAAATAGAGCCATGCATGGTAAAAAGATAGGATTCAGCCCTGTTAGGACATCTTATTCTGATCTGCTTTGAGCGTTAACCCAAGATTTATGGTGGAAATATATTGGTCATGTATGATAAAAACATCTTTGCTCTTCTGCATGTTCCACTGTTGCAAAGTACAGCAATGTGAAACTTAGGTTTTAGTGTCTATTATATTTTTTTTTCATTTTAAGTGGAAATGAAAGCAGGGAAGTAATTCAGAGATAATGTCATGAACCAAATTACTTTTTGTGCACATATAGCAAAGTACACTAATATAAATTCAAAGCTTAGATCGGGTGGTTCACTGAGAAACAGTTTAATTTATCACATTAATTATGTAATTAAAGCATGAAGGAAGCAATGGTTTAATTGAATACAGGCAATGTTTATTTGTTCACACAGGTACTTTGTATCCTTGTAAATTCATCAAATGAAGAAAATGTTTGCACCGCTATAATTGGAGGGCCTAATTTATCCTTTTTTTAACTACCTCCAAATATATAAAAGTTGTTTGTTTATTCATGCCTGGAAATTGAGTAATTTCTTTTTTTTTTAGAAAAAGGTAAAGAGTGCAGCAAAGTTAATTCTTATTGTAGAAATATGTACAGAAATGCAGAACATACATTCATTTATTTCCCTGTATAACTGTGCCATAAAGTAACACATGCTTGATTGTAATTCTAAAAGAAAATCTTATCTGCAAACCATATGCTCTCTGTGATGCCCTTATGCAGCTTGTTATTTTTTTCTGACAATATTCAAGTCAACTATTTTTCTAAAAAAATGGCAAAGCAGTATAGCATTTTGGTTTTTGCTTTCATCTCTCCCCATCCATACACAGATATTTAGCAGTACTGGCTGCTAATGGGATGCACCAAGTTCTGTGGGATGTAGAGTGTGGATGACCTTTCAGCTTCATTATTGTACAGTTTATTTTACTTCATTTATACTATTATTGTTTTCATAATTCTAACCAGGCTGACATTACCTTGAGGTTCTGTTCTTTCATTCTTTCTTGAGATATATTACAAAAATAAGATTAAATTGTTAATGTAAAAGAGTTTGCAGCAGGAGGGATTTGGCTTACTGTTTTTTCTTGTTTTCCATTCTTATGTTCATTATTTTGATTTAAAATCTCCTGTGGAGACAGTAAAATATTTGAAAGGGCAGGTTAGGGAACTGGCAGGTGGTTTGTTCATCAGATCCATCCTCCACTTCAAAGTCCAATCTGCAGAACATGGTGTGAACAAATAACTTGAGGCTTCTGAGTTGCTTTCAGTGGGGTTAATGATCTCAGCCAAGTGGCTGGCATGAACCAGAGCTATCAGGGTGCAGGATGTACCTGTAGGCTGGTGAGAGGGACACCTGGGCTGCAGGAGGCAACAGATAAATGAACTCTGAACCCCCAGATTATCCCAACATTCTTGTGCAATGTCTCTCCTGGAGAGTGAGGGGATGAGAGGCACTTAGTGCAAGATGAAGAACAAGATCATCCTCAGGAAGGACTGCCATGCCTATTGCCAGGTCTGATAATGACAAATTATTTTTTTCTATTCCTCTTTTTTTAACCCCTTGTTTCTCCCTTTAACCATATCCTACTCCTTTTTCCTTTTTCTGTCTCATTCCCTCCATATTCTCTGCTGCTCACATCTGTGTTGTCTCTGGGGTTGTCAGCAGCAGCTTTCCAGCTTCCAGATTCCAGATTTATCACATCTCTAAAGTGTTGTTGAGAAAGAATGCAACAAACAACAATGCAACAAAGTGAAGAGCTGAGACACTGTAGAGTCTGAAGGTATCAGAGCAAGTATTTGAGAAAGTGGCCTCAGGTTACACCAGAGACAGTTTAGATTGGATGTTAGAAAAAATTTATTCACTGAAAGTGCTGCCAAGAGTGGGAACAGCCTACTCAGGGAAGTGATGGAGTCACCATCCCTGGGAGTGTTCAAAAAACATGTGGATGTGGCACTTGGGGACATGGAACACAGTGGTGCTGGATTAAGGGTTCACCCTGATGATCTTAGAGGTCTTTCCCATCCATAACAATTCTGTGATTCTGTGATTCAGACTCTGCACTCCCATGTCCTCCTTAGTATTTAAAAATCTTGATGGAGCTCATGTTTGCCAACTGATTAACTAAATAAGAAGTGTCATTTTTGGAGTGTTCATCTGGTATTTTTATGAAGAATGGTTATTAGTCTGACAGAGTTCAAGCTTTTTCATCAGTGATTTGATAATAAATATGAATTTTGTGGATGACAAAGTGATGTAGCCTGCAGTCATTTCATAAGAGGTACCTGTTCAAAGAAAATTAGTTTTAATATCAGTGCAAAGCCACATCTTACGAAGAAGGAATGAAAAGTGTTCTGCCTATGTCAGGGACCATTTTTGGGAAATCAGACAGACTGAAAAGTGGCTTTGGAGTGGATGTGGTCAAGCAGCCCTGCCCCAGCTGTCCACAAAGACAGCCATGAAAAATCCTCAGTTCTCTAAAGAGATAATTCTAAAATAAACAAATTTACCTTTTAAAATATCCCTGTTGAGGATGAAAATGGAATATTGCTTCCATTTTTAATACCTTTGTATTGTGTGTGCAGTCTTGTCTCATTTTCTGTTCCGGTCCTACCTAGGAAATGAGCATCTTAAGATTGTCTATCTTCCCAAAATGCACAATTTTATTTTATTAAGAGTCCATTTTAACCCAGACCTAAAATCAGGGGCATATTCGGAGATGTCCTTATTTTTTCTAAAGTGTTTCACTAATGACTCCCAGATGGCAATAAAACAATTGCCAGGGAAAACAAAATGTAATAATATTGTCACATAAATGAAAAGATGCCACAAATGAATGCATTTACAGAAAATACTTGAGAGCAGACAAGTGGCAATTGGTTTGCAATGTCTCTGCTGGGAAACTCCATACAATTATAATTAGTGCTCTGCCTCTTATTATTCAAACTTGGTTGGGAGATTGACTGCAAATGATTTTTTAATGGCTTTGGTTGTGTATTTTTCCTTTGTTATCAGACCATAACAGCAAGAAGAACAGTATTCTCACTGTACTCATTCTGCCAAAGTGTCCTTTGTACCAGATGGTTTTGGCTTCAGCAAGCTAAATTTAAATCATTAAATTATTGCACTGTATCCCATATTATCATCCTGACAGACCTGGCAGCTAGGAGTTGGTTTCCATCAGTAGATTTTTATCCAAGATAAAAACTTAGTCAACAGGGAATGATTCAAGCTTAGCCAGTTATTTACTTTATTGGTGCTTCCTTCTACCACTCATTCATATTTCCAGCTTCATCCAGGCCTCCTACTACACCAGGCTGATGCTTATTTCTCTCAGTGGGAAGAGATGGTGTTGACAAAACAGAGGATCAACAAAAAATTGTAGATGATCAATTCTCTATTGTTCTCGTGTTCCTTGATGTTTCCCAGAGTGAGGTCACCTGGGGAAATAATGGAGCTAAAGAAAAGATTAAGGTAGTTAGGAAAAATGAGGGGAGTAATGAAATTCTAGTCCTTTGACAGGTATGAGTAGAACATCAATAATGACTAAATGCACTTGCAGTGTTTGCTGTAATAACCTAAATAACATAATGAGGCCTCCTGTTACTAAAAAATATTGGAAAATATTACAGATACCTTATTGTCCTAAGAATTAGAAATATCAATTAATTTTCAGGTATTTATGGTACTATATTAATCACTAGCAAAACATGACAGGCTTTCAAAAGTGATTTTGAAGTATTTTTTTCTTTTCTGCTGTATAAGGAAATCATTGTACATATTTGTCAATTTTAAAGGTTTGGGTTTTTTTTAAAAAAATGAAGGAAAACAAAGAATGAAGAAACCTATCTATCTTTTCAGTGAAGAGTATTTCAAATATCCTTTTGTACATGCTATGGAAAGAAACAATTAATGTATGCTCTGAAATCATTTATTAAAGAGACAAAATAATCAGACAGTGATAAGCAGTTGTGAAGGGAACTAAAAAATTCTGGTGTGGGGAATCAGTGCATTAAATGGATAAGATTTGGTTAATGATGCAATAAAGAAACTGAGGAGTAGAATGGGGAAGGCAATATGAGAAAAAATCATTTTGTGAAGAATGATGAAAAGGTTCTGACAGAGTGACCCCTAGCTCAGATATTGACTGGAGAAGGCTGGAGCACATCGATCACCAATACACTTCATCTCCAAATAAGCACTCAAATCAGAAAGTGGTGCTTTTTTACATTAGGGCAAACAAGGACTGAGAACATTCTGGGAAATGTAGAAGTGAAAAATAAGCTGCACTGACTGTGAGTTTGATTGATGCTAAATAGAAATAGGTGAGTTTTTGATGTGCACCTGAGATCACAGAATCATAGAAATCACGGCACAGTTGGAGTTAGAAGGGGCCTGAAAGACCATCTTGTTCCACCTCCCTGCCAAGGGACACCCTTCACCAGACCAGGTTGACTCCAAGCCCCATGCAACCTGGCCAGGAACACTTCTAGGGATCCAGGGGCAGCCACAACTTCTCTCGGCAAGAGACTAAAATGACTAAATTTGTAGAGAAAGAAAATAAAGAAAGAAGAGACAAAGAAAATCTTCCAGTTAAACTTCCTAGACTGAAGAAACAATGGATAAATCTGACTTTTAGCCAGCTATAAGATCAAACAATTCATGATGATCATATCACACCACTGACCCTGCTGTTATTGCATGTGAGCTCCTTGAATTTAACATCTGTATTTTTGTTGGTGTATCCTAAACATCTTATTCCCAAATCTCAAGGGTTGCACTTCTAACTCCTTTTACCCTAGTTTGCTCTGTGTTGGAGTCAGCAGTTCCCTGCACCACTGTGAGAGAATGTAAATGCCTCTCTAACTTGGGAAAAAAAGGAAAGTTTCTTGGGAAATTAAGGAGAGAAGAAAAGAATGAAAATTCAAGTAGCAGCAGTGATGAAAGCTCCATCTTTATGAAGACACTCAATGTCCCTGTTCACTCCTTGTTCATATTGCCTGCCCCCTTCCATGGCATGTGACCATATGTTTAACAATTAGCTCGGTACAGATTTTTCTGTGCAGTTTTTATTGCCCTTATGTCAATCCTAGGCTGTATTTTGCATAACATTAGTCAAAGAATCAGTGGAAAAAAGAAATTATCATTTCAATTGCAAATTTAAGTGCTGTGATCAATATTCCAAACATGCTGAGCCATAGTATCAGAAACCATACTTAGAATAACATTTATATGCAGCTATTCCTTTCTGACAGATTTTCTGCCTAAGTACCATGCCCAGTAAGAAAAAGAAGACAAACAGTGAAAGTTCTCATTCTGGGAACACACTGAGTGATCAGGAGAACAATGTGGAAATCAAAGATGTCCCTGAGGGATGTGTTTGAGTCAGTTCAAAACCCTTTAAACTGGTCTTTCAAAAGAACATGATGCTCTTATTTGTTCTGTTTTGCAGCAATGTGCTGATTAATGCTTGTGCAAATTTTGAGAAAACTAGTTTGGCATAAGGATTTGCTTTCCTTCACCCCTTCTGCTCCCTTTTTTTTTTTTTTTTTTGTGTTTTTTTGTGGGCCTACAGCTGACTAAGCCAAAATCGAACTTAAAGAGGACATTTAAAGAAACTTTGGTGCAAAGTGAGACAGAAAATATCAGGCTCCTTGCTGTTCCTTGTTATGTGAAGGCAGAAGTGCACAGCTTTCTCACAGCTTCATTTTTACAAAAAATACATTATAGCCAATTTTTTCATTGGCACAAGAGATTTGCAGATCTGGAAGGGATTCCTGGGAAGATCAAACTTCCCTAAACAATATGGGAAACTATATCAGAGAATCATGGAATCATAAAATAATGGAAACCTAAACACACAGAATCATAACCTCACAGAATCACAGATTGGTTGGTGTTGAAGGGACTTTAAATCCCATCTCATTCTAACCTCCTGGCATGGGCAGGGACACCTTCCACTATCCCAGGCTGCTCAGAGCCCCATCCAGCGTGGCCTTGAACACTGCCAGGAATGGGGCATCCACAACTTCTTTGGACAACTTGTCCCAGTGCCTCACCACCCTCACAGTGAAGAATTTATTCTTAATCTCTAATCTAATCCTGCCCTCTGTCAGTGTAAAGCCATTCCCCCTTGTCCTGTCACTCCTTGCCCTTGCCCAAAGTCCCTCTCCAGCTCTCTTGTAGCCCCTTTAGACACTGGAAGGTGCTGGAAGGTCTCCTGGAGCCTTCTGCCCTCCAGGCTGAAGAAGCCCAGCTCTCTCAGCCTGACTCCAGAGCATCTCAGCACCTCTGTGGCCTCCTCTGGACTTGCTCCAACAGCTCCACACCCTTCTTATATTGGAGGCCCAGATGTGGACCCAGCTCTGCAGGTGGGGTCTCACCTGAGCAGAGCAGAGAGGCAGAATTCTCTCCCTTGACCTGCCCACCCTGCTTTGGATGCAAATCAGGACACATTTGGCTTTCTGGGCTGCCAGTGCACATTCTTTGAGGAACAAACTGAAGAACAGTTACACAGCAGATACTACAGAAAAAGAACAGGTTCTTTTTAAGTGTTAACCTCCCAGTCTCTGCTGACCAGGTTGTTATAACTACCATGGTGATGATCTCATATGAGAAACTCTCTACTGAGCAGCAAACACCTGGCAGAAGAGGTGAGAATAGTAATTTCAAGCTTTCTTCACAGAGACTCCTTCCAGTTCAAAATACCACAGATATTTTTAGTTGAAAACTTGCTTTACCAGAGGACTGATGCTGCAGCCAGGGAACTTGCTGCTTCACTTTTGTCTCTGCCCTGATCTCTCCAATGTAAGCAATGAGATTCACAAAACAGCTTCTTATATCACAGCAGGAGGGGAAAAAAGGCTTGCTTCAAAATACAGCATGTCATATCATCTCTGTGTGAGTCAAAATACTAGGAAACTTACTCTCCTGTAGAATATTTACCTGCCTTGGACTGAGTTGCAGGTTTTTTGTCAGTTTTAAAGAATAAAAAGCTGCAGTCTGATATCTCTTCCAGTGAAGAGCTCTAAGAACCTATTGTGAAGCACTTCAGGGGGAAACAGAGTAATAGTAAAGTACCATTTAAAAAAAAATAACAAAAAAAGGGTGCCAGGAAAACTGAGCAGGAAAAGTTAGACAATATTTTCTGTGGAAGGAAAAAAATACAAGAAATATGAGCCACCTGGTCTCGGGGAAAGTGTTCCTACCCATGGCAGTGGGGCTGGAACTAGATGACCTTTGAGGTCCCTTCCAGTCCTAAATATTCTATGATTCCAAGATTTTTTTGACTGTGTGACTCTGTGACTCTCTGAAACAATTGCTTACATTGTTAGGGGAGGTTTGATGTCCCCAGGATTCTGTGATTCTAGGACACAGCTTCTAATTTACACGTAGGTCACAGAAAGATTAACTCTGCTCACTAATTGTGGGTCCCTGTTCCTCTGGTGGCTGGATCCCAGAGAAATTTGAGTCTAACATACAGCTGGGGTATCTGGATTGAGGCAATACACCAACTGCCAAGATGCCACATTAAAATCCACTGTGGACCCATACAGAGCTGCTGAAAATCTGATTGCTGGGGAGACTTAAGCTTGGGGGGTGCAAATGGGCTCACTGTCTAGGACAGGGCTAAAATCAAATCTATAGACTGAAGCCTACATCTGTAGGTGGAATGAAGCAGGAAAATGTTGTCATTAGTCTTGCTTGGCTATAAGAAGTTCCTGGGGTATCTGGGCCAAAGAGAAGTCCAGTCAAGAAGTCAACCAAAAAAAGAGAGAGTGGCAGCCTGCTCAGAGACTGTTGTGAAATTTGGCAACAAGAAAGACTACAGCAAACTTTGATATGACAAATGGGAGCTGTTTCACTCTGCCCATCCATTTTTCTACCTCTGTGAGTGGTGTTTTGCAAAACATAGGCCAGCATGAAGAGTGAGTCTGTTCTCCCCTCTGCTGTTTCTGGCTCTGCACTTCTGCTTTCCTTGTATTGTCAAGAACAAATTGAGTCTAAGGCTTCCCAAGACATGGTGAGACAAATTAATAAGCTGTCCTTTCTTTTCCAGAAGGCAATATCTTCCTGCACCCTCTCATCTTTGCTGTCCCCCCTCATCTGCTCTCCCACTGCTCACCCTGTATGTTCTGAAGAGACTTTTCTGAGGTAATATACCTCAGTGAAAGGGAGGAATACAAGCCCCCTGAAATACTATTTTTCTGCCTTTTCAGTGAGTTACATTAATTCAGTAAAAGGTCTGACAGGTGCTAGAGGCAGAACAAATGGTTGAAAGATAAAATTATGTGGCTAGGAATAGGGGGAGGTGGGGGGCTGAGGTTAGTTAGGGATGAGGAAGAGATGAACAGGGCAAGTGGAAATAGGGAGTCACAACATGTAGAAGGTGTCTGGTTGGTCCAGGAGTGTGGGCACTTACAGGAAAGATGGGGAAAGAATATTTACTAGAGCCTGTAGTGACAGGAGAAAGGAGAATTATTTCAAACTGAAAGAGAGTAAGTTTAGGTTGGATATTTGCTGAGAGGGTGATGAGGCCCTGGCACTCATCCACATATCTGTGGATGCTTCATGTGTGAAAGTGTTCAAGGGCAGACTGGATGGGACTCTGAGCAACCTGGTCTAGTAGAAAGTGTCCATGTCCATGGCAGGAAATTTGGAATAAGATGACCTTTAAAGGTCCTTCCAACCCAAACCAGCCTGTGATTCTGTTGCAGAGCACATTCAGTGCAGGTAGCTCAGGGTACAGCTGCAGTTCCAGCTGCAGGTTGAGCTCTGGGTGGCAGGAGACCCAGGCAAGAGCTCATGAACTGCTGGCCCTTGGCATAACAAAGGGCACAGGGGCCTGTGGCCCAGGAAAGGGACTGGAGGGCTCCAGACTTTCCCCATGCTAAGTCTGTGAGGGTATAAAAGCCCAGGGCTTTCTTGGTTCACTGGAGGCACCCAGCTCAAGCTGTTGTTTAGTTATTGCACCAAGATTAAATTTGCAGGATCTGTACTTCTGTGACTCTGCTGGAGGAAACCTGGGGTTGAGCTGATAAAGAAACCTGATTTGATCACGTGGGTGTGGGGTGTGTGCAAGGACCAAAGGCAGGCACTGGAGCTGCCTGCTGCTGCTGTAGGTGGTGTGGGTGTAACTGCCAGGGTGGCTCCTGGATTGTCTGGCAGGGAAGGTTCCTTAACAATTCTATGATTTACCTTTCCAATTAATTTTTTCAGAAATTTCACTTACAGAAATAATTTAATCTCACTGTTCCTCCTTCACTGAATTAACCCAGGGGCTTGGCAACCGTGCACACACCTGTCAGACCTCAGTGAGATGGCTGCTGGTGGAAACAGGAGCCAGAGAAATCTCAGTTTGAACTACAAACTTTATTTTCACATGTAGTTCATGCTGCTTTGTGATAAGGCTTTCTTGAGTTTGTTTTGTTCTAACAAAACATTGTCTCTGTCTTTTTAAAGGCAATGGCTGCTTCTTAATGCAATGAGATTTTTCTTAATAATGACTCAGCACATAATCCTGAAAGCCTGGGTGTACATTGTAATCCATTTGGAAAAACAAACTTTTATACTATTATTGGAACTAGCTAGCAGGCTTTGGTGCCTGAATTTTGTTTCTTTGTACCATAGAAAATAATTCAAAACCTGTTGCTCAGTGCACTGGTTTTTGCTTGAGTAGGGTTAATTTTTCCTCAGTAGCTGGTACAGTGCTGTGTTTTGGATTTAGAATGAGAATAATGTTGGCAAAATACTGATGTTTTGGTTTTACTAATTTTGATTTATCCTAAGTTAGGAACCTTTTTGGTGGTTTTTTTTTTTTTTTGTGTGTGTGGGGGATTGTTTGGTGTGTGGTTTTTTGGGTGGTTTATTTATTTTTTATTTATTGTTTTGGTTTGTTGTTTTTTTTTTATGGGGGATTGGATTTTTGGGGGGTTTTCTTTGGTCTTATTCTCTACTAATGAGAATGTAGATAAACAAAGTGGCAGGGAAGCACAGCCAGGACAGGTGACCCAAACTGGCCAAAGGGATATTCCACACTAGAGAACTGCATGCCCAGTATATAAACTGGGGGAGTTATCTGGAACAGGGCCTGATCAGGGTTCAGAAAGGCAGCTCTGGCATTGTTGGTCAGTAGGTAGTGAGCACTTGTATTGTGCATCATGTTTGAGTTTTCTTTTCTTTTCAGTTGTATTATCAATACTATTATTATTATTATTATTATTTACCAGTATTAACAGTATTTTTCTTTGTTTTCAGTTACTAAGCTTCTCTAAATGATTAATTTTTAAACTTCTCTAAACCTACAAGTTTTACTTTCGATTCTCCTCCCCACTCCACCAGGGTGTGGGGGGAAGAGCAGGGTGTTGAGCAAGGGCTGCGTGGTGTTAATTTCTGGCTGGGGCTGGAACCACAAGAGGGTACTTGGGTAGTTGGGAGTAGACACAGACAGCACAGCTGACCCAGGGTTAGGGTTAGGGCACCCCAAAGGTATCCCAAAGGGATATTCTGTACCACATTCCATCAGGATCAGCTCATAAAGAGGGAGAAAGAAGGAAGAAGGAGGGACCTGCTGGATTTCTGCTGGAAATCAAACACAGCAGGGGCAGCCTGGGAGGGCCCTGGAGTGTGTGGCTGAGAACTTCACTTCCTGGCACAGCTGGTGAGCCCACCAGGGGAACCACCTCTGGAAAAAAAGGCAGGCAGCTCAGGAAGTGTTTATGGATGTTTTTAGGTAGGAAGAAAATTAGAGAGGCAAAAGCTCAGAATGATTTGGCCACTTTTCTCAAGGATAATAAATAGTGGTTTTATGAATACATTAATGGCAATAGGAGGGCCAAGGAAAACCTCCGTTCTTTATTGGACCCAGGAGGGAATACAGTCTCCAAAAGTGAGGAAAAGGCTGAGGTACTTAACGTGTTCCCTGGAGGTGTTAAAGAAAGACTGGACGTGGCACTTAGTGCCATGGTGGTGTTGGGTCATAGGATGGACTCAAGGACCTCAGAGGTCTTTTCCAACTTGACTGAGTCTGTGATTCTGAGGAGATGTTCAGAGTTATGGCATTTGTCTTCCCATGGGCTGGTAGGTGTTCACCCATCTCCAGGAAAGATGGGCTCCATCACCTGTTATGGTGACTTGGGAAGGTAAATGTCTTAACTCCAAACGTGTCCCGTTCCTTTTCCTTCTCCCTCCCCTTTTAATATTCCAAGCTCAATGTTCTATTGTCCGGCAGATCCCTTTGGGCACTCGAGGTCAGCTGTCTGTCTGTGTCTACTCCCAATTCCCCACCCAGCCCCAGCCCAAAGCAGCACCTGGGAATGCTGGCCACTCCTACTGAAGGACCAGGAAGGTGCCTGGGCTGCCCTGCTCCACGGCAAACACCAGCACAGCACAGAGCTGCATGTCGGAGGGGCCGCTCAGCAGCAGCCGGCAGGAGTGGGAGCTGGGCAGCACCGTGAGCTGCCAGTCCTGCCACTGGGGCAGGTGCTCCCAGGCTGTCTGCACCGAGTTCTGCACCCAGCAGGCGATTTCCTCCACGTCTAAGTAGGAGCCTGTGCAGAGGTTCTGCAGCAGGGGGGAGTGCTGGCCCGTCTCGTTGGTCTTGGAGGGGTGCACAAAACACGGAACATTCCCCATTTTCCTCAAGCAGGTGCACTCCAGCACCACACGGATGTTGGAGCACCTCTCTGGCAGATGTGTCCAGCTGTAGAGCTCCAGCCTGAAAGAGTGCCTGGAGGGTGGTTGCAGGAACACGAGCAGCTGGTACAAGATTCTGTCCTCAAAGATACTCCAGGATTCATGGATGCCGTTCTTCCCGGTCGCCGGGTGCATCTCCGGCATGAAAGTGTCCTTGGAAAGCATTTGGCAGACACGGAGGACGTCATGCATCATCTTCTTCACATCCCTGCACATGTCAGACAGTCCCTGCATGGACAATACGTTGGGCACAGAAAACAACCTCACACTGTGGCGGTGTCCCTTGAGGGTTTCCTCCTCTTCATCATCTCCCTCCTCGCTGCCAGAGGTGTCCTGCTCATAGCAGGTGCAAGTTGTAAACTTCATTTGCCAGGCCAGCCAGCAGACCTCCATGAGCATGGCTGCTGCAGCAGCCCAGAAGAGACAGAGCTGCAACCCAGAAAGGAGTGGGGCCTCTTGTGGGGACCAGATCCACCCAATCTCCTTCAGCAGCTGCATCATCTCCTGGTGCAGAAACTTCTTACGGTGCTCCATCTGCTGGTTTGTGACCGCACTGATCCGTAGGTCTTGTGTCTGCTTGAGCAGGATGGTCAGCACAACCACAAGCAACGTGGTTGCTGCAGCCATGGCCTGGAGGAGGTGGGAGAAAGGTTTATCCAGCAGGTGTGGGTGAACAGGCTGGAAGGGACCGCAGACCCTGGCTGGAGGCAGCANGACCCTGGCTGGAGACAGCACAGGGCCCATCCTGCCCAGGCCACCCTGATGGTCATCCCCAGCTGGGCTGTGCCCCATGAAAGGGCAAGAGACACCTCAGCAATCTCCTGAGGCCCCATCTCTGCCATGCTGGAGCATTCCATGGAGCCAGGGGCACTTGGCACATCCCCAAAGACTCCCTGGCACCACTGGGAGCCCTGAGCCCTTCTGCCCCCCAGCCCAGAGAGTGGCACCCTGCCCTGCCCTGAGGGGCCCAGGCCTCACTCAGAGTTAGAAACCTCCTGGGCATCTGTCCCATTCCCCATCCATCCCAGCTTTCCCTGTGCATGTGCACTCACCAATTGCCCAAGTCCAGCTGCTGGGGGATTGCCTGGTGTTGACCCTGGGGATGGCTCCCACTGTCACCTGTTCCCTGTAATGTCACAGCCACCAGAGCTGAAAAACTCCAGACTTCAACCCCACCCCCTGCTCAGTGGGTTCTGGGCATCACTGCACCAAGTCCAAATCCACTGCAGGAGGTCCCAGGGAGTCTCTTGGCAAAGCAGGGACAGGCCCAAAAGCCAGCACAGAGAGCCCCAACTCTCACTGTCCCCAGCCCCAAGTTGCCCTGCTCTGAAGGGCTCAGCCCTCACTCAGGATTAGGAACCCCCCTGGGCATCTGTCCAGTCCCCCATCCACCCCAGCCTTCCCCGTGCACGTGCACACACAAATCACCCAAGTCCAGCTGCAGTGTTGTCCTGAGGCTGTCTGGTGTTGTCCACAGGGACAGACCCCACTGTGACCCATCCTCTGTGATGTCACAGCCACCAGATCCTCATCACCCAGCTGACGAGTCCCAGACCCCACCCCCAGCCCCTCTCAGCGAGTTCTCAACATCATCACCCCAGGTACAAAACCACTGGGCAGGAGTTCCCGGGGCTCTCCTGACAAAGTGGGCAGCCCAAGCCACCCTGATGGTCATCCCCTGGCTGGGCTGTGCTCCATGAAAGGACAAGAGATACCCAAGACACCAAGAGACACCAAGAGTCTCCCGAGGTCCCATCCCTGCCAGGCAAGAGTGTGCCATAAAACCCTGGACACCCGGCACATCCCCTAAGCCTCTCTGGGCACCTGGCACCCACCAGGAGCCCTGAGTCCCTCTGTCCCCAGCCCCAAGGGTGGTCCTGGCACTGACTGACTGACCCTGGGATGGACTGACTGACCCTGGGATGCACTGACTGACCCTGGGATGCACTGACTGACCCTGGGATGCACTGACTGACCCTGGGATGCACTGACTGACCCTGGGATGCACTGACTGACCCTGGGATGGACTGACTGACCCTGGGATGGACTGACTGACCCTGGGATGCACTGACTGACCCTGGGATGCACTGACTGACCCTGGGATGCACTGACTGACCCTGGGATGCACTGACTGACCCTGGGATGGACTGACTGACCCTGGGATGGACTGACTGACCCTGGGATGCACTGACTGACCCTGGGATGCACTGACTGACCCTGGGATGCACTGACTGACCCTGGGATGCACTGACTGACCCTGGGATGGACTGACTGACCCTGGGATGGACTGACTGACCCTGGGATGCACTGACTGACCCTGGGATGCACTGACTGACCCTGGGATGCACTGACTGACCCTGGGATGCACTGACTGACCCTGGGATGGACTGACTGACCCTGGGATGGACTGACTGACCCTGGGATGCACTGACTGACCCTGGGATGCACTGACTGACCCTGGGATGGACTGACTGACCCTGGGATGCACTGAATGACCCTGGGATGCACTGACTGACCCTGGGATGGACTGACTGACCCTGGGCACCTGACCCTGGGGTATACACAATCCGTGATCCCAACCCAATGGACAGTGCTGTGGCCTTTGAACTGATGGTTGCCCTACCTAAAGAAACATCACATGTAATCTATCTCTGACCACACCTCTAAAACTTTGACTTTTGCTGTGGTTGGGTCAGTTATTTCAATGGATTCTATAAGCCCAGTTGGGTTCTTACAGAAGTCTGATTTGGATTTACCCAACTCTGGAAAGACATGCAGGTGGTTCTAGGAAGGATTTCTAGGGATGTTATTGTATGCCTGAGGAATGTCAGGATCTAGAATGATGTTCTTAACCTTAAATGCTACAGTTGCACTGCAAAGGTCTTTCTGAAATGAGCTCCATTTGGCTTTTTGATTTTCTTAAGGAAAATGAAGAAATGTATTTGGCATTGTTATGCAACATAGTTCAAGTCTGACAACAGGACAATTCAATTAACCCATTCTGCACTGCCCTCAAAAGAAAAGTTTTGGGAAAAAAAAAATAATTCACAAGATTCTATTTTCTTCTGGTAGGTTTTTCTTCCTGTTATCTAATTTCAGTTATCTTTATAAAAGCATCTCTTGCATTTTTTTTTTTTTTTTCCTGAATCAGATTAACCTAGCACAGTGTTTAATAATGAATTCCACTCAGCATGCCAGTAGAACAGAAAAGTTCTTTTGTCTGATCTTAGACAAGTTCTCTAATAGGTAAAAATGAGATCCACAGGGTAGAATATGCTAATAAATTATGAAAAGAATTTATTAGAATTTCTGAAAGGTATTTGACTTATCTCATAGAACATTTAATGTGGTTTCATGATTATCAGCCCTTTTCAGCTTGTTGCTTTAGAAATGCATGAGGAGCTGAGGACAACATTCGCAAATCATTTTTGCATTTTAACAGACTATTCCCATGAAATTGTTACTGTTCTTTAACAGTAACTTCAATATTCAGCCTAACTAGGAGGACTGCAAAATATTTAGATACAAGCTCTGCACCCTGTATTAAACTCTTTTAGTTGTGTGACAAAGCTCAGCTTGGTGGGTAGCATCAATCTTTATAGTAGCCTGAAACAAATACCTGAAACTTCTGGATTTTAACTCGGTCCTGTTCTGTTCAGTGACTTATTTGTCTGTTCACTAGGTAAAACACACATGATGTGAGTCCCTCAGGAACTTCACCCTGTGAGTAATAAATGAGTCTGCAGCATCTGCTTTATTGATGTGATGGATTGATAGCCAGCCTGATGATTGACACTATGTAAATCACAAAAAAATCAGAAGGTATACTGCTAAAATTGAGATTAATGTCACCTATAATTAGACACATAGTTATTTGTCATGATTGCTCCATGTCTTATTTTGTTGCCTTTTTCTAAAATGCAAATTATAAACAGGAATGGAAGAGATCTAAATTTAGGCACCCTTGGATCTAATCTGCAGTTTTAATGTGGTAAATTTTAAACACTGAGAGCATTTGGGTGAACTTTCAGGTGGGAACACCCCAAAACAAAAGGGGCTCTTTAGTTTTGTGGTTTTGCTGATCTGGGTTATTGTTCAAGGCTCCTTGGGAATTGTAAAAATATTTCTCAGTACAGGACAGATGAGCCCTGATGAGCTAATTTTCTGCAGTGCTTGGATAAACACAAATTTAGATGCCAGACAACAGTCAAATGTGTTTATCAATACATATTAATATAGAGACATGTAAATATATGCCTGTATTTGTTCAGAGACCTGAATAAAGAGAAGAATACATTTGATTAGGCAGTGTGATCTCTGCCTTCCATTGTTAATGATTAAAGTTTTGGAGTTCCCACTTGCAGACAGCTGCAGGATCAGGAAGAGCAGAAAGTGTTTGACTGCTGCCATTGCACTGACAGCCATTCTCTGTCTTTCCTGGTGCCCTGAGCTACATAAAGTCCTTAGAAAATGTGGGAACTCAGCGCATCACCTCGGATGCTCTGAGTCCCAGGGAGAGCCCCTGGGGGGCTCAGAAGTCCTGGAATGTAGCCAAAAGTACCTGGTGGCTTGATTTTGACCCTTCAAGAGTCATACTATCTCAACATGAGGATTCACAGGCTTCTGAGGTGTAAATGGTGAAGGACAAATACTTTTTTAGACTAGAACATAGGTTTTAGGATTTTGGCACAAGGGGGTATGATGGAAGCAAGATGGAGAATTTAGGCCCGACCTCGTGGTTCTTCTTCTTCTTCTTGTCATCCATTTTCTGTGTGATGTATGCACTTTGGATTGGCTTATACTAAGAGTGCACTGTTCAACAAAGGTGATGGGAATTGGTGAAAAATTGTAAATATCATACACGTAATTATCAGTATAAGAATGTTCTACTGCCCCAGGGGCGGGGAGTTTGCGTGTGGCTGCCTTGCTGGTCGGATCTCAGCTGGGCAGAAGAAAAACCTTTTAGATAAGATAAAATAAACAACCTGAGAAAAAGATCAAAAGAAGAGTCCAGACTCATCTGTTCATCGCAGGCTGTCTGCGGACCACCCTACGCGTGTCCGACAGAGACAGGCAGCCGATCGGACAAGAAAACAGACCCAATCTGAGGAAATCATGCTGAATGAAGAAAGATTTAGAAGTTTATGTCATCCTGCAGGTGTGCAAAAGATCTTTCAGACAGAAAAGTGGCGTATTGGCCTCATTAGAGACAAAGAGGGACTAAGAGCTGCATTTCTGAGGGTGTTTAATAATTAAAGGAAGACTTTAGGTTATACTGAATAGAAAAAATTAGCCAGCTTAGTTTGGGTATCATTAGATAAAAGTCCATGCAATTAAACAGCATGAACTGAGATGTCTTGAGACCAATCTAAACTCAGGTGGCGACTTCTTCTTTCTGATATTTGTGGATACCAGTGTTGCTCCCACACCAGCAACCTACTTAGACATTTATAAGTCATCATATTTGACTGAATGTGCTGCAAATATTTTTATAAAGAAAACACTCATCTTGATAGAAAACCACATAAATCCTGGAATTACAGTTTTTCTTTCCTGGTCCTGAATGGCAAGAAGTTCTTGCCAAGGCAGTGCTCTGAAAGACTTGTTCACAGATGATCACATCTGTGTCCAGATGAAATTAAAATGGCAAAGCCATTGGGGACAAATTCATAGCAGATGACAAAGAGGGAAAAAACCAGGGAAAATAAATTTAGAACTGACATTTTCCTTAATGACTGCTTCTTTGAACTTCTCTTAGAAACAGCTAGTTCTATTGCCAGGGGCTGATTTTTTTCAGGGTCTGTTGCAAAACTCAGCTGAATTTTGCAGCTGTTTTCAACCACTAAAACCACAGGGCCTAAATATATAGACATACATTGATGAACCTCCTTATAAGTAATAATGATGAACAAATAATTTGAATGACTCTGCTTGCTTTCTCCTAGTAGGTATCTGGGTTCACTGAGAAGATACCACATGCTCTTATTTTTTGTTTATTTTTATTAGCCTGGAGTATTTATTTTTTTGTTAATGTTTGCTGCACAGTCACCTTATGCCACGTAGTAACTACAGGAAGTTTCTTAAAAACTTTTCTCTGTACAGTGATATTTGGTTATCTCAGCCCCCTCTTTATGTTCTGTCCTACCCATAGTATCTTATTGGTAATATGAGTAAAAATTTCCAGATTCAGTTTCTTATACCTGAGTCTTTTATAATAACAATCCATAATCTAAGGTGTCCGATCATTCAGTAATTTTTGGACTTTTCAATCCAGTAAGTATAGAAAAAGGGTTTGCAGGAAAATTATGGCTTTATAATGAAAGGCAGAATGTTTATGAGGAAAACCTTGGAAGAAAATCAAGTCCCATTGCTTGTTCCAGACCAGAAAATCTTCTTATCCTTCTGTAGATAGAGTCTTACTGAGGTATCCTGTTTATCTGGGTTGGAGCACAGCAACTGTAATCCAGGATTCTCACCCCACCTGAGAATCATGAGGACACACCTTTCCTAAATCATTCACTGTGCTAAGTGATTACTTAGGCACTTCTCATGTGCCACCTTTTTTTTCTCCCTTCTGTACTGGGATTGCCAGCAGTGTCTTCACTAAGAGAGCAATTAATAAATTGGGGGATTGGACAAAATGAATGTTAGACCTGTTGGCATTTGCTAAAGAGGGAGCTGTGTTACATACTCTGCTCAGACATTTTCCAAGTGATTTATTGACTTCAGTCTTTCTCCTCTTACTTGTGCTGCAGGATGTGCTTACCTGTGATAAACAGGGCAAGAATGAGGTGTCTCTGGGCAAAAGATTTGCTGGTTCACTTAAGCCCTTGGAAGGCTGTAGGTCTCAGTGGTGCCATTTTTGGGTTTCCAAATTCAGTGAGGTAAATTAGCACATCAGGACACATTTAATGGAGGCTCACACTGCTGTGGCCTGTGTACAGAATTGCTTTAGACACAAGAACTGAATGATTGGTCTTGCTCCATCTCAATTAGCAACAGGGAACAAGAGATTTCCAGGCTCATTTCAGAAAATCTTTTAAAAATCTAATAGTTTGTATCAAACTCACACAAAGCATATGAACCCAATTGGAAATGCCAACCAAAAAATCACATTGGAACTTCTCTCTGTATTGCAGCTTGCCTCCCTGCCAGTCTGTTGGTAATATTATGAAAATAACTTTTCCATCATGGTGGTAGGTCCATTTTGGGGCCTGAATCCTGTGTGTCACGGGATTGCCTGACAGTGGTCTCAAAGAAACTGAAATGAGAAAATCTGATGGCTTTTATTTGCAGGAGAAATCGAGATATGAAAGTTTTAAGAGCTCGATAAAGAAATTAACTACAGGAAAATATTTGAAGTCTGGAAAGTTCTGAATTAGTTGATAAGGGATTTTTTGCTATGATTTGATTTGAATGATCTCATCTGACTTCTTATTCCAAACCCATAGTGACTCTTTAATACATTACCCACGACCCTTTTCATGCAGCAAAACCATTAGCTCAGCTGTGTGATTACAGTGCCTGACCCACACTCAGATTTTTCAATCATAAATACAGCTGCTGAATTTTGGATTAAAAAGGGGCATTGTAGAAAATGTCAGAACTGGGAACTGAACTCAGCCTTTGCTCCACTAAGTAGTTGTTATAAAACTAGACTAAAACAGAATGACTTTTGTAAGGATTACTTTCTTCCAAATTTTTCTGCTCTATTTGTTTTGCAGGTACACAGCAATAGCTACTTTTGAAAGACTGAAAAAGGTATGACTGAAAAAGTGTTTTAAAGCAATGATTGTGCATTATTAAGTTGGAGCAGACTTTTGTTCAGCACTCTTTCATCTAAATGTGCTTTCCATACATAAGATTGGATTTTTGCCTGCTGTGCTCTGTGCAGAATTGTGCATCTTGGGATTTTCATCTGAACAGACAAAATTAGAATTTTTTCAACACAGAGGCACATTTTGAACAAGAGAGATCCTTTTTCCTGGAAGTAGTTTGTGCTGAGTGTTCCTCAAGTTGAGAAAGCTAGTGAGCTTCCTTTCCCGTCTCTCACAGGAATATCCTATAGGATCATGGAATTGTTGGAAAAGATGTTTAAGATCATCAACTCCAGCCATTAACCCACCACTAAACCATGTCCCCAAGTGCCACATCCAAATGGTTTCTGAACACTTACAGGGATAGTGGCTCTACCACTTCCCCAGGCAGCCTGTTACAATGCTTGGCCACCTTCTCAGTGAAGAAGTTTTCCCTAATATCCAATCTAAACCTCCCTAGCACAACTTGAGATCGTTTCCTCTCATCCAGTCCCTCATTCCCTGGGAGCAGAGCCCAAACCCCCTGGCTGCACCCTGCTGTCAGGGATTTGTGCAAAGCCAGAAGGTCCCCCCGAGTCTCCTTTGCTCCAGGCTGAGCTCCTTTCCCAGCTCCCTCAGCCATTCCTGGTGCTCCAGACCCTTCCTCAGCTCTGTTTCCTTTCTGGACATGCTCCAGCCCCTCCATCTCTTTCTTGCCCCTCAGTGCCCCCAGTCCTCTCAGCGACCCCAGTCCTTCAGCCTCCCCAGTCCTTCAGCATCTCCCCAGTCCCTTCAGCCCCGTTATCCCGCTCAGCTGGAGCCCAGGGATGACACTGGATGATCCCCAGGATGTGACACTGGCGGATCCCGGGGGTGACACCAGCTGGGCCCTGTCCCCAGCATGGCGGAGGCTCTCTTCTGCCTAGGCCCAGGCCAGCTCCTATCCCCGGGGAAAGACACAGCCATGGGGGACCCCTGGCTGGGTCTGGAGTGGCAGAACAGGAAATCAGGATGGGGAGGACAGGCCAGGTTTTCCCAAAGGAATGTCACTGCGTCCCACAGGGTGACATTGGTGAGGAGAGGATGGGGAAGGAGCTGATGGGCCCTGATGTCACCCCAGCCCTTCAGGGAACAGCTCCACAAAGGGCAGGGGGACTGCTCCTGGCAGGGACAGATGGACCCTGGAATGGACTGACTGACTCTAGGATGGACTGACAGACCTTGGGATGCACTGACAGACCCTGGGCACCAGAGAAACACGTGCTCCATGATCCCAAATGAACAGACAGAGCCATGGCCTTTGAACTCATGGTTGCCCTACCTAAAGGAACATCACATGTAAGACAAAGCTCTCTCTCTCTCTCTCTCTCTCTCTCTTTCTCTCTGACCATATCTCTAAAATTTTGACCTTTGCAGTGGTTGGGTCAGTTATTTCAACGGACTCTGTAAATTCAGGTGAGTGCACACAGAAGACTGATTTGGATTTACTCAACTCTGGAAAGACATGCAGGTGGCTCTAGTGAGGATTTCTGGGGAGGTTATCATGTGCCTGAAGAATATCAGGATCCAGAATGATATTCTTTAAGGTTAAGTGCCTGAGTTGTGCTTAAGATCCCTTTCCTGTGTATCTAGATACTTTTCTGGCTCTGGACCTACTTGATTTCCAGTTTTCTTCCCTTTGCCATTTCCACGATACCATTGGACTGTATTATCACTTGCATCCTGCTTCCATAGTATATGATCTGAAATCTCTTTTTAATCAATTTTTCTTTTAGCTACTTGTATTCATTTAAGTTCCTGCAGCAAGTTTTTGAGTTTTTAAAAATAATTAAAATTTTCTTCTGTAAAGTGACAGAAAGTAGCCTGGGGAAGTGTTTGTATGTTTGTTTGCTTTTCCTAGGGTAACCTGACATGCTTTTTGTTATGTTCAGTGAAATTCCTCTAGGATGAGAAAAGCTGTAGTTTTGATCATATCAAGTTTGAGAGTCATAAAGAGAAGATTAATTTTTCATTTTATGAGGAGACTTAACATAGTCTGAAGAAAGAAGGATGTCATGAGCATAAGAGAGAAGGAGATAACTGTACATTTATATTCTAGATTTCTTTTCACATTCATATTCCAGATTTCTTTTCTTGTTCCTTGGCATTTTGTGAGAAAATAACACAAAATAAGTTATGCAGCTTGAAATATTTCTTTATGCCCAGTTAGATTTTATCTTAATTCTAACAAGGGGTTGCTCAAAATGTCAGTGTCTGCTGGTTACTAAGTAAGGGTTGCATTCATCTACCAATTTTAATGTTGAAAAGAGGAAGGAAACAAGGAACAATATTCTATTTATTATAAGAGAAAATATTCTGTTTGGTTGATAGGTGAGGCAAGATCATACATTGTGATACCTGAGGGACAGAAGAGCTGACTTCCTGAGGACAACCAGTTGATGCACTTTGGTCTTCAAGTAGAACATGCCATAATTCAATCAATTGTGCAAAATGTGACATTAGCATTTAATCAAGAAAGTGACACTCTCAGTGTTACTCTATGGTTATCTGGGTGCCTTCTTATATCTGTCCTTGTGGAGAGAACAGCACAGATGAGGCAGGAAAGTCACTGGAACTATCTTGGTCCAAATTCTATAGAAATAAGAACTTAAATTTGCTATCTACACTGGTGCTTAAATAGTTCATACCTTGCTATAATCTGTGGGAAATTGTGACTGATACTCAGCTAGAGACTGTAGTCACTGAAATGTCAGTGCCTGCATCACAAGGTGGATGTCTAAGCTGATTTTATTGCCAGTGAGATTCGCAGAATAGAATTAATGAAGTTTTAGAGATTCCTCTACCCTGAGTGGAAATGCACATTTCATCACCTGAGCACCTCCTTGGCCTCCAGATTTCCTGAATCTTACAAGTCTCTACTGACTGATGAGAGAAGGGACATGAAGCCAATTTTCTAAATATTTATATTTTGCTTCTAACTCAGAATAAAATTCCACCTTTGGGCTGAGTTCTCTTCTTCCCAGTGCCATTTGAGATGCCCTAAATTATCCAAAACACCAGGACAGTGCTGTCAGGGCTGACACAGGACCCACAGGGCCCCTGAGCCCTTTCACAGCTGGAGAGCAGGTGTCTCCTGAAAGGCACTCAAGAGTCTCCCTAATAGCACCAGGCAACTGTGTCAGCAACTGCATCACATTCTTTTCATCCGGCTATAAAAAGTAGTACAACCATTTTTTATATCTTCTTTTAACCTCCAAATATAGTCTTTCCTTTGTAGCACATTTCAGACTGGTGTATCATCTGTTATTAAGTATTGCCTAGGAAATGCTGAAAGAAGAAAGGAAAATGAAAGATTAAATAAATGAAACTGGGAATTAAAAGCCAAGATCAAGAAAAAGGAAAAATAATCTTCAGTGATTAGGAAATAACCCATCTCTGTTACTTTATTTTTATTTTAGGAAGGATTCATTACAAAGGATTAAGATTCTCCAGATTGCTAAAATTCTCAACAAATTGCTTTTAACAGCTGAAAGATGGAACAAGCAGATATCTTTTTTGAAGGATGTGGGGCTAAGGGTCTTCTCTCACCCTTGTCTGCTAAACAGATTGCAAGGAGTTATATCCTCAAAAGGGTTAAACTGATTATCAAGTATAAGTCTAGTACAATTTTTTTTTCTCACACTTTGTTCTCTGAAATAATCCTATTAAAATAAGAAAATTTATTACGTACCCATCTGCCCAGATTTTATCAATATTGAAACCTTTTAAACAGAATATGTGATGAAATAAACCCTGCTCACCAATGTGGTAAAATATAATAGACATCAAAGCAGCTAAAAGCCCTCCTAAATCAATGCAGTAACTCTGCAGCAATTTCAAGAACAGAAGGCAAAAATCCCCTTAATAATTGATAAATGAAGGAAAATGTATAGGAGCAGATTTATAGAATACCACATTTGCACTCTTAAAAGACTTTCATTATGTCATTAACACCACAGTGATAAAAAGTACTTCCATCATTCATCAAGCACATTGTGCCTGTCCTGCCGTTAAACAGATGGAATAATCCCTGATCCAAGTTCCCAAAACTTTTAGAGCACACTTACTTTCATTTTCTTGCCCTAGGCCAATCCATTTAACAACCCATCTTAGCCAGGTCGGCCAGGTCTTCAAGCTGAATGTTATGAATAAGAAGCAGATTGAAAGTGACCTTTTTTCTCCCTCCTCCTTCCTCTACCAAAGCCTGGCATGTAGCATCTAAGAGAATATAAAATCCTTAGTTTCTATTCTTTCAAGGACATTCAGGAATTTTCCAGTACTGATAAATAAATAAATAAATGGCTTCAATTTCATGATTAATTCTTTCACCATTTCCATGGTTTATAATGTGCTGATAAATGACATTTAGTAAATACATATTTGCTTAGAGCTGCCTGTCGATGCTGCCAACCTTTGCTTGAGCCATTTTTTCAATCATTTCAACAACTCTGTAGATTCTGTGTCCAAGACCCAGCCTCTGTCAAGAATATATTTTGTAATGTAGCATGCGTAAAAAGAAGATACCTTCCAAAGAAGGAAGCTTGAGTAAAAGAAAACCAAACATGTGGCAAGATGAAGGTCCAGTTCTAATTCTATTTTTAAATATCTGTTTGCTTTTTAAACTCACAGCTGGTCCTCAGCACTGCCTAATGACACGTCTTTATCCTTCAGGAGTCTTCTGTCATCTGCCATTTAACAAGCTGACTTTAGATATGACCTAAAATTAAGGGTATCCAGGTAATTTCCCTTTGCTATCCTCCACTTCTGTTTTGGGAATAGCTATCTAATCAAAAGATATGGGTGAGTGCAAAAAAATAAAACCCAAAATAACCATGAGAAAGTTAAGGCTGGATGAAAAAACAAGGTAAAAGGAGAGGGAGGAGCATGTTTACCTATCTCAGGGACCTGTCAAACTTTGGTGACAGTCTTCAGATGGAATGAGTTCTGAACAAAGGAACAGCAGTCTCCCAAAACTTACTCCTCTTTCGAGCTTCAGCTCTGCAGGTGGTTAAACAACAGATGATCTTGGATATCTGGTTGAATAAAAAAGGCATCTGTTTTAGTGCATTGTCATCATCCCTTTGCTCTTTTCACTCTTTTCAGCAGCCTTAGATGACCCATTCAGCTGAGTTTGGATTCATTCAATTGCTTGTTGTCATTTTATGGGAGACCTTGCAATCTGTCATAGATGAAATTACAGTGGACTGCAGAATATCTGAAGGGCTGTGCTAAAATGGTTTTTAGACAGTAAATCAAATATTATCTAGCAACCAAAAGCCTGTTGTTCCAATCAACTCATTACTAGGTCTTTATGCATCTCATATTGATTATTTCTTTCTCTTTTCCCAGGTGGGCATAGAACCATAGGGCTGATGAGCTGGAGGAGAGTCTGTTCATCCTGTAATCTGTGTTAAACATTGCACTTGAAATGGTTGATTAGTGAGATGTTCATTAATGATACAGATGAATTTTCATCTCATGGCTGGAATGATATTAAAATTCTTGGAGATATGTATGTCCTTCTGATGGACAGATATCCCTTGTTGCCTTTCTCTCTTTAGGGGGATTTTTTATCTTCTATTTCAAGGGACTTGATTTTCTGTTGATTTATGTCTATTTTAGGGTCCCTTATCTCTCTCACTTCTTGTTTCTGCTTTTGGAACCTCACTCTTTCTTTCCTTCAGGGGCCTATTTCTCTTTGTTCTGTCTCTCATTTTCTGTGTCTGACACATCTGCTCCCGCCTCTCTCGATGTACAGTGTGATAGATGGAACATGACTGGAGAAAAAAGAAAGTTTCAGTTCTCCCAGCGAGTGGAAAGGTGACCTGCAAACATCTGAACAAAAAAGGGAAGAAAGTTTATTTTTGTGTGCTGAATATTCTGCACAGCAAGAGAGACAGCACATTTAGAGACTGCACAGGAGGCACTTTAAACACCACCTACTCCATAGTCCATCCCATTAAATTCTGTGCACAGTTTTTCTCTTGATCTGTGTCTGTGTCCACATATATATAAAACCAGCTCTGCTAATAGAGGGCCATGTTTGACATGTGGTAGTTTTCCCATTGTTTTCAAAGGGGTTTGGATCCTCAAAGAATTTGCTTTTCCTGCAATGAAATCAGTTCTATACCACCTGGCCAAAGAGGGAACCACGGAATCTGATTCATATTTCAGATTTCAGATTTTCAGGCTCTTAAAAACATTTGCAGCAGCTTGTTTTATGATCATGTTTCAAATTCAGAGTCTGCTTTGGGGAAATTTTAATGATTTTTAATTATTTCAGGACAAAATAAATATGGTAAATCTGTGGGGAAATATTTTTATTCATGGATGAAAAAGAAGAAAGGTTATCCCAACCAGATCTGCTTTTAGAAGTAGGGAATTACTGTGGGCCTTCCAGAAAGACTTTATTTTCTCTAATGAGATGTATATATCATTATCAGTTTTGCATATTGTATTTGGAGCCAGAGCTGCAAGGTCTTGGTTGCTGACCCAGTAGCTCAGATTTTGGGAGGTTTGAGAGTAAAGCAAGAGACAATAGCCAGGAGGTTACTGCTATGGAGCCAGGAGGTGACCTTTGACAAGAGATGGAATTCCCAAACTCAGTTTCAGTGATTTTGCCAGATTAGAGCCATGTGGGATCTGCTCTCATGGGAGAGCTGTTCTGGAGCACCCAGAAATCACCCATGTGATCTTCCTGCATATTTGGAAAATGTTTCTACAAAGCATTGCCTTCCAGATTAATGGGTCGGGGTGATTCCTATCTTTTTGTTGTTTTTTTTCTCTTAATTTAAAAGTGTTTCATTGGAAAATTGCAACTAGCTGTAATAGAAACTGCAAATTCGTTTCACATATGTCACCCCAGAGTCACCAACTGGCGTGGTAAATAAGTAACAATTTATAAAGTGAAGCAATCTGAGAACATTCCCCAGCAGTTAACAAATGGAAAGTATGAATATGCATGAGCCATTTTCAGGTTGTTATGGTGTACATTTTCATTCTGAAACAATTATAAAAAACATTATTAGAGAGGTGCTAAATGTGTCAGAGAAGCATTTGGCACAGCCATTTTCACAGATCTCTTTATTTTGGGGTATTGCTGTCTTCTTGTGATTGGTTTTTAAAAATCCAATAAAATAGTGCTGAGAAAAAAAATTTTCTTGATAGTAATAAGCTGATTTCCTATGAGAGGATTCAACTTAAACAGCCTGTTCCCATTTAAGGTCTCATTCAGGAAATCAGTGCCTGTGTTTTCAGAAGCAATCACCAAAGGTTTAAGCCTGGCCTGGCCTGTTCTTCACCAGATCCCCTTGGAGGGAAATGTGCCCAATCCAGCCAAATGAGCAAGTATTTAGTGCAAAAAGTCATGGTTTAGATAGTTGTAAGCTCTGGGAAGTCCCTGGCTGGATTAACAGGAGTCTCAGTGGTCCCTCCTGCAGGGATGTTGGAATCACAATCAGAGGACAGGGCAGGAGCTGTGAGCCTTCACTCTGTTGAGTGCCAGCAGAGATGGCTCAGGGTTTCTCAAGGCTACGTTTGAATTTTTCAACTTTCTTTCCCCAGCCCATTTTTGTGCCACAGGAGTAGAGGCTGACATCTCCCCTGGTACACATGGAATGGGTAGGGATCTTGTCCTGCACTGACAGCAGCTCCCTTCTTTCCCTGTCCATGCCTGGGCCAGCCCTGCTGGTGTGCCAGGTGTCCTGTCCCAGGCACGGGGCAGGTGCATGCCTTGTCCTGTTGTCTGTCAAAGGGAGAGAGATTCCCTCGCCTTCTCTCACAGACAGAGTGAAAATCCTTCCACTGCTTCTGAGAAACCACCTCATAATCTCACTTCACATCCTTGGAAGTATTCTCCTAATCTCCAGCCTAAATTTCTTAGGGTCATTTAGGTCATAAAACAAAGAGTAATGGGTACAAATTGGAAGAGGGAAAATTTAGGCTAGATATTAGGAAGAAAATTTTTTTCTCTGAGGGTGGTGACACACTGGAACAGGTTGTCCAGGGAGGTGGTGGATGCCCCAGTCAAAGCAAGGTTGGATAAAGCCTTGAGCAACTCGCTCAAGTGGAAGGTGTCCCTTCCTGTGGGAGGGGAAACTGGGACTGGATAATCCTTAAGGTCCATTCCAAGGCCTTAACAGTCTATGATTCTATGGTTTACTTCAACCTTTTCTCATGTGTCACCTCCTATCTGCCCTCCCTTAAGGAAAGATCACTTTTTTAAGATCACTTACAAAGGGCAATCCTGTTTTCTCTCTATCTTCATTTTGGTAAAACAGTGGTGTAGCAAATATTTCTCCAAATCCCTGTGGTACAGTAAATCATTTCTTCCCAATTATCTTTTTCTTCCTTCTGTTGCAGTTATGCTGCCTCTTTTTTCACAAATAATATGACCAGAACTGTGTGTTGTGTGCTTATTGGCATTTCACTACAGTCACATATAGCAGAATGAATAATTCCTTATCTCAACAGTAAAAAAAAAAAAAAAAGGTAGGATTATATCAATGTTTCTGTAGCTTCCTGTTCTTCTCTTCTTCTATCATGTCCCATTAATAACCTCTCAGGATCTAGCAATAATTTTTCTCAGGAGATGTACATTTCTTGGCACTTTCCTGACTACACTTTCTTCATTTCTATTATCCCAGTAGTTGAGCAGGTCTGTTTCTTCCAGTCTGACATTTTCCTCCTCAGTTTATTGACAGCACATCCTTACTGCCAACCCAAATGATCAATTTCCTCCTTTTTTTTTTGTGTTGGGGTCACTGATGAAAATACCAAGTAAAATTGGTCCCAGTGCTGATCCTCAAAAAGTGCATCTGAAGAGTGCTTCCAGGCAGGAATGTCTTCCTATGGTATGATCCATTCCCATATGCCTTTTAAGGGGATCTTCTGGACCTGGCAGCTTTTTAGCAATTCCATCTCACTCTGTTTTGGTGAAAATTCTCCATGTGGCTCATTATATGAAATGCTTTCCTCAAGTCCAAAGAGAAGAGAGCCAGAGCACTGCCTGTCTGCAGAATATAATTTCTATTATAAGAATAAAACCAGTCTGAGTTGGTTTGGCTTGGTCTAAACTTGGTAAATCCAAGTTCCATTTTATCCCATAATCCTTTTAGCTTCACGTCTTTCACTAATTTTTCACTTGAAAATGTGTTCCACATCCCTAACATATTATTGAGGTCAGCTTAATTGGTCTATACTTGGTGAATTCCTTTTTCTTCCATTTTGTAAGGAGCAGTATGTGCCTGCTGATCAATAGACAGTGTCCCAGATTTTTGAAAATCTGATGGTCATTGCTGTTAATTCTGTCACATTTTGAAATTTAGTCAGCTCAGCCTCCCCTAGCTGAGATTGACTTATAGCTTTAGATAAAATCTGTATCAAAGTGTCATCCCCTTCATACATTCTACCTTTAACCCCAGAGGTCAAACTTTGTAATTGTATTTTTAAAACTAAGTGTTACCATCAGCATTACCATCATCATCAACAAAAATATTCCCTGTACCATCATCCCACATATATGTCCCATATAAGACAGGTAGAGAGAATATTTTGTATTTTGGTTCTGGAAGACAGTTTAGGAAATACATTTCTTTTTTTGCCCTTCATTTCCTTTGGGAACATCTTTTACCCTTTTATGTTTTTTCTAACAAAATCAGGAGATCAGTACCCCATTCCTCTTATGCTTTGTCAGACTTGCCTGAACAGATGGCAAATTCTCTAGGGCAAAATTTGCCTCTAACTATGTGCCTGAACTGGGTCTATTATTTGCTAGTGATAGTAATCAAAGATAAAAATGTTAATCTCACTTGCTTTTTTCCTTTACTGAAAGAGGTGAGCCGGTATCAGGAAATATGAGAATTAAGTTTTTAAGTAGAAATATGCATTAAATTTGCACAAAGGCAAATTTCATGCAAATTTTTTGTACCAGTAAGAACTGGTACAAAGGGTTCTGCAATAATTTTACAAAAGTTTCTGTTTAATAAAGTACATAGAAATCTTGAAAGGTATTTAAAAATAATGACATGATTTTATTTTCTTAAGATATTTGTTTGCTTTTTTTTTTAAGTCCCAGCCATGGAAATATAAAATGTAGCATCATGTCCAAAGGTGCAGGGAAGGGACAAACTATAATTTTAGTATGTTATGAAAAAGATAAAATAAGTCTTCCAAAACATCATAGAAGTCACTTCCTTGCAGTTATGTCTGTGGCTTATATGACTTAAAAACATTCCAGACTCTATTTTGTAGCATCCTTGATGGCTCCTTCTCCCTCATAAATGCCCAGTAAAATAGAAGCAGCTTGTATTTTCAATTCAGGGAACTGCAGTTATGTGCTTTGCTCTGGGATCAGATTGCAAATCAGTCATATTTCTGTGGCATACTTCTGTAGCTTGAAATTTTATCTAGTTTCTCTCACTCAAAAAACTTCTGACTCTCCACCCTGATACCCTCCTTAACCCAGTCTGAAGCTTTACAAGAGTGAGTATATTAATGTGATTCTGAATTGCCCATTCATCCTAGGGTAGAACAATTTCTCAAGCACAAAAGAGCTTTTTTTAACAAATAAAGATAATTATCTACTGACCATTTATCTAAAAAAGCAATAAAAGACAATAGCTTTAAAAAGCTAAAGCCCAAACATTAGTATAATTTATGGAACCATGCTAATTATTTTGCCTGAAAACTTTTAATTTATATGCTTTTGTTTCTCATAGGTTTTCTTACAGGCAGTCTCTGAAATCAGAAGTCCCAGGAAGCTCCCTAATTTTCAGATGTAACAATGATCATAATTCATTCTAGACCTGGGTGAAAAAGCTTCTTCTCACTCCTTCACCATGCTGAAAAATGAGCATCAGTGAGAAGAGAAGTGGACAAGATCTGGCTATAACTGGAATAAATGCTGGGAGTAGGAAGGAGGAAATGGGTACCGCAACAAGTGAAAATACCAACAACATTACTGGGAATATTTGCAGTCACCAAAGTCATCTATGTTACTTCAAGTGTTTCATTTTTAGATTATTTAATCCCTTCAGCTTTGTATTAATTTGCCAATTTAAGTTAAAATGTTGCTGGAGTTGGTGGCAATGTCAAAATATCAGCTTTCAAATGCCAATGTCAAAAAAGAAAGAAGTTTTGTCCTTGTTCAGACAACTTCTACTGATGCAAATTTATTAAATTTTGTACATATTTTTACCTTAATTCTGAATGCTTTGATATGGTACAAACAGAAAATTCTGAGACTTGCATGTAAATGCAAAGTTTCTAGTACATGAGAGATGCTTTAGGACATCCTAATGTCCTTGTGCCTTGAAAAACTCAGGATAATGTAATAAATCTTTTCTTTTACATCATTATTTAATTTTCCACTTGCCTTGAGGAGATACAAACTTTCATTGTCCATTTGGTTGAATAATGTTCACCTTGAGGCCACCAAATAGATTGAGGGGGGAGCAGGGCTACAGAGGAGTCAACTCTGTGTTGAGCTGAAATCTGGAGCGGAGTGGTCACTGCTGATGGGGCTGAAGGAGGTGAAACAAAGCAGAGTTTATCTCTGGAGCCCTCAGAGGATCAGACAACCAGAACAGAGATGCTGTTTTCTTATTTAATAGAAATAAAATTCTTATTTCTTATTTAATAATTTTCTTATTTAATAACTTCCCACTTTATGCAGCAAGTAATCAAACCAGGAGGCAGGACTGTGCACCTTGGCTTCTTTATTTTCCCAAATAAGTATGGATTTCTGTTCCTATCGGCAAAAAAAAAAAAACAACAAAAGACAAAAAACAAAACAAAACAAAACAAACCCCAAAAAACCACAAAAAACCCTGGATGTAACAGGTGCAAACACACAGAGCTGCATGAGCAAACACCTGCATGCACACACGTGTTCGTACTGAAAATCCTGGATTGTGTGGAACAGTGCTCTGACAGAAATGGGGGAAAAAATACAGATTCAAATATTCATGTTGCAGAAAGCAGGACTGACCCTGCCAGTTCTGTGCCATCAGAATGCAGCACCATCAGCAAGCTGCATGTCTGATCTCTTTTACAAGCTGCTGGGACAGCTGATGAAAGTTTGAAAATAGCCACTTTTTTTTTCATTTTCATGATGAAATTTATGCCTTGCACAGTTTACTTCCAAGGCCAAGGAAATGTACAACATGCAAACACAAGCCATGAAGGAGCACAGGCAGATCTGTGTGCTCCTAGCAGGTTCCTAAGCTGAGCAGCAGCACTTTGTGTTGCACAGGATGATGCATAAGGAGGCTCCTTGTTAACCACTGCATTTTTACAGAGCTGGTTTAAACTGCACTAAAGCACCACCATGGCATTTGCATCTTCACTTCTACTGCTGTAATGTGAACGTCTCACATTCCAAATCTGCCCTGTCATATCCAGTTTGCCTGTAGCCTCTGTGACAGAAGTCAGACCAGGAGGTGTCACAGACATCAAGGCACAAGTTCTGGTGTAGCCAGACTGCTAAGAAGGGTCTTATTTTAATGCCTCCATCACTCCTAGCCCACAGCAGAACTGCATTTTATTTGCATTTTTTCCATTCCTTTACTTTCTCAGGGTAAAAAAGCAGGTGAAGGCTATCAAGCTTTAGCCATTTTATTGTTTTGCCTTCCTTATTTGCCACTGCTGAAAAGCTTTGTTATTTTGACAGGTTCATATTCGCCCTGATTGAAAGCAGTAGTAACTTGCTTATTCACATTGGTGAACTTGGAAAATTACTTTTCTCAAACAATCTTTCCTTGTGCTGGTTTTTGAGCATTAGGCATTGACTGCAAATTGCCACATGGATATTTATTCTTACTGGTAAAATATTTTCTTTTTTTTTTTTTTTTTTTTTTCTTATAGACACCAGTGTTTACAAAGTGGAGGGGACCATGATTACTTTATTTTTTTCTTCATATACTTGTACATCCAGAATCATCTATAGGCAGAGCATATCTTGCTAGAATAAAATGTATTAACCTGACTAGATCTGAATTCACAGGACTGGCTTAATAAAGTTTTTGCAGCCCTGCCAACATGTGGGGAAGACTGGCTGAAGAGATTAAGAGATTGTCTCTGAGGGCTCCCTGCTTCTTGAAGCAAGGTCAAGGTCATTCACAATTGTTTTCCAACACAGTAAGGAAGTTCAAACAGTTTGGAGTTTGGTTTTTTAAACTTTGCATAGAAATGAGAAAAGGATTTCTTGATATGTGACATTTATGAATGGTTCCCTCTCTATCTTTCCCCATTCAAGGTTCAAATCAAAGGTTCCAGGGTTCCAGCAAAATACTCTTTCTTCTATGCCATGATCAGGGCACACATGAGAGACCACAGATGTAAGAGGTGCAAATCTGGGTGTCCTGACAGTGCAGTTTTCAGTCAGAGATACCTCAGGAGAAACTCCCCCTGGTTTTACTCAGATTTATGGATATTTTATAAATGAGAGTTTCAACAAGACTAGCACATAAAAAAGTTTCCTTGTCAAGAAATCAGTGTTTTGTCACAATTCTCTTGAGTTTAATGAGATATCCAAGCAGCTAAACAGAAGCATAAGTTTTCCTTGCCATTTTCCAGCAGTGATAGCATCCATCATGTCACCAAGAACTGTAAATGGCCAAAGAACAGAAATTAAAGATGAAAGAAGCCTATGATTTATTTATTTTGATTTTTGCAAACTGTAATAGAAGAAAGTCTAAGTAGTGTCCCTTTGCCCTTGGAGAAAAAAAAGCCATGCAAGGAAAAATACAAATTAAATAAACCCCACAAAGTAAGACCTGTCTTCTTTTACAAAGTAAAACCCCCACAGACCTGTCTTCTATTCTGACAGAACCAGTGATCCTGGAACAGGTGTATGAAAAGAAATCATTGATTGTCCTGCCCTGATCACAACCATACACATGATCCCCATAACAAGAACTATGCACCAACAACCATTAACTACTTGAAAAATGCTAATCTGGAGACAGATCTGTGGATTGTGATGGAAAAATCTCTCTGTATGAGCTGAAACTATCTCTTTTCTAAATACAGCTGAAATGCTAAGCTAGTCCTTAGGTGTATAAAAATCCAGATATGGAAGTGCTCTATCTTTCAGGTCTACCTCTACAGGAAGCAACGCTGCATAAAGGCCTTGGTGTGCACTGGAGATGTTCCATAAATGCTGGAGGAGTGTGTCAGTGAAGCTTTTGATCATAGATCCAAAAATCACCTCTCTGAAAAGCCATCTTGAGAAATTACTTTATCCTTGAAGGCTGTCATGTGTTTGTGGAAAGTGGGTCTGCTGATGAGTAAGGATGGGAACAGATTTTATAGGGGCAGATTTAATCTTTTCAGATTTACAGTTTAAATAACAATAAAACAGCAGCTTGGGATATAAATTAGACATTTTTCTCAGTAGGGGGTAAAAAAAAAATAGAGTCCAGAAAAGCTCCCTGAGATTCTAGACTCAGAATTGCTGGGATCCCATGAAATTATATTATCAAATATGTGCTTTTGACTTGTTTTTCCAAGACCTTCTGGCTTTTAGGGAAAGAAGGAGCTGGGCTTCTTTAACACAGCACTCTGTTCTGAGCTTGGAAACTTGTGAATTGCTTTCAGCATATTTATGGCTCCTACAACAGCATTAACAGAACAGTTATAGCTAAATTTCATTTCAAGGTTTCAACCTATTACCTGAAGGGGTCAGCAAGGCACCTAGTTTTCTGTCTGCTCTATCTTTCTAATCTCCCTAAGCCTGTCACAGTCACTGCCATAATCCTGCTGCTGATATGGCCCTAAAAATGATACTGAGCATGTTTAGTCAGGGGATTTCAGTCCCAGAAGACTGAGTAGTGCTTGCAGCTACAGGTACCTTATTTACCTGATGTCTTTGTAATGTGTCATCCCTCTGCACTACCCATGCTGTTGACACCAATTTGTACCAATATTTCTGAGCGTTTTGCTCATCAAACACTGCTATTAAATCCCTGGGGTGTCTTGCAGGTTCATTCAACCTGCAGTTAAAAATCAGACATTCTGTTCTCCCACCCTTTTTGCCACTAATTGCACAGAATCATGTATACATGGAGTTTTGGGTTCATTTATGTATGTCATTTTAGTCTTGTATATATGCATGTGGTCTTTCCTCTCTTGTGTGTGCCTATACAATGGAATCTCTGACATGGTTTTTTATCAGTCTGAGCTCATTGATTTTTGAGTAGGTGATTTTCTCACTTACATGTTTACCCATTAGGAATAAATTCAGCCAAATGATGTGGTTTTATGACCAAACAACTTTACTCAAACTGTCCTTTAAAGCAGTGCCCTAGAACTGTTTGCTGTGAATGCCAACAACATTGTCCTTTTTTCCTCCAGGAGGAGAAGGTGAGAGCTAAAAGTGAAGGTGAGTGTTCACACACCCTGGTAGGACTGTCCACAGATACAATCTGGTCTGTAGGAAAGGTTTTCCAATAGATGGAGGAGGAAAGTTCTGGAAATGGTTTTAAAAAAGGAAATAATCGGAATGAGAAACAGCTTGATTTTAAGGAAGTGCTCACCGTACTCATGGAATGTGCTGTACTTGATGAAGTTTTTTGCACCAAGAGATGTGTTAAGGAGGTCAGGCAGCTTCTTACAGCCCTGTGCCCCTGGCTGGAGCACCCAGAGGCTTGTGGAGACCCTCCCATAGTGAGGGTTCATGCTCTCCCCTGGAAGCTGGGAAGGGATGGGCAGATTTCAGGACTGCAGAAGCTGCCAGCTTCCTGCTGGCTTTGCAGGGTGAGGAGTCTGCAGGGGAGAGCTGCTGCTGCTCCCACCAGGCCCTGGGCACCCAAGGTGTCATGCCCTGAAAGGTGATGCCTTCCTGCAGAGACACATCAGCTCTCACAAAACCAAGGCAGATCCCAAACTGCTCCAGAGGAGCGCAGGGGGAATCGAGTGCAGCATCCCCAGGAAAAAGCAGCAGCACCCTTTGTGAAAGGTTTTTACAGGTATTCTAAATGCTTGCTACAGCAGCCAGAGTGGTTTTTTTCCCCCTTTTTCTGTATGATAGAGAATTTCTCAGTGGTTTAAGTACAAGCTGAGAAAAAACCAAGACCATACCATTTGAGCAGGCCTGAGGTTCCAGGAAATTGTGTGCTGGGAGTTGTATATTGCTGAATATCCTGTAAGGAAGTGCCTGAAAAAAGGAAAACTGGGACCTTGATTATTTTCCTCTTTTCAGGTGCTTCAAAACATCTGTTAAATGCACCCATAACAATATTCTTCTCACATGTAGCAAAATTAAGAATTTCTGTTATGGTAATTGCCTGATATTAAATATTTGTTTTCCCATTGCTGACCACAGACACCATACTGGGTAGATCCCCCATACTGGGCAGCCTATGCAGAGTTTTGGTGTAGTGGGAATCACAGTAGACAAAGTAATTTTCCTGGTCCTGCCATTATATTTCTAAACCAACACTGGAAATTTTTCTAAAAAGGAATATGTCTCATAGAACAGTGATCAGATTGAAATTCAGAGTGTGTGTTTTATACTTTGGCTAGCTTGAGTTTTTAAATATACTATGTATTTTGAACCAAATTGCAGAGTTTTCAGAAGAAAACTGTGAAAGCTTCAACTTCTAAAGTATTGAATGCTCTCCTGCTGATTTTTGTATCGCTGAACAAAAGAAATCAAACAAGAGACTAAATTTCAAGCAAAAACCCTTTAAATTTTGTCCCCTTACAGTTATATTATTTTCAGCAGGCTTTTACCAATGCATTCATCTGCATGTCACTATGAAAACTATTTTTCAATTAACAGTATGAAGTCACTTATATTGTCCAAGAGCTTTCATTATCCATAGCATATTAGACTTTTTTAAATGGGAATTTGGAAAGGACTCACATTTTGGTGATGTTCTCTGGCAATTCCATTTAAGCATGCCTATGCTGAAACAGTTATTAGCATTTTCACTAAAAGTGAGAAATTATTTAATGTCTTTGATGGGAGGAAGTGGTGCAGAATAAATGTGACAGGACTTTGCAGGACACAGCCATGGGGACAAACTCTGTGAGACCTTCTCTACTCTGATCTCTCCTGAGTTCTCATTTCAGTCAGAGACACACTCCAGACATCACACAGACAGAAAACCATGTCCTACAGGCTCATTTTCCCTGTGATAAAGCTTTGCCCAACTGTGTAACATCACTGCCTCCTTTTATATATTGCTAGCATGGCTCCAACTCCCACAGAAAGATTTCTCTGAGATCTGACTGGGAACTTGGCATGGGATTTGGTTCTGATAGAAAATACACTGCTAGCAAAATATATAGCAGTCCAAAAAGATATTCTGCCTTAATTTTGTCGACAAAAAACCCCTGAACAAACAAAACAAACAAACAAATAAACCATAAACAAACACAAAAAAATAAAATCACACAAAAAACCTAAACCCACCAAAAAAAAAAAAAAACCCAAAAAAAAAAAAAAACCCAAAAAAAAAAAAAAAGCCAAGCAAAGCACCAATAAAAGCAAACCCCAAAACCAAACAAAACCAAAAACCCAAAATCTCTAACAATATTCTTCAAAACAAGCATCTGGTGAGAAAAATTTTTACTTGAAATAAAAAATAATCCTGAAATGGATTTTTAAAAATCTATTTTCAGGGGAAAGAACTTTTTCAGTCACAGTTTAAAATCAAAAATAATTGAAAGTAGAAGAGTTTTTGGAAAGAAAGATTTAATTTTTTTTTCCTATCGTTACTTTCCATTGACTCCTGTGCACTTCAGATTGAAAACTAAAGGACACTAAAGATTTAAAGTGATCTTAATACATATAATATCTTCAGCAAAAGAGCATCACTACTGGGATGCTATTCATTAATTTTCCTCTATGTATTAACAGAAACACTGGCTGATGTCATTAGAAAAGGGACAGAAGTTGAGACCTTAATGTATAGGGAGGAGATCCCTACAGCCAAAGTGTGATTTGGGCTTCAGCTCCTGCCAGTGCTTCCTTAATTAGTCGTGCTGTGAGCAATCCAATTAGAGAGGAAGCTGATTAGAGACCTCTGACTGAGGCATCACAATAACTCAGTAGTCCTGTGAGCCTCAAAACTGATGTAACCTGCTTTACTGTGGATTTCTGTCTTTTCCTTGATTCACTAGTTCACCAAATTATCTTAGGGTGTAAAACTTACCAGTATTTGATCTTAAGCCTTCCCTTTACTGGGTTTCTTTGGTTTTGGTGACTTCTGAGACACTCACTGTTACTGAAAATTGAGCTGAAACCAGCCACTGTGATCACAGTTAGGGACCGAAAAAAAAAAATGATAGCAGTAAAAATGTATTAAAAAATAAAATTTGCAATCAGGCTTTAATTTTATGGGCAAACTCCATGTCAGTCCATATCAGGCATTCAGACTCTGCCACCTCTGTTCACTTAATTTACACTCAAGCTTAGATTCTGTGACCAGCTCTTCACTTTCTGCCTAGGATCAGATGAAGCAGAGGACTGAGCTAATGAGGACTCACAGTTATTAAAATGAAGGCAGGACTGTCACCCAAGGTTTGCACAATTCCTCATTGGCCTGGGATTGATTTCTGGATTAGTGTGAATAGGTTCAAGCTGTTCTGCCCTGACTACCAGATTACCTGATTTTATGGTGGAAGACTTTAATTTTTCCTGAAAAAGAGCCAGGAAAGAATTCAGGTTTTAGCATCAGAGTTGAGTGAGCAAAAAATGTCTGTGACTTTGGCCCTTTAATGAAGTACTCAGGGTGCTGGGTCTCACCCCTTGGATTTTGTGTTGTCATCAAATTATGTAGCAGAAAGCCACTGGTCTGAACAAACATTAGACAGAAAGTCTGAGAGTGTGGATTCAATCAGAATTTCCTTTCTGAGCATCTGAATCACACCAGTCCCCACAAAATATGCAATTTTTTCCATACTTGGGCACATAAAGCCAGGTCTACAGTGGGATCAATCATGGTTTGATGAAGGGGAAGAGGACCAATCAGTTTAATGAAGTGCCTCCTGCTGAGACTGAATATTTGATCCAGGGACTACATTTTTTAGATGAATGTTAGGCACTAATGGTAGCCACAGCTCACTGGAAAAAAGTGATGCGAAAATAAAAGGGTATGAAAGGCACATCCAATTCAAAGTTCTGTAAGTACCAGATCATCATAAAGTCCCTTTAATAAATTTATGAAGCCTTGAATTAATGTTAGTGGAGTGGGCTGAGGTTTTGATAGTACTAAGAATGTTAGAAAATGCCCCCAAAAGTTGAAAGGAAGATGAGTTGAATGGAAATTCACAACTAGACAAAAATTTATGGAGAACCTCAGGACACGTGGCCACACGTGCTGTGGAGTGAGTGCTGTGCTGTGAACTCTGCAAGCAGAAAATGGCAGCAGTCAAATAACCTGTGATCCCTCCTGGTTCAGCAGTGCTGGGAGTAGGATGGGCAGTCATGTGCTGATTCTATCACTCTGTTTATCCCAAACCTCAAGCATATGCTTAACTCTTCAACTGCATGACAGTAAATTTACCAAAGGTGAGCACATGCTCAGGCTCTCTGCTCAGCATGAGAATTCTGCCAAAATGCTGCAAATGACCTAATTTGTCATTAGTATTGCAAACACAATACTTGACACTTTTCCCCCAGCCTTCATTCTAAATGAATGGATTACACAGCACTTTACCCCTTTAGAGCCAAAGAACGCAATGCCATGACTAAGTCCTGCCTGCATTTCTTTCTCCATACTATGGAGTTGTTGAAATGTATAAGGATGTTGACTTAGTCCTTTCCAGCAGTTTTTCAAGCCTTGGTTCTTCTACCTGAAAAGTTTTTTTGGGAAGTTCTTATTTCAGGTTGGCATACAATCAGCTTAGAAGAAGGTAATGAGCATTTCACTGTTTGAACAGTTTTTGTGTTTTGCTTGCTCTTAACTCCAAAAATGCTGTCACAGACAAATAAATAATCTGTACCAACCTTTACTACTGAGAAGAACAAGACAGTTAAACTAATCTTTCTGAGATTATATTGATTCATATTGATTACATCCCCCAGAGGAAAGAAAGGAAGACAGAAAATAGACAGTGAAGTCTTTATACAAATTCGACATGGGAGCAAAATTGTATGACTGAAGTTTTATGAGGATATTTCTGATGTTTTCTTCTCTAAACAGCCAAAAACATAAGTCAGAACTGAAAAAGCAAGATAAGATTATTATTATGTATACATTCCTTCAAGAAGAAAAAATCCTTCTTACAATGTAAGTCTAATGGGAAGATCCAATAGCACTCGGAGAGCAGAATCCAGATAGAGTGTTTTTACTATCCTTAATGAAAAGAACATTAAATAAGAATGATGGCTGTGGGAGAGCAAAAAGCTGAAAGAGTTGATGTAAACCTGAAAGAGTCAATGCCTCAAACAGAGAGCGGAACAGGAATGTTGTCATGCCAACCAGACAAGGTGTGGTTTGAAAAGAGGGTTTTATGGGTGCAGGACAGTGATTTTCTGAGACCAACTTCAGGTAACTGTCTCTGAAAAACAAGCNATCAAAATGTGCTTTTTTGAGGAAAAATCGCACAACTGAGGGGCTAGGAGTGCTCCTGTCATCACAGGAACCAGACCTGGGATGGTGTTGGGCCCCAGGGTGGTCACCCAGACCTGTTCTCCTTATTTCTATTTTTCTATCTTCTTTTCTTCCTTTCTTCCTCTTCCTAAAAGTTTAAATCACCTTTCAGCCTGTCTGCCATGACGTTAAAAGTTGAATCCCCTGCCACCGTGGGCTGCTCAGAGTTTAATCCAAGAGTTGTTCATAATGTTTAAAGCCTTTCTGCTGTTCAACTTATTATAAAATTTAAATCATTGCTGCCATAAATAAAACTTAATTGATTGCTTGGCACTGATTCACTTTTATTGAGCCCAAAGTTTTTAGTTGCCCCAGAGCCAGTGGCTGTCCAAGAGCTGCCTCATGGTACCCAATTGAACTTGATTCTCAATTAAATAAACTTAAATTCATTGGGAATGGTATCACCCTCCTCTCAACACACTGTCTGGAGCACACTCTTTAAGACATCCATTTACAGAAAATTTGCAGTAGTTTCTTGTTTTGAGCTACACACTGGGCTTTTGAAACAAATACTGGAGGGAATTGAGGATCATGAGGTAGGTGGGATGACAATCCATCTGGAAATATGAAATGTCTGAATCCCTTAGTCATTCACTTTGGAATGCAGGTTTCCTGGGGTTTTTGTTCTATAAAGGTGATGCAGCTTCCTTCCCTTTAAGAGTATTTTGTTGCTGTAGTTTTGGATTTTATTTTTGTATTTTCTCACAAGATTTTATTTGTTGGTTTTGGTACAAAGAAGGGAGCATGGGAGAACTCTCCAGGAATACAAAATATCTTTGCCCTTTTGATCGTGGTGCTTTGTCTGCTGCAAAGGTTATTTTCTGTCATGGCCCCTACATGAACATGTCTTGTAAGATGTTTCAGCATCAGATTTTAGAGGGCACTGGGTACGTACTTGACCTCATTGAAATGAATGGTAAAACTCTCCCTGGTCTTCTCTGGCCTGGAATTTTATCACAGAATCACATAATGGTTTGGGTCTTAAGGCAGGGACATCTTCAACTGGACCAGGTTGTTCCGAGCCTCATCCAGCCTGGGCCAATCATCTCCTGTGTTTATATTTTTCCAGTTTTTCACAATAAAGCCTGGAAACATTGATTTCTCTCCCTTTCTCTTTTCTGTTTACTACTGTACTCAAAGTTGATTATCCTGTCCTTACAACCTACAACAAAATAGGTGGAAAATTCTGGTCTCCCTCAATAGCACTTTATACCTTTGTCAGATACATGCTACATTACAGAGGCACAAGAGGGGAAAAAACATTACACTTTTGTCTGAATGGAGAAACTAAAATCTTACTGTGATCCAGTGCTCTGCTTCTGTTGAGATAGTAACTAACTTAAAAAAAAAATTAATCTGATGGTACACTGTAAATTTGGCACTCTACACTTTTCTTTAAGGGATCATCAAAAATCACTGTGAGAATTTTGTCAGTTATAATATATTTATAATGGAAAGAATAATTTGCCAATTCAAGTTTTTTTTTTTCTTTTTTTTTTTTTTTTTTTTTTTTTTTTTTCTTTTTTTTTTTTTCCCTGTAAAATTATGAGAAGCAATGTTTCAGAGCCCTACAACAGGATAGTTCTGTTTTGTGTCATAATAGTTCATAGTCTCTTCCACCACACATTTTTCCACCAAAATGATCTGGGCATTTCTACTTCAGTATGACTTCCTAAAGGACTTCTCCTTGCATAAGACAAATGTTTCACTGATTTTGTAGTGCTAGAACAACATTAAGACCCTATTTTATATATTTTTTCCTTTTCAAGTGCAGCATGAAAACTATTCAGCTTTTAACAAAAAAAGCCAAAACCAAAAACTAACAAACAAACAAACCCAACAAAACCAAAAACCAATCAAACAAACAAATTAAAAAACCAAGCGTTGAAACAAACCGAATTGACTAAAACATTCTAAACAGAATTTCACCCTACAACCAGTTTACCAACATTGATTAATTAATCCTTGGGACATTGAAGTTAGTTACTGTGGATGGAGACAAATCAATGGCCTGAGACTGTGCTGAGAGGGTTGTGTCTCTGTGCTGGTGTTTGTCAGATGTGCCTTGAAATGTCAGGCAGAGTCCTTACCGTGGGGGCTGCACAAGTAACCTTTTCTGGGATGGCAAAAAAAAAAAAAAGGGGGTTATAAAGGCAGTCAAGTCCTCCACTGGGCTGACTAATGCACTGCTTATTTCTCATTACCAAAGGATAACCCTCGATCATTTCAAATTTGGATGCAGAAATCTGAAATCTTCACAGAGCTCATACACAGAAAATCCTCTTGTTTGTGTCTGTAGGAGGCTGAAAACTTTTGATCCCTACCTTCAACAGCAAAAAATGAAGATATTTCAAAGCAAAGAAATGAAAGTACTTTCTAAAGTAAAGAGTCACATTTCTGTAAAAGAATCATAAAATCTTTTACTGACATTTTAGTGCAAATATTCTTTAAAACTGAGCTGTCCTTCCAGTAGAAACATGGCCACTTTTGCCAGATTTTTCATTAATATTTGCTTAGTGTATGCCATTGAACCATCTCAGATACTTTTTTTTAAACACAACAGCATGATCACAGATATTCTGCACAAGAGTTTAGGTTCAAGAAATAGGGATAAAACAGCCTGCTGGTCCCAAATGTCCAACATACTCAAAATAAGCCCTTTCCAACAGCTTTTCTGCCTTTCTCAATGATGTTGCTGAGTTATCTGACATCACTTCCCAGTTCTTTGTTGGACTGGGACACAGGGCTGTGTCCATCCTGTATTAAACACCTCACGTAGGCTCTCTGTTGGGGAAATGTGCTTTCCTGCACAACTGATCAAGGGATCTACCAAGACAAATATTTCTTTAGGTGGGCAAAGTCTTGCTTTGCAGTTCTCTGTTTCTTAGGACAACAGAGGGAATTAGGGAACAGTAGATCCAAGTTAGAGTGGGGAGTGTTGGTCACTCAGGAAAAAAAGTCAAACCCAAGTCTTTTCAGACAAATAAAGCTTTCAGGGCTATCTCAATCTGAATTTTCTCCTTTTCTCACTGTGCCTCGAAAAACAATCATCTTTATAGCAGGGTAGACAATAAATAAAGAAAATAGTACAAAAGTGTGGTTGCAGCTCTCTTGGGAGAGGAGGAGATTAAATAAAACCCAGTTCAGCTCAGGAAAATAATTGGAAGAAGGCTTTGTACTCTTAGAAGAGCTGTGAGAAGAATGGAATGTACTGTATTCTTTTCCTGCATTGCAAATAAGATGCACATTCTCCTGAGGAAAAAGGAGTTGCATATTGAGTATAAAGAGATGCTCAACCAAGGTGAAATTTAAGTAATGGTCTATATGCCCAGTAGTAGTAGTGGGAACATATGTTTCAAAGTAAGGAGTATCTGCCTATCTGGATAGAAAAAGAAATGAATAAAAGAATAAAAAAGCAACAGATAATCACGTGGGTGTAGGATGAAGGGATGTACAGAGTTCTTATGCAAGAATAATGGAAAAGCTATTTCATTCTTGTTTGGTGGGAGTGAAGGGGCTGATGCATTTTTGTGGCTGTGATAAATAGAAAAATGCATACAATTTTTTGCTACTTTAAAACACTTAAACACATATATTTATGGCATGTTGTCTTCTCTCAGTACAAGAGTGTTGGATTACAGACAATATCTTTTTCTAATAAAAAGCCTTCCTTTGCCTCCAAGTCCAGCAAATGGAATTATTTCTACTGAGGCATAAACCTGTGCTTAGCTGCTTGGCTGAATAATGTGGCATAAACTCTATGTATATATTGTGTTCACACACTTTGACTTTCACATTTAGTCTTTTTCCCAAAACTTGGCAGCTGACTTTGTATGAATCAGGGGCAGCCAGACAAAAACCCCACAAGCTCAAGTGGTTGCTTCCTTCCAACCATTCTGGAACCTTACAAATTATTCAGCACTGATGAGAAGTCTCTGGGCTTTCTGACACTGAACTGGTGGCCTTTGAAGCTGCTGGGTGTGCTTGGGCTGTGCTTGGCCCTCTAAGCCACATTGCAGCCAGGCAGAGGCTTTAGCTCCTTCCCCATTTAGTGTTTAGGTGGCTGGAGCACTGGAAGGGAATATATTGAAGATGTTGGTATCAGTATTTAGCTCCCTGTGTGACTTGCTATTTTAAAGGAGTTGGCCACCTTCCCTCAGGCTGGCACGTGTATGAAGGTCCCTATTTTTGGACTTTGAATCCCCCAATATTTGTGCCCAGATTTAACCCCTTTTTTACCTAAGGTAGACATTAATTCTGATCTCACATACTGAGTGGAGCTGATGCAGATGGCATCACTTCACCTGGGTCTTTTTAAACTGAAAAATATTTGCTTCCTGCAAAAATGGTTTGCCCATGAAAACTCTGTACAACAGGACGACATTTTTCTCTCATGAAAAAATTATAAAAAGAGTTTTATGCACAGTTTCCATTTCTACTGATTTTCAGAATGCTCTAAGTCTAAATAATGAAAGAAGAGACTAACTGCTAAAGAGAAAAGATAGAGGAGAGATTGAATGCAGTATTCAGATTTCTTTTGCAGTACCCATAAACTGCTGCTGAACAAAAACCTGGACATGCTGTTTCTCTACATCTTCCCCCTGTACTCTCCACTTTCCCAAATAACAGAACATTTCCCTGTCAGGACCCTGAGGGAAACAAGGGACAGGTAGCAATGCTGAAATTGATGACTTAATTAGCTGCTATAATTTTTTGAGTATAAGCAAAACAATATAATGAATAACTTGCAAGGCACCACTTAAATCAGAATGCTTGACATTTGATGGAAATTGGTTGACAAGAAGCTCAACATGACCCAGGAAAGTGCACAGGCAGCCCAGAAATCAACCATGCCCTGGGCTGCAGCCAAGGCAGCGTGGGCAGGTCAAGGAAGGGGATTTTGCCTCTCTGCTCTGTTCAGGTAAGAACCCACCTGCAGAGCTGTGTCCAGATCTGGGGTCCCCCTCACAAGGAGGATAGGGACCTGTTGGAGCAAGTCCAGAGGGGAACATGAAGATGCTCAGAGGGCTGGAGCCCCTCTGCTGAGGAGACAGGCTATGACAGCTATGAGTGTTCAGCTGGAGAAGGCTCTAAGGGGACATTCTGACACCTTCCAGTGCCTAAAGGGGCTCCAAGAGGCTGGAGATGGACTTTGGACAAGGGCACAGAGTGACAGTTCAAGCGATAATGGCTTTAAACTGTTGTTTAATGTTCAAATTGTTAAAAGTACCTTTTTGCTCTCATCATCTAGTTGGAACTGGATGGCCTTTAAGGTCTCTTCTAACTGAAATCATTCTATGATTCTATGACTTTTGTCCAGTCTACAACTATGTCAGTCTACCACATTTCTGGTATGTGGAGATATTATATTCCACTTTATAGTATCTCAGAGTTATGTTTTAAATTGACAGTAACTTTTTCACCCTGATTTCCACTTGATTTGAAGGAAAGAAACACACCCAATTTATACCTACATTGCCATTTCTTGAAGATGACTTGGAATGTCAGATTTCTTCTGGTCCCCATCCTGTTCCCTCCCTCAAAGTGGGACAGAATTCAGGTGTCAGGTCAAAGGTAAGTGGCGCAGAAGAAGAAGGATAAAATTTTGATCAGATGCAACTTACTTCTCTGACCAACTAATTAGGCAACATGTATTCAGGTTTGAAAGGTACACAGAGCCAGAAAAGGTTTGAAATGCAAGGAGGATTGGGAGGTAGCATAATCAATACAGATATTTGTATTCTGCAATCAATGGAAGTTGTACTTTTAAATCAGGGTAACATTGATTTGTGGATTGTTTTTTTTTTTCCTTAAAAAAGAAAACAGGTGTGAGGTTTAAAAAAAGGGAAGCTGAATAATCTGACTTCTTTTTTGTACCTAATTTCTAGTTGCTGTCTAATGGCTGAGCTGCTTTGAGATGTCATCCTAAACTGTAGTTTGTAGAAACACTCCTGTGGCACCTTGGTCTATATATATTGGGTTTTTTCTATCTCTAAGAGATCCAAATGACATGAGACATCAATTAGAGTTCAAAATTCAATCCATTCGTGCAGCCTGTGAATTTATTTAGCTCTAGCTCTGTAAGTCCTTGGAACACATTTTTGGAAGGCAGCTGTTGCACAAGGATCTCTGTTTTCTAAATACATTATTGAGTTTACAGCTGTTAAAAACCACTTTAGTGTTGGCATAAAGACATGCATACACTTAGGTCAGCTTTGAATCATCTTTTAATTTTCCTTGAATCTCTTAATTCTAATTCTAATTTTCCTGTTTTATATCTGTGTTAATGATTTCATTTGTGTATTTTCTTCTTATTCCTTGGTTATTTTTTTTTACAGAAAGGCATGTTTAAATAGAAACTAGTCCATTAATTTCAAGCAATTAACTTATCACTTTCTTGGGTTAATGTCTTCATGGCATTTCTGCAGTGACCCAATCAATTTGATTTTTCTTTTCTTTTTTCTTTTTTAAACAAGGTTCTGTACTAGGTTTTGGATGCTGCAGTGTAGTTGTATTCTTCAATTTTTTCTTTTGCCATTCATTAGGCTCTCAAGATGTGTAATCCCAGGAGTCTTTGTATTATTTGTTGTGCAATCTACACATAACAAAAATCATTGCACAGAGGATAGGGAGCACCTTGGATGAAAAATAATCAGCTTAGATTCCTTGCTCAAAGGAATACTGAAGGTAATGGGAAATTTTTGCTGATGACAAATTCAGTTGGTCACCAGTGTGGATTGCCCAGAATGAGCAAGAGACTCTCATTTTTTCAGAACACAGTAGATAGAAATCTGACAAAAATGCCATCAGTGTATTTGCTCCTGTCATGGGTAAAGGAGGGACCTTTCCATCAGCCAGTTCTCTGCCTGTGAAGAGGGCTGAAGGTCCTTGAGGAGTGCTGGCTTGATGGGAAAGAAGCTTGCTCAGGAGGCTCCCAGCACACCCTGGGATCAAACTCGCTCTTCAAAGGAGTTTTACAGTTAACCAGGAGATCTCATTAAGGTGATGTCTGCTGCTTCTGATGCCCTGACACACTTCTCAACCCTGTAGATCAGAGACAAGTACGATTTAAGATTTCAAGTCTCAGATTTTTTGCTAATTGCTCATCAGGGAACATTTGCCTCACAGCTTGAATGTTAACAGAGTATCATGAAGTTTGGATTAAAGAACACTCTTCCTCCCTTCCTTTCATCAAGACAGGAGACACTTGGCTTTTGTGATCATTCAGCTTCTACTGTTTCTTCTCTTCATTTTATTTAGTTAGTTATTTTTACTGCTGGAAAAAAAAGGCAATGGTTATTTTTATTAGAAGAAAAATTAATCCTATGGGTGGAAGAAAAAGCAAAATTGACTGTAAGAGAAAGTTTGAACTTCAGGTAAATAAAAGAAGCATAATGGAGAGAGCATGTGGACATTATCTGATGAAGCTGAAAGCTTCACTGGATAGAACTAAAATGACCAGAAATAGAAATATGTTGTTTTTTTTTTTTTTTTT
>VZRH01000181.1:491989-515871 GCA_013397555.1 Urocynchramus pylzowi | reverse complement strand
TTTTTTTTTTTTTTTTTTTTTTTTAGGAGGAAGACTGCAGTGCTCAAAGCCTCATCCCTTAAGGTTTCCCAAGAAAAAGAAAAAGAGATTGAAGACTGGAAAAGTAATGAAGGACTGAAATTTATCACACGAAAAATAATTAAGATGGAGAACTACTTCCATGAAAGATTCCAACCTGTGGGCTGGAGCAAGAATCTGAGTGGAGAGACTTATTTCTGCTGGTTTGTTTTGCCTGTTTGTTTTGTCAGTTCTGCATCCACCACAGTCAGTTTTTCTTCCATGTTCCCCTTGTTTAGGGGAACACAAGATGATCCCTAGAATTCATCCAACTGGCCTGGTCCAAATGGACCAGAGTCATGTGAATAGGACTGATGTCAAGTGTTTTAAAGATGGATGTAAATGATTTTCTAATAGAATCCATCCTGGCTGAATTCCAGCTGAATTTATAGAAGAAGATAGTTTGTAGAAAATTATTGTGCAGTCAGGCAGAAAATTACAGTTGGAGAGAATTGTTTTCCTGGCCTTATTTTAGACCAACTTCTCTTAAAATATTTAAGTTCCTTATTTCTGAACAATTGTGGAATCCAATTGATTTTATTGTCACACATAAAGGAAATTGTGTGGAGTTTTTCATCTGGCACCACTGAGAGAGACAGGCAAACAGAATTAATATTTTCTGACATGGAACACCACAAAGATGATTGTATTCCAAACTGGGTGATTATGATAATGATTCACCTGCAATATTTGCATGAGATGGCTGTAATGGAAGCAACTGCTGAAACTTCAAGCTATCAGCTATCTGTGAGTGTTTAGAAATCAGAGTTTATTTTCTCTTCAGTCTCTGCAATTGCTTTTTCCTAAAATATAACCCTGAGGGTGCTTGCAACTCCAGCACTCGTGCTTTATTGACTGAAGTTTCTTTGTTTCTTACCCAGTTCTGAACCTGCATCCTGGCTCATATTGGCTCTCTGCACTGCCTTTATTATCTCCTTTGATAGCCAAGCACTCACTCTGCCTTCAAAAACTCCTTTATATTCCCTGGCTAGTGCTGCTCAGTGGGAGGTTTGGTCTGTATCAGGTTGTTGAAATTGCTGCTTATTCTGTAACCTCTCTCCAAAATGCACCTCCTGCATGTCCTGCAGGGCTGCCCCCTCTCAGGAGAGGAGAAAGCTTTCTGTCTCAGTTCAGGGAAAGAGAAAATTATAAGAAAATAAGAAGGACATAAAGCTTAGAACTTTATTCCCTGAGTCTGCAGACTTTACCTTTCTGTTTGTTCTGTTTCTACTCACTGAAGCATGAATGCAAGAGTGCTGAATGAGTGTTTAGGTGAGGAAAAAGGATGTCCTCAGCTCTGCAGTGGTTTGCTGTCCTCAAGTCTTTCCTTTATCCACAGAGGCTCTGATTTGGGATGGCTGATGCCCAAAAGGTAACTTTTGTGTTCACTCCTAACATCTGACTTTGCCACCAACACCCCACATGCCACTCCACTGTGTCTTGTCACCACAGCCAGCCTTGTAAGGCACATTAGGACACACCTCACACGTTTCCTATTCCAAGTTAGAGATGGCATTAAACAAATAAGAAATGCTGGCACAGCATGTAACTACTCCTGAACAGTTAAAATTAGAATTTCCCCTTCAACAGGCGTTGGGCACTGACAGTGGCAGGTGTTTGGGAGACAGGGCTGTCAAAGGGCTGCCACAGGTAGCCATGGCCTGGATACCTCCTTTGCCAATGTCCATGTTTGTGTTCAGAGTGAGCTGAGCCATGAGGTAAAAGCTGCCATCCACCCTCTTTGAGATGCTGTAATTCATCCCAAGAGGCTTTCAATAGTCCATGAGACAGAGAATGGATTTAATATGGGCCTGCAGAAGGTGAGAAGAAAGAAATAAAGATTGCAAAGTGCTTAGCAGGATGACAGAATTGTATGAACAAAGCTACTTGTAGCTGGCACTTTAGAGTTTGACAGTCAGGGGCTTTTTCAGTTAAGTTTTCCCCTTATTATCTTCGGTACTGGAAAGACATCTTTGTGATGAAAAAGCTACTTTTTGCTGTTAAAGAGAGAGAGATGAATTTTTCCCCCACACTGCAATTAAAAATGATGTCAGGGTATAATATCAAAAGAAAGCTCCAGTCAGACCTTAGGATGAGACCCTCTAATATACAGTGTGAGAATCACAGGTGGAAGTAAAAGTTCTGCGAACAGCACTGGAAAGGATCCAATCCTCCTTAGTGTCCAGGGCTAAAGATTAACATTCCCTCCACAATATCTTGGAGGAAATCAGCTGTCACAAAACCCTTCCTCAAGATCCTTAAGTGCTGGTTTTCGGCTTCTTTTTTCTACCTCTCTCGAGGTCGGGACTGAAGGCACTTGAGACGATGTTTATTTTTTCTTATCTATGTTACAGTATCACAGGCAGTGAGTTCTGCAGCATTTCACTAACAAGGTACAAAATGGCTCACTGTCTCTTTTTACAAGGTCTTTTAAGGCTAAACTATCCAATTAAGAAATGACACCTAAATTATTTTCACTTTTAACCCAATAACCAATTACTCAGATCTGTCCAATTACAAATTACAAAATACCACCCAAACCCATGAAGAAGAAAGAAGAAGAAGGTGAAGAAGGAAGAAGAAGGTAAAGAAGGATCAGCCTCTTCCCTGAAACCTCCATCTTGTTTTAGATATTTTTTTACTGTATTCTGTATTCTAAAACCTGAAACTATTAAGTTTTCCACCCTGTGACATTACACACTTCTAATCAACTACACACCCGTAATGCCAGTGCTGTAAATCAATTTTGGAAGCATTCTCCATGGCCTCAGGTCAAATGTGGTGCTCTCCTAGGAGTCTGTCAGTACAGAAAGCCTAAAATTCTCAGCATCCAGAATTCCAACATCTCTTCCTCTTGTTTGAACCTAAAGTCTTGTCCTGGGTACTGTCACATCAGCATGTGCAGTTTGGCATTGCTGTGCCTGAGCCCATACATGAATTTAGCACCTGTGTTTTTTATTCCTGATCTGCTTTCTGATCTTTTCTTATTTCTACCCTTCTGGTTTTGCCTCCATTCAGCAGTGCAGAGTTAAGACTTCTAAAGTTTAGTTTGTGTTTACCCAGGATATAGAAGAGCAGATCTCTGATCTAATCTCATGCTTCTTGGAGGTTTTGCATTATTTGCTTTGCAGATGAAAAGAGTCTGAACTCTTAAGAGTAAAAAAATCCCAAAGCTCTTTCTAATTTTTGGAGTTGCCATTATTTCTTTTCTCTTCTTTTCTAAGACAATATCCAGCACAGCTTTTCAAACGAGATGGTGATAGGACATTTGCTCTGAGTAGTTGTAGCTTCTATCAATAGTTTTTTTATGAACAGAATAATTCAGGTGAGACTTCAGAGTGTTTTGTGTTAGTTTTTTTTTCCCTTACAGCCAAACTATATGTTTTACTTATTTTCTGTTCTTGTGGATGGAAAATTATATCAAAGTAGACAACACAGGATGTGTCTATCTGTTGGTCTTTTTCTCTCTTTTACTTATTTTAACAGCAACATTTGACAGCCCTGCAATTGGCAAATTAAATACAGAAAAAATACCAAAAAAGGTCAACCTTTAACAAGAAAAGGAAAGCAACAATTTACCTTTTATTGAGAAATAAAACAAATGGATACAATATAACAGAGCTCTTTCCTTCTATGTTCTGAGAACCTTGATTTAAAAGGCTGATAAAGTGGTGGCTAATAATGAGAAGGAAAGGAAATGTTTATTAGATTTGTACTACTCGCATAAATATGTATTTTACATCCAAAGCATGGCTGTTGGCTGAATATAGAACATAACACAACATAACAGGACTATAATCAATTTTTCATTAATAAACCATTTCTTAATATAATAACCCTGACACTCTAATCCTGGTCCAGCCAATGTTATATAGATTATTCCTTATTGCTTGTATCAGGTCAAGATAGAGAGTCCAGTGGAGCACTGGATCACACCAGAAGAAAGTTTCTGCCACTTTTTGGGTCTTCAGTAGAATTTCCTATGCCAGAAAATGGCATGAGTGGCTGGGTCTTCACATTCAGTAGACACTGGCCCAAGCTGGTCTTCAGAGACTGAGGCTGAACTGCCTCAATGTCATCCTAAGGAGAAGAATTATTTACCAGGAATTTAGCCACTGGCCTACAAAATGAAATGACCACCCAGCTCATCTCCTTTGGGGATCTTTTTCTACTTAATTTTATGTTTAGACTAAATAAAAAGCTTCTTTTAGACATGGTTTCACAGAATTACAGAGTAGGCTCAGTTGGAAGCGACCCACAAGGATTGAGTCCAACTGTTACTTGTGCACAAGACCTAAGATGAGCAATCTAGTAAAAGAATGTAGATGTACAATTTAATCAGTTAAAACCCAGGCCAGCAACCCTTGCACTGTTTATATCCCCCTTTGTACATTTGTCAGTGTTCAGAAAGAAAAATGTTAGAATTCAAATATGAATTATTTCATCATATCATAAGTCAATTTTGTCTGAGTTGGAATTCAAACCAGAATTTTTTCATTTAAATCAATCCATTTTTCTCAAAAAGTACTGTCTTAAATATGTGCACTCCAAGGTGAGTTATTGGTCCCTGTGAACTCAATGTCAAAACTGTCATTGACTTTATTGGCACTGGAGTTTTCAATACACCCAGCTGCCCCACTCTGTGCTAATTTACTGGTTGATCTATTTTTTATATTTTATTTATGATTTTGTTTAAAAACCTGGTATGCACAAGAAGTTCCAGAGTTTTACGTTTAGCTGCTTTCTGTTTTTCAGGGCCAGTACATTTTATCAGCAGTCCTAAGACAGTTTTTATCCAGTCAAATTAAAATAGGAAAGGAATAAAAAAGGAGTATTTATAAGTAATATATTTAATATACTTTAGACACAATCCTTCCAACACCTGGTGAATTAATTTGGGATTTATTTATTTGATTCATTTTCCTGTTTCCTTTTTTTCCTCCTTCTCTTCAGGGAAGACTGTCCTTCTCCTCCTCTCTTACAAATCAAACCAGCTCTTGTGTTTGGTGCAGACATCTGCTTCTTTAAAAGAAATTGTCCCTTCTGATGTTTATGTGATGAAAAAGATAAAGATTTGTTTTGTGGAATTTTGATGTACATTCCTTGTTTCTTAGTGCCAACCCATAGAGACAAAACAAACTGGGATATACTGGAATATGTACTAATCCATCATTGCATCTGCTGCACACTGTGACGTGATAGAGAAATGTAATTTTGGGTTCTAAATTTTCATTTCAAACATTATATGTAAATACAGTCATAAATATGTATCAAATAGAAACAGGTCATCTCTAAGATTTAAAGAAACCAGACAGTCTGAACATACTGAGCTACCTCATAATAAAGAAATGAAGGTAAATTAACAACAGGTAGCAATTCAGAAAGTTAAAAATAAAAAGTCATCTGAAGTTTAAACCTCTTGAGAAGACTTTGAAAAAGCTAACAATAGAGCTCCTGTAAAACATAACAAAATAAAAATAGATGCTGTAGTTGCTGGATAAAAATAGTGTAGATTTAATGCTTCTTCAAACAGATGGCTCTAAAACTTGAGATGACAAATTATGATTTGTTCAGCCCAAAAAGAAGTCTTTCCAAAGGCTCTGTGAATTGTGATAACAGTGGTAGAGATGACCTTGAAATGGGTTTAGATATCTTCAGACATTTTTTTGTGAATTGAAATCTAGTATTAGAACCAAAATAAAACAGGGAAAACAAAATTAAATATTAGAATGTAGGATTACCTAAAAACTTTACTAAGATTTAATTTCTTGTCCTAGAAATAGTGGCAGGGGAAATAGAAGAAATCTTGTCTTTGATATATTTTAATTCTTCCAGTGTAGTATTTTCAGTCACAGCTCACCACATTCATCATTCTCCAAAAGCAACAGCCCACTCCACCAAAGAATTTAAATTCATTTTCTGCTGCTGTGTCACTCTTGTTTCAAATATAGAGGTGGAGGAAGGAATAAAATCCATATGCACTTTTGTTTTCAGATGTTGCTGTACTTAAAAGTGCAAACCCATTTCTTGAACATAGACAAAGATACATGAACCTCTTCTGGAGAAGATTTTCCAGAATGAATTTTCCCACCAAAATTATCTGTTAACAGGCTGATAGATAGAAATAATGACCAGCAAAGCATTTAATACTCCCTACACCAGTGCTTTGCTAATGGCCTTGAAATGCAACAAGGATTCCCTAAGGAACCATACAAATTATGGATGTGATTTACTTTGTGCTGCTCCAGCCATATTCTGCTGCAAACCCAGGTTGATTTAGTAGTTATATGAGACTGAAAAAATTCAGTCCTAGATTTAACCTGTTATCAGTAAGTTAATAAGTAAAGAAAATATGTTCAGGTGTCGTTTTATTGAAAAAAAAACAAAAACCAAACCAAAACAAAAAAATCCAACTCAACAACAACAAAGAAACCCAACAAAACAACTAACACTTGTAAAATTAACCTCTGCCATGTATGCATTTCCTTATTTTCAAATTAAATAAGTTGGAATAATGATTGTATATATATAAACAACTTAATGTTTCTATAGCAGCTTTCTTTTTGTAGAAAGCTCTACAAGCACTAATTATTATTAATAATATTTATTATTCTTGTGCCCAAGGAATAACCAATCTCATGGTGTCCAGCAAGTTAAAAACTGAATTATTGAGACTATGCTAGGATGAGGACCAGGAAATCCTTAAACATTCTGGATAGATGGTCTGTATTATTCTTGAGTTTTACCTCTTTTGGGTGGCAATAGAATAAGAAGGGTTTTAATTAACTTGGGAAATTATTTGTCTCTGCTGTAGCAGACCCTGATAGTGTGTGCACAGCAGCACCTCTCTCTTTTTGCCCCCTCTATGCTCAGCATTTGTCTCTCCATTCAAGTGAAAAATAACAAAGGAATCAGCTGCTGTAATATATCTCACAGGCCTGAATTTAGTGCAAATTGAAGAGACAAGGTAAGAAGTGAAAAGAGTAAGGTAAATCAGATGAAATAAATGGATCTGTAAGACCAGAGGAGGGACAGGTCTGGAAGAAACCATCATTCAGCACAAAGTCCCAAGAAAATTGTTCCTTATCAGCTTCCCATTTGTCCTTCCTTGGCTGTGAAATTTGATTCTGCTTTCTGAGTCACATTCAGTAAATATCTTGATGCCTTTTTCCTATTTGTTCACACTACTAACTGGAATGGAAAAGTCATCATGGTAGAAAATGAATTGCCAGTGGGGCAGAATGTGGGCTATAGTATATTACACATGTGCCTTGTCTTGTTCAATAAGCTGCAGTATTGCCCTGAGATCTGAATGTCTGAAATTAAAACTCTGCCAGCGTATACTTTGCTTTTTCTATTTTAAGAACATGTGGAAAAATGATTTTCATAAGCAACTGTTTGTCAGTGGCAGCCATCCAGCTGCCATAAGAAAAGGGAGACAATATATTTTCAGTACATGAAAATGGCTGTGCTAATGAGTCAGGCACAAGTTTCATCTTTGGATCCATATTGTGTCTCTGTGGTCAAAATCAGATGCCAAAGGAATGGTATAACAGTGAAATATGTGATGTTGTTCTCACACTGCTAAATGTTTCAGTACATTAGAGAAAATTCTCTTGCACAGCCACAGGAGCAGCTTCAGCATCCAGCTACTTAAAATCCCCCCACTAATATTTCTGCCAAATGTTTTGTGAGAAAATATCCTCATGATCCATTTAAAGGTACTCCCTTGTCCAGGCAGCCACATAAAAGTAGGATTCCTTTCTTTTTAAATACAAACTGTGAATAAGAGTTCAGTGTGAGATATGCTTTCTAAAAGGGCAATTTTTGTTCTAACTGACCTGAGGTTAGTGCATTTATTTTCTGGATAAATGTACAGTCAAGTGCTGAGGAAAAATGGCACCCTTTCAGATGGTTTATGAGTGTTGGGTGAACTTGTACAGCCCAATTTCAAATCCACTCCAGCTTTACTGTGTGGCTCATATTTTGTTTAATACAGACTGTAAAGAAATGGACAGAAAGGTTGTGAGCTGAATCATGCCTGGTCACTGAGTCTGCTCACCAATGGGGACAAGGATAAGGCACAGGTCACTTCCCTGAGCCTGCTGACTCCTATATCTGCCCTGTGCTTGATGGCCAGGTAAAAAGCAACTGCTATGGCAGCCGAAGTTGATCTGGTTATAATCCTATCACTGGAAAAAATCAGTAAAGTTCAGGGAAGAAATTGTGATCTAGAGGAATCAGTGGGAGTTTCACCACTAACTTAAATAGTGACTGAAAAGTAATGACCCTAATTTTTTGGCAGGGCTTGTGTCTATGTTAAGCCTATATGAAAATGTAAAGCTTGGCTCCTTCTAGTTATACCTGAGTCTGAGTCTGGCTGAGGAAAGCCTGGAAGTGAGTGAGCATCAGGAGTCTCTTTGTTTCCCTCCCCATGAAGAATGTTGAGTTCCCTAACAGGGATCACAGCGTTTGGCACACTCGGTGTGTTGCTGCTGTTATTTGAATCCTTGGACACAACTTTTGTTTCTGCCTGTGTATAATTATACAATTCCAGTTGACTAAGTGCTTTACTATTAAGGATCTTAGGAGTCTATCACAATTGAGTCAACTGGGAGACAGACAGTTTTATGAAATTACACCCTGTGTTAGAAAAGTGACTGGTGAATATGGGTTAAAAAATTAGCTTCCTTTTTTCATGCATAAGTAAGTAATCACACAGAAATCACAGCCATGGCAGCACTTCAGTGACATTTTCTTTATGGATCAATAGTTAAAGGTGAATCTGTTGGTTTTGCAGAGGAAAAGGAGCTGGCAACTGGAAGGTACAGCATCCTCTGTGCTCCCTTGGGTTACTGGCAACACACCTGGTGATCCTAATTCTGGTCACTCTCAGCTTCTCTTCTTACTCTCAAATCTCCTGGATGGAATTACAAACTCTTGATGTGGTGCAGCTCATCATGTCCTTTCTCAGGGTTTGTTAATCACGTGCCTATTTACTGGCTGAGCTCCACTTGTTGTCAGTGTCACTGGTCAAACTCCCAGAGAGGAGAAACAGCAACTGAAACTCAGCCAAATGTGGAGAAAAGCATTACATGGAAGAAGATATCAAAGGTGCAAAGGCAAATGTAGGCAGGTGGCATCGCTACAGGAAAAAATCTGTTTGTTTGGGCAGGGACATGAAAGTCTTAAAATTCTCATGGGTAGACAGCACAGTTTTACACATCTTCACTAATATCTTCTGTGTAGGCAAATAAGGAATAATTGCATAGGAGAAGTTTCCACTAGCATTCTCTAGGTCTGGATTCTCTCATCCCCTTCTTCTGACCCCTATGTTAGTTCATGTCTCCTTCTATCATAGGAGTCAAACCAAATTTCTTCTTAAAAAATCGGAAAAAGGTATGGAGACCTCTGCAATGAGGAATTTCCATGTTAACTTGGTGTTTTCAGACCACTGTTTCATACAGCCATAACCAATAGCCCATTCCATTTTGCATGGATTTTACCTATGTGTAATTCAGCCATTATTAGCCATGCCAGGCTACAGATTAAAAACAAAGAACCAATAGCATAGAATGGGAGAGCCTGAGCTAGGAAAGAAAAACAAAACTCCCAGAAGCAGCACAAAAGCAATTTTTCTGCATTAAGAGCTTGTCACAGGAATGGAAAATCCATCAAGGAAGAACACTGATGTGAACAGAGCTTAACCATTCCTGAACCAGTTAGCCCTCATCCTTAGGGGGGAATGCAGTTTGCAGGATGTGAACTGGCATTACCACCCAGCTGGGACAAACTGGTCCAGGAGATTCCCAAATACACCCCAAAAAACCTGCTTGAGACAGAACTTTGATTAGTGTGTCCATGGTGAGGCCAGCCCCTTGTGAATCCACCCTCAGGGGGAAAGAAGCACCCAAGACTCATAAATGCTCATGATCTAAAGGAGCAACAAAAGTCACAGGGTCTGATCTGCAAAAACTCACCATGTTTTAGTAATAAATTACATAATTGGCATGGCTATGGCTATACTAGTCCCTAAGCTAGCCTATGAGGGGATTTGGGAGAAAGGCCTAGGGGGAAAGGGAAGGAAAAGAAGAGATGAGTTAAAGGGAGGGAGAGAGGGGAAAGTGAGAGAAAAAAAGAGAGCCAGAGATCATGGTTCCAGTGTCAGTCCAGCTGATGGTAGTCTCATTCCTGGTTCAAGCCTTCATCCAGATGGGATTTTCAGGGTCCTGGAAGCACTGCCTGGGCTTGAGGAGGGTCCTTTGCATAGAGGGTTTCTCCTGCCCTGGAGACAGGTTTCTTGCTTTCTATGCAAATTTGTTGTCATGGACAGTCTGCTCTTTCAGACCTTTCTGGAAATGAGTCAGAGGCGTTCGGGCTCTTGAGTGGTCTTGATTCTGCCCTGCAGTCCACTCTTTCTTCCTAGCTTCTTTGCTGCCTTTTGGTGTCCTGTGTTGTGCTTCTTTCCAGGGACTAGAAAGAAGTATGTTTATCCCTGAAAAGTGCTGTTCTCCCTCCACATGAACCCCTTCTCCAGTCTCAATTTCCCTTGTCATGTCCAGTAGTTCCCAGCAGTGCTGGGTTACTCCCAGCAGCTCTTGTGTATTACCAAAAGTGCTTGGCTGACTCCATGGCCGTACAGCTGTGGCTCTTTGAGACACACTGGCCTCCCCTCTCCTAGCACTCTCCACCTGTGCTGCTGCTGTGGGATGCTGAGCAGGCTTAGGGCCACCCAGCCTGCCTGGGGCCCAGCCTGGAGCTGGCAGCAGGGCACTAATCCTCAGGCTGTCCCTCCATGGAGGGACACTGGCACAGCCTGCTCAGAGCCCACACAGCCTCCCTGAAGTGGGAGCGTCACCATCGAGTCAGAAACAGGTGAATAAGTGACACACTCCAGATCTCCTCAGGAAGCTAATAATAATTTTATTAGGAACCCATTTCTCTTTATACATTGTCCCAATATACAGGTGGGCCTGACTGTTCATTCAATCACCATCACCATTGGCTAATTAAGAAAACACCCTTTGGTAAACACCTTATGAGAAAACAATGGTTTAAAACATCAGCTGCAATTTTGTTTTAATTCTTTTGCTCATCCTTCTCAAAGCTCCCCAGAACAATTGCTGGGAAAGTTTATCTGTTTATCTCTCTCTGACTGGGCTGTCAGTATCCACAGTGGGAGGGACATTGCCGATGCACAATCTGCAGCCCATGGGGGCCATGGGCTTGTGTGTGCCTGAGTGAGGCCTGTGCTTGCTCTCCTGCAGCACTGCTCAGGCTTTGGTCGCTGTCCCCTTTCCCCTGGGACTGGTCTTGGTCTCTCTTGTCTTCCCTTTGGGACAGTTCTTCCTCAGTGTCACCTTGCCCTTGTGCCTGCTCTTGGTTGAGAGAATCTTTCCACTCTTCCTTAGGCAATGCTCGGGCTCTGGCACTGGCAGCACTGGTCCCGCCACTGCCCCCAGCTGCTGCCCGCTGAGGCCATGGGCTCCTGGCCAGCTGGTGAAGGGCTGGCCTGGCTGCAGGGGCTGTGTGGGGCAGCTGTCTGCTCCTGCAGCCCTCACCTGCTCACCAAAGGCAGGAGAACCTACCATGGCCTCCTCTTGTGCCTCGGCAGCTCTGGCCAGGGCAGTACCTGCTGGCTCTGGGCCAGTGGCTGTGCAGGAGCCGTGCTGGGCACAGCAATGACTGCCTCTGCTGCTGTCTCAGGGCCCAGAGAGCTGAGACAGCCACGCACCTCTGGGGCAGAGTGTCAGGGTGCTGCTCGTTCACTGGGCCCAAGGGCTTGTCCCAGGGGTTGTAGCTGATGTGTTTTTCCCCTTGGGGCAGCTCTTTGTCATTGTTGTCTTCCCCTTGGCACAACTCAACAGTCTGTGCATGAGAAACAGGTGGTATTCCCTGGAATGATCTCTTGATCTGCTACGTTTTAGGCTTTAGCCTCTTGTGGAACCATAGTTGATGTTTTTATACTGAAAATGACCTGCTATTGTGGTCAGAAGAAGAGTTACCATGGAGAAACACATGGTTAACCTTGAGTGGTTCAAGTCAAGCTCTGCATAGCTGCAGGAAAATTTTCAAATCCATAATTTCAGTCTCAATCTACTCTGGGACATCAGTTCTTCAAAGATTATTCCCTCACTCAGAAGATTCTTAGTGTGCAGATAGGATTGTTGCCCTCTAAGGGGATATCTCTCCTAGAAATAATCTGAAGTGGAAGATTGCTTTATTTGGACAATGATCCAAGCAGGGTTTCATTGGACCAGATGGCTAGAGGCTAGAGCTGTGCTAGACACTCCAGGGTCGGTAATTATGGGGCTGGACGAAGTTGCCAGTGCTGTCTGTAGATGTGTTTAATTTTTTCTAATGCATATGTCCACAATAGCTTATGCAAATCACACCACTAAGCACTCGTCGTTCCCCATCAGCTCTTGGGAGAGTAACTTATGAGGTAATTACACACATAATAGGAATGTTGCTGCCATAGACAGAACCCCCCAATGTCCAAAATGTGAACACTGTTGCACTCTTTCAAATTACAAAAAGTCCAGGGTAATGGAAATCAAAGTTTTGATTCCAGCAAATGTAACCTCTGTTACTGTTACACCTTCTTAACCTCACCAAAAAAAAAAAAAGTTTTTCTGCATTTAGTTATATAGTGCCAGGTATTATGCCTAACAAAGTTGGTTTTTTTTAGTGTACTTTTCTAAACTTGCAGTAGTTTAGGCTATCTTGAGAAGATGGAGTTTTATAGTCAGTCTTCAAACAAGATTTTTTTTTTCTCATTTAGAGTTTGAGACTACTGTTAAAAATATTACATTTTAACATACCTTCTGGCATCATTCATAAAGATTTAGTTTTATGCATAGACTGAGTATTGAGCTACATTTCAAGAAAAATTGTAATAATACTTTCTCACATACAGAAATAATAGAAAGATGAAAATAAGATTGAAGTAAAACAGTCAAGGAGAACAAATACTTTTCAGTGTGTATATTCAGACAAAAAGTAATGAGTTCAGCTAACTGGCCTCCTTTAGGGCAAGTCAAAGTTTCATCATCAGAAATGATCCCCTAAAAAAATGTCAGTAACTACTAAATAAATTTGTATGGCAAAGATAAAACCAGTTAACATCTTTGGTGTAAAAGAGGTCATCACTATAGAAAAAGACCCAAAAAACCCAAAAGAAAACCCACATATGTAATATATGCTTTCTGGTATTTTTCCATCCTCTAGGATTTTCAATCAATATTTTGCTATGTCACTGATGTGCCATAAAATGTCATAATTTTATTGATCTAATGTCAGGTCGATGGCGTAAGAAAGATTTGAAATGACAACTTGAGTAGAGAGATTGTTAAATTTAAACTGATATGTTTGCCTTCCTGTCAAAACAGTGCATGATCCTTCAGCTCATCAGCCACCTGCCTGAGCCAAGCTGACTTCAAACAGCAACGCTTCGATCAATATTTTTGGAAACAAGCTCCATTGTTCCTTTGAGGCTTTTGCTTCTGTTTTCTCCCTGTCACGCTCTCTTCAAATCTAAATATCAGGTTATGAAGATACTTATTTCACCTCAGCATGGCTTTTGAGCATGGGAAGTGCATGTTGATGCTCCTAATCTGTAGTTTAGCTCACCAGCAAATTAACTGAACAGGTAAAGCTGCTAAGGAGATTTCATTTGTGTAGAGTTTGAGTTAAATTTTTCACAGTGTATCAGTCTGTAGGAAATTAATCACATTTATATGGTATTTGCTTGTGATCATCTAGAAACGTTCTACATAGCAGAGGTCTATGTTCTCTTTGAGTTTCTCTATTCTGCTCCCACCAAAATGTATTTTCTCAGATACATTGGTTGGATTCTCCTCTATAATCTGCTTTGTGGAAAATCATCCTCAGAGGCTTTCCAGTGGTGGAAAAAATGTGTAAACTCTTGTGTCAGCCGATAACAAAATAAGCTAAGAAAGCACAGTTCATTTCCCAGTTTAATTTTGTCTTCAAATGTCATCATAGAAAAAATGGAAAATAAATGTCTTCATTTTGACATTTTTAACTGAAGTGTTTTCATTAGTATTTAAAAATAGTTTTATCGGAAAATGCATTGACATTCATTTTTAAAAGACATCCAAAGAGAAAATATTTACTTCATCTGGGAAAAAAAGTGTTCAAACTTACTTTAAATTTGCTCAGAAAACACAGAAAAAAATAATCAGTTTAACTCATATTTTATTTTTTTTTTCAAATCAACTAGTAAAAAAGAAAAATCTATACACATTTGTCATATGCTTGAGAAAATGAGAAACTTGCTCAGCCTGCTCCTCTTTAGCTCAACACAATCTTGTTTGAGACCATCAACCTCATTAGATTATTTCTTTCACCAAGGCATCTCTATGGTCTTTATAAGCCAGTTTACCTTGTTAATGGACTACAAAAAAATAACTTCTCCAGAGAACAACCATCACATTTCAGGCTTGAAGTGCACAAAAACTCTTTGGAGTGCCGAAAATAGCCACCAGACTTGTGAGAAGTTGTACTTGTGATTCTTTCTTTCTTTCTGTGAAGTTCACCTGGAAGATTTTCTTGTGTCCAGCAATGTGGCTGAGCTTCAGGTTTTCCCTCTAATGTGATGTCAAAATAATCCAGAAACATGAGGGCAAAATAAGTTTGGTTTTCTTAGAAACAACTGAAAACCCTTCTTCTGTTAAATGAAAGCATGGAAAAGGCATTAAATACTTGTGTGCTTGGGGATTGTCCAGAGTGAGAACAGGATCACAGAGTCACAGACTGGTTTGGGTTGGTAGGGAGCATAAAAAGCATCTTGTTCCAAAACTCTTCCATGGTCAGGGGCAACTTGAACTAGACCAGATTGCTTCAAACCCCATCCAACCTGGCCTTGAACACTTCCAGGCATGGGTCAGAAGCATCTTCTGAAATTATCTTTTTTTAATTCCTTAATTTTCAAACAAAATAGTAAAAAAAGACTCTAGGGCAGTATTGATTGTAAGTGTTTTGTTAATAACCTGAGATGAGAGGGAAAAAAGTGCCTATTTCCAGGCAGGAGTAATTTTGGATAGATGCAAGAACTGGTTCAGGAACCAGTTCTAAGAAGAGTCTTCACAGAGAAGGTTACCCTGTGCCAGCAGCTCTCACTGTGGGCACGTGTGAGAGACAGGGAAGCAAAAAGCAGCCTTGCACACCCCACAGGGGCATAATTAATGTTATTATCCATCAGGGAGCAGCTGCCACAGGGGGTTGTTCTCCCATCAGAGATTCTGTTGCTATTTCCTCCTGTGTGTGTCCCTGTGCTGTGGCTGATCCAACACAGCTTCCACTCCTGGGTGAGGAAGCAGGGAGCAGCTTGGATGATAATGGACATGTTATGTGAGAATCTGACACTGTGGGGCTTGTGATAGGACTACAGCAGGAATTTGGATGAGTTTTGGAAGAGAAGTAACTCTTCTCTCTACTTGTAACTACCCTTTACCTTCCAAAGCTATAAATTAATATTTCCAAGTCTTATTTTTGGAGAAATACTTGACAGTGTGCCAGAATTATGACTTACATCCAGCAGCACCTCATCTCTCCTACATGAGAATTGGGAAAGTTTGTGTCTTAGCAAGGTGTGTGTTGTGTTTCTGTTTGAAAGAGATCTTGCTGTTATTTATAACACTGAAAGCCTAGAACAAAAATAGACCAAATAAATCACTTATACTAAACCAAATAAATCACTTATATAAAAGTCTTTTGATGTATTATATAAGGGCTTTTCCTCAATTTCTAATTCTAAAACTAGAGGCACACGTACTTGTGCTCTTTTATTTTGTTTCTAGTTTTCCCCAGTCACTCCCTGTTTTCATGATATATTTTCTAAAGGCTTGTGATGACAGGCACTTATAGCAAGAGCATTGCTCATCCAAGAAAACAAAGCTTAGCTGAATTCTCCTACAAAGTCCCTCTGCATGTGGCCTTAGTTCTAGCAGCAGCAAAATGAAAATGAGAAGTAGATAACAACAATTAGAAATGTGGTGAAAAATCTTGACACAGCACTCAGACTTCGGTTTTCAACTACAAACAAAATTATCAGCAGAGAAAATATGAGTGCAGGTATTTGGGGAAAAAAACCCCAAAACCAAACCATCCCTGGAATAAAGAGGAACAGGGTCAATATAAGATATTGGAATATGGAAGGGGGATATGGAAGGTGTTTGCCAGGATAGGAAAAGAGTGAGGATGAATTAACTGTGCAGGGAGCTTGTTTAACCCAGGAGATGGGACAAAATAAACCTGAGGAACAGAAAATGTTGTATTTTGTATTAACTGGCAGAGCTGAAGAGGGTTCTTCCTAACCCAGCAATGTGAAGCCCTTTCTGAGTTAGGGGCTATGGGAAGCAGGTCCCAGACTGTCAGGGAGGACCCAGAGTGGGATGAACAGTGGACACAGACAGGGACACAAGAACAGGGACACAGAGGGACTGTGGCTTTGTGGTCAAGGCTGAGGGAGCAGATTGCTGGGGACAAGTGAAGAATGGTGGATGCTGTGCTAGAAGAGGGGACAGAAGCCACAGGAAGGAGAATGGCTGGAGGAAGGTTTCAGGAGGAGGTTCAGGCCATGGTCTCACTTGGCTGGTTCACAACCCAAACCCTGCCAGTCAGGTGCTTTGCTGTCTGTGCTCCTGCTGTAAACTTTTTCTGAACATTAAATCCTTGCCTAAGACACTCTGCCCAATAAACATATTGCAGCAGAGAATTATTTCATAGAAAATTATAGGGTGTGTAACAACTCAGCCTTAAAATAAGTCCCATTGCTATTTTAACAGGAAAATGAAAAAGGGTTCCATCCAGTTAGATCAAAGATCCACTAAATCCACTGTCCTGTCTCTGGCAGTAGACAGTACTGGATGTGTAGAAGGAGCAGACCCCTTCACTTGGTGACACAGGAGCATGCAGGCCTTCATTCAGTTGCCCCCACATAGAGGTACTTCTGTTTTTAAGATTCCTGCTTGTTCTGCTGCTACAGAAAGCACAGGCACGTGGGAGCCATCCAGATACCAAACACTGCAGGTGCCTGTGTATGGGAATGGAACTGAGACACTGAGCTCTTTTAACTCAGCTGGCAGGACCTTCCCTGACAGCACTGAGGATCTGAGGGGGTGGTTCAGATGGATACTCCACAGAGAATCAGACACAGGTCAGATCAGATGAAGGCCATGTACATGTGAACATTTTATTTACTGCTGTTTATTATTATCCAGGAGTCTCTGTCTCACGCAGAAATTCAATGCCAGTGAACCTCACAAGTCATCATCAACTTGGGCACAATTGAGTTATCATGACTTAATGAGTTGGGACTCATCAGCTGGACTGTGCTAATTGAGTGCCTGCATACAGCCTGCACAAATAAAATGCATTAACCTAAGGGTTAGGGACAGGGATTTAAGCTTCTGTATCTTATTTTGCATTTGGGAAAAGACAAAAATGCAGAAAGGTGAGACACTGCAGCTTCCCTGATGAGGACCTATCACTTACTAAGCCAAGGTTGCCCACTCCTGCTGGATTATAGATGTGTCTCATTCTTTCAGGGGAGTACATTCCTTTAATTTTTTAAAACAAATTAATCATTGAAAATTTATTCAAAGCATGGTTGTGGCCCTTTGTATCTCTCTGATGCAGAGAATGTCTATCCCTGTGTGCACTGTACCCTCAGGAATAAATAAATGATTTACATGTTTGTAGGATTAAGCTTTGGAGCACATTTTTGAAAGAATGAATGTCAAATTGTTTTGATAGTTCATGTAAACATGAGAGTTATATTAAAAAAACAAAACCTTCAAAGTTATTAAACCAGATATTTCCCTTCTATTCCATCCACGTAAATGTGATCAGTTTGGGTAAACCAAACATGTGGATTAAAGGCTAAGGAATCCTTACAGAGATGAACTTGGTGCTTCTGCATTTGAAGCTTATGGCAAAGCAAATTTGGAGAATTCTACTTTTTGCCTGAGTTTTCCTTGGCACCTGCCTGTCCACTCCCTCTGTCACTCTTCCACCTTAACTGCTGGTGAATAACCAAGTCCTGCAATGCAGAATTACCTGTTTTGAGTCTTATCAGATATATGAGAGTTCAAAGGGCATATTATGCTGAAAATTATTGCCATTAATGTGAAGAAGAATACATGGAAATTTAGCTGCTTTGCAGGTGAAATGACAGGTTCATACTATGAGATCTGCAGGACATGCCTTGGTAGATGGCTCTGGCACTACCTGGTGCCAGTCCCAGATGCTTGTGAGGAAAACATATAAAAGCTGTGGAAACAAGATGACCATGACAAGGAACATGGGGAAATGCTCCTATACCTACTTGTTAGACTGAAGTTTGCTTTCAGGCTGGAATGTGAGAGATTACTTCTCTTTTAAAGCACTTTAATATCCTTATAAATACTGACATTCACATTTTCCCAAAGAAACATTCACTTTCCTTATCTTTGCTTGGGTGATTCTACAGTATTCAAGTTTTAAAAGTGTGCAGTATTTTTAAAAGGCAGGAGGAAAACAGGAGATCAAAAAACAATAGCAAAAGAAATATTTAATGAACATTCAAACTCATGGGCTACTGCTTGTAGTATTTAAGACCATACAGATATTTTCTAATACTGCAATGTATACCACATAAGTTTTGTTTAATAAACAGTTGTGTCAAAAATAATTTTAGTTTATTTACAAAACATCATCTTGCAGAAACTTATTGGCCAGCGTAGAAAAAATGTATTACAGGAGAAATATGCTGCTCTACTCAGAAAATGGTAATGCATATTTATTTAGAATGTGTGCTGGGAATAGTATTCATTTTGGAAAATTACTTGTAGATTTTGATGTCTTCAGAGTGTGTGTGTGCGCCTTTGTGTGTGTGTGTAAATTATTTTTATTTTTGATCCAACCTTTCTAAGTTAATGACCATTGAGCATTTTAAAAAATTATTTTAACGGAAATATTTATGTGCATGTCTTAGTATGTCTACATAATTTACCTGTTAAAAAAATCCAAAAACTATTGGAAAATGCAAGTTTTGACCAGCACTAATGGAGTTAAGTTTTAGAAACAAGAGATTTCCTTGCAGTTCCATGAAGTCAAGGACAAGAGAGTGACATTACAAAAGAAATAAATAATCAGGTTACTCTTGATTATTGATATATAAAATAATATTAAATAAATAAACAGGTTGCTCTAAGATTACAAAGGAATGAGACAGTTAAAAACCCATCAATATGGAAACAAAGACAGAACGTAGAGCCAAGGCTTGTTTCCTGGGTTTGATATTCAACAGACCAATACAATATGTAATGGAATAATTCAAGTACAATATCACTCTCTTAAACATTTACTCACAGCACTTAGCATCCTGTGATCTCTTCCATGAGAAATGCAGGCACCAAAAACTATTAAATACATCAACTATTGAGTGCAGTCCATTTCTGCTGGATTGAAACAAGGTTAAATGAGTTATTTGCATATTCTGTCAGTATGAAGCACTCAAGCCACATATAGAGAGAGGCTGATTCTTCTGAGAAACAGATTAATTGAAAATGCCAATTAAAAAAAACCAAACATTGAAATATTCAAACTAATGAAGCTGGGAAGAAATACTTGGAAAACATGAATCTTTCCCCTTATTGTAGCTGAAATGTGAAAAGTGAATCGATGTAAGAAGAAAGTCTGGACACACACTGGGGAGCTGTGTGAGGGATTATTGTAGAGCAGAAAAATCAGCAGCACTTCTATAAGGAATCAATATTTCCTTCAGAGCTGGTGTCTGTCCCAGCCTTGCCTGTAGAGTGTGTAGTTGTGTGTGGAGGCACACACAGGAGCTGGGTGCTGTGCTCAGCAGGGCAAGATTCATGAGGGCAGTGGGAGATACAGGGGAAAAGCAGCATGATTTTGTAGCCCAGTGATGCAGCAACTCCCATGGGGTTTAGTTGTTGTTCCTGATGTTGTTCACATGTTTTATTCAAAGACTATTTAATTCAGTGTTGGTAAAAGAGTTTGACACTGCCATGCCCAGAAAGGGAGCACTAGCTGTGAGCTTCCAGACTTACTCTGGTTTTGTCTGGAAACTCTTCATCTTTTCACCTTTAATTTTGATTTTTTTTAGTAGCAGTGTGGTACAGGAGGGATGAAAAGTGTCTTTGGTCCAGCCTGGTGCCTGTGCAGGAAATTGGTGTGCTATCCTTGCTGGGAGATGTTGTGCTTTTAATTCTTTACTGCCCCAAGGAAATCCACAGCTCCCTGTCCTGGTTTCTAACTACGGGGCTGGCACAGAGTGGTGGTGGCAGCATCCCTGCCTGGCTTTGAGAGAACAGTGGGAGCCACTCCAAAACCACTGCTCTTCCAAAGGGAGGTGTGCTTCCCTGAGACTGGGAAAGGCATTCAGACTGGAAATGTTCTGTCCAGTGCCACATGGGCACCACTTTTACCTTTTAAGCAGTAACTATGTTACAGACTCTGATAGCACCTTCCTTTTTGAAAGGAAAAGTCACTTTCCACATTATTACAAAAACATATTTATTTATCCATCTGACAACATGCAGAACTACCATGAGAACAGAAGTCTGTGATGGAACTGCTCAGCTTGTTTTACCTGTATCCTTCAGCACTCAAATGGACTCAGGCTACACAATATTGTATGTATATGGACCAGAGAAATATGGACCAGAGAAAAACTCACCTGACAGAAATCTACCTGGCTCTGCTGACTCAGTGGTGTGGATGCATCTGGATCACACACAGAGGATGAGCAGGACCCCAGATGCTGTTAAATGACATGTGCCACTAACTTCTGTAAAGGATCAAGAACTTTTGCTTTATCTTGGGTGAAAAGTCAAACTCTAGATTCTGGTAAAAAAAAAAAAAAAGAAGATGAAGCAAAAGGGAAAAAATCTTTAAAAACAAATCAAACAAATAAATAGAAAATCAACTTTTTTGATATAATGGAAATGTAAGTTGTTACTCTCTAATGGTTGATAGGTAGAAAATAACAGTTCAAGACATAACCTTAGAAAGGAAGAATCTCAAAGTTTTTAAAGCTGGGTTAATGCAGCCTCTAAAGCCACCATGTTCACCGTGTCAGCTCTGCAGACCCCAGGCTGACATCCCAGTACTTCACATTTCTCCTAAATTTGTTTTCCAAGCAAGCTAAAAAAGAGTGGGACACTATTTTAAAAATTTAACCACTGCAGGTTTGGGGAAATGGATATTCTTGAACAAATCTACATAATTTTCCATATGAGGATGATACAAATGTGCAAGTTCTTCTCCCTGATGGTGGGAATAAATGAAAGCAGAATGAAATGCACACTTGTTACAAAGACTATTTGCTAAGGCTGCACAGAGCAGGACTTACATGCTGAAAATAAAGATTCTTTTTAATTCATTCCCTTTGCTGACAAACAGTTAAAGATCAAATCCTCTGCAGGTGCACACTGATGTCTCTGCAGCAGCCCAGCGCTTTTTGCCACACTGTAGTGATTTGCAAAATTTGTATTTGTGCTTTCTCCTGAACAGCTCTGCTTTGCTCACCTTTTTGCCTGAAAGGAGCAGTGCTTTTATTTAAGCAGCATCTGAGAATCAAGGTTATGTTCACTCAGTCTTTAGTTAACTTAAACAGAAGTTGGTTTGTCAGGTGTCTGTCCTGTGACATCACACTTGTCACTTAACAGCAACTTCTGTTGCTAAATAGGAGCTCCTTAATGAGCATGTGGAAGAGGGGGAACCCAGAGAAGAGATGAGGTCACAGCCATCCTCTATCCCCTGAAAAGGCACAGTTGGTCCCTTAATAGGTCTTAGTTTCAGTTCATTTCTCTGCAGCATTTGCAGTGAAAATAAGACCAAGAGAAAATCCTATTGCAAAACTTGAGTGTCTTAGAGTTTCTTAGATGAATTTCCTTTTAATAATGAAAAAATTGTGAGTTTGATATTAGGGTCTCCCTGGCTCCAAACAATTCCCTCCCTCTGTGCTGATTCAAAGTAAAAATTTTATTAAAACAACATTCTATAAAATGAGCTGTCAGCAGCACTCATACTTATCTTCTACTGTGTGTAAAACCTATTAAGATCAAAATAAATATTTGTGCATTGAAGCTAAACAAATTTTAAGACATTTCATAGAGATAAGTGATGGAAAGAATCTTCACTAGCTGGATAATCATTCCTGCTCTTCCACTGAAAATATGCTTGTGTGAAGACCTGACCTGATCTTAATTAATATTTTCCCATAATCATTCTTATCAGTTGAGCTGTTTCATGAAAGTAAAATTTGGACCCTTGTTAACAAAACTCCCTCAAGAGTATAAAATGAATGGTTAAAAAGTGTGTACACATCTGCACATATGTGTATCCTCCTAATAAATGATACTTTTTTATTCATAAACCAGAAAAACTTCAATCTGACTGAAAAAAAAGAAAGACCTTCAATGCAGTTAGTGACATGCAATTTTTTCTCTTTTTTATTAGATTTTTTCCTTTTAATTTTCAGGATTTGAAAAAAATAACTTAATCTTTAAGTTTTGATTTTTAGCATGACCTGGATTTTCATCTTAATAAGGACTGTTTTGTGATCTGAAATCAAAACAGAGTTAACTGGGTTACTGTGGGATGAGAAAGGAACCTTTCATCTCCCCAGGTCAGTACTGATGCTGACTGTGGTGTGGGCTCAAGCTTCTGGGATTCAGATGCCAAAGTTTTTTCCTCTCCTCCACAAAGCACTTAACTGTGATGGTTTGTTTTTCCCATGTGTTCAAGCTCCTCCATAAAGGTCTGGATGAACCAGTTATCCATCTTGGACCTGTGTTGCTTGTGGTTCTCTTAGCAGTATTTTGCAGCTTTCCTCTTGCTTATGTGTATTTTTCCTCCATGTGAAGAGAGGACGTTTCCTCCCAGGGAAAAAAGAGTCCAGGCATGCAGAAAAATACATCTTTAACCATCAAATATATTAAAATATAACTCAAATCAAGGACAGATTTTCCTCTCAAATACTCTTTCTCGTGCTAGGAGGGAAATTCAGGGCATATTTCTACAACATGACTTTTGTCCCTAGTTCTCTTTCCAGCCCTTGGGACTCCCTTCATTTGGCATTCCCTTCTTCTCCCATCTTTCTCTCGGGCAGTCTTCAATCTCCCATATCTTCCCTTAGGCTTTTTCTCCTTCATTGACAGGTTGTTTTTTTTTTTTTTTTTTCACAAAATGACCTTGTTCTGTGTGCTGCAGTACTTAACTTTAGGAACAGATTATCATTAAACCCAGACTAGAATTTCTTTAGGGTGATATTTCCCTGTACATGGTACTTCATGGTGCCATCCTGCATTACCAGTTTCCATGACTAACAATTTCAATTATTAATAGCAGCATTGCTAATATCACTTATTTCACTCTATTTCTATGTCTCCAGATGCTTTTTTACTTTATTCTCTGTTTAAACAACCCATCTCTTTTTGTAAGATTTTCTATTTTCCATTCTCATTCATCATGATTTAGCACTAGTTATTTTGAACATATATATTCTCAAGTAAACTATCTATCCAGCAGGAGTTGGCACCCCCATTTAATTTTCATTTCAGTGCAGGATCACTGTCAGCCATACTCTGGGTCAGCTCTGATACACTGAAAATGACTACTACAACAAGGAAAGCTGTCATGATCCCACAGGGATACTATTAATGATTCAATTATAAAAAAACCATGAAGAATTTAATGAGCAGAAGGGATGTGGTAAATAGGGAGACCGTAAATTAAAAAAAAAAAAAAAAAAAAAAAAAAAAAAGGAAGTGTTTTAATTCCCTTAA
>VZRH01000181.1:471673-491909 GCA_013397555.1 Urocynchramus pylzowi | reverse complement strand
AAGAACAGAAAAAAAAAAAAAAAAAAAAAAAAAAAAAAAAGAGAGTGAATGTTTGTATTCACTGTAAGAAACTAAACTGATTAAAATACCAAAAATGCCTGAAAAGGAGCAAATCAGTTTGGACAGCTTGGCTAACAGTACAGACTTATTCCATATACACTGTAGATGTTGAGAAACAAATTGGTATTTTGAAGTATGGCAGCACAGAATTAGAATTGAAAAACAGCAGAATAACATCAATGTTATGCAATTACTCTGTGTCTGTGGTGGGGAAAACAGAGTCTGGAGAGAGTTGGGGGAGCCAAACTGCACAAGTGTAAAAAGTTTTCAGACATAATTTAACTCCTCTGGAAAGCTGAAAGTAGAAAAGACAGATATTCTGGAGACAATTGTACATGCAGAGAAAGAGAAAAGTAATTGTTCTCTATATTTGTGAACAGAAAGCAGGAAAGAATGCAAGCATTTTAAGAATCTATCACTGATAGGAATAAAGTTCCCTCCAAACTTCAGGATGCAATATTTTTCCAAATAATTTCTGTACTGTTCGAAGGGGAAATAGAGGGTTTCTCTTTCCCCTGCATCCACAATGGGCCTGTTTGCTTCCATTCCTTCATGACCATGGACAGCACAAGTTTTCCTTTGAAAGAAAATTAATTCAAAGTCTACTGATCAATATTGTGAGGATTGCTGTTCACAACCTGTAAGGTAGAGAGTGAGCAAAAATGTTAATTAGTAGTGAATTCTTCCTTCCTTTCTGTGGCTATGTCAGAATATGTTATCCAGAATCACATAAACTAATTTTTTGTTTTGTTTGGACACAGATTTCTTAGACAATCTTTAGAATTTATGTTCAATTCCAGCCATGAATGTAATATGAGATTTAAAACCAAATCAACTTCTCTTAGGAAGGAGAAGAAAACTTCTCTTAGGAAGGAGAAGAAAACTCCTCAAGTACTGGCACCAGCAGCAAAACAATAATTTCTTTTCTTATCAGAAAAGAGAAATATGAAGGGAAAAGATGTCACAGCAATTCAAATGTTTTTGGTTGTGTGTGGATAGATAGATAGATTAAAATTATATCTAAGAATACATTAAAAAAACAGCTTGGATTTGAATGTTCAAATTCCATGAAGATAGTTTCCATCAGGAAGTTTTTTTCATCTATCCTAGACATCCACCATCCAAAGAACATTGGTTTGGCACATTTCATTAGCATATATGTGATGAAATACCTTAGAAAAAGTTATGGCCTGGACACGAGCAAATACAGTAATTTGACATCCTGAGGCAGATTAAAATGGAAAAGACTGAATTTAGAATCCAGGCAAGGGGAAGAAATGGATGTAGTTTTAAATGCTGGGGATTTTTTTGCATATAGTTGCCTAGGGATTCACCAAAAAAAAAATCCAACAGAGTTATTTAAGTTAATGTTTCACATCAAAATAAAGATAACTAAATAAAATTATGAGGCCAGCGTTGCACAGCTGCTGTTTGAAAAAAGTGCAGTGGGGTAGGAGCTGTTCCCTTAAATAAAAGCCTCTATGAAGAAACTGTACAGATGGATCCTTATGTGAAGCTGAAGGGGGGAGTGGAATACAAGACAAAGTCTTGACAGGGTTTTGTAAAACCAGGAATATATAAGGCAAAGCTCACCAGAAGAGCAGAGTTACCCCAAAAGGACTGAAGCAAGGAAACAAATGTCCTGTTCTGAAGGAGATAGGAGGGAGAGCCTGAAAAAATCACCCTCCATACCATGACAGAAATATTCTGGTTTTATTCATTCTTTTAAACCCTTTAGGCATTTCTATTTTTATCTCTCTTAGAGGATGCTCTCCCCAGGCTTTGCAATGTATCTTTATGCTTTCTGATTATTTTTTATGAATTAACTGAGGGTTAGCCTACATTTTATTTTCCACCAACAATGCTTGTGTATCTGAGAAAATATGTTTCCAATCCATAATAGGGCAGTCTCAAAATTGTAAAGCATGAGTGAAATAAGGCTAAAGGCAAATGAACTTGCAAAAATTACAACTTTCAGTCTAGGTCTGGAGTTCATGAAAATCAGGAGAGCTTCATTTATTGCCACATTGGGATGCCTAACTTGGGGACATGTCTCCCACATTCTGTGTTCCAAGGTCAGGTCAATGCTGACTTTTATACCAACTAATCAGATGTTATTTCATCCCTAGTTCCAATTTATATTGCTTTAAAATGGAAAGGAGTATGACAACAGAATCAGTGAGGGCTTCAGGCAGAGCAGAGGGTGTTTTCTGTTGCCTACCCTTATACCTGCTTACACATATTTTCTGTCAGCCATATTGCTTCTTCATGTTTATATCTTTCATAAATTTATCTTATGAGTTTGATCTACTGGCCAGTTACCTTAATATCAAGTCTAGAAGGATGAATACACTTCTATCAAGACATTTTAAAAAAAATATATTAAATGGCATCTTTTTAAATAGACCCTTTCCTGCAGAAGCTGTAAAATGTCCTGGTAAATATCAATACTGGTGTTGACACTGTGTGCTCAGCAGCTGAAAATCAGGCCTCTGGAAACACCTTTATTGGAAACACTCCAAAAGGAAGCATTTATCAGGGAAATGTTTTTTCTTAATGGGGAAAAACCCTCAGAAGGATTGGTGCATTCCTCTGCTGATGAAATAGATTCTTCCTTTGGTGGCACAATAAAATTTAAGATTGTCTGATAAAGTTAGTGCAATAAATATGGACACAGGGAGGAAAGAGGAGAGATGAGGAGGTGGAGTAAGAATAGATAAAATTCAATTTCATGAATACCAATATATTTGTATATCCACATATCTCTGCCAAATAGAAATAAAAAAGGGAATGAGTTTTGCATTTTGTTGAGTCTACTGGGGAAAAAGACTTAGCTTCATTAAGCATTAAAATAAGAATGAAAGGAGGGGATTTTTCATGGTGCCAAGTCTGAGAGAGCTACAGGACACATAATAGCACTTGCTAGAAACATCATTATAGCAAGGTTTTAGTGACTAGGGGGCTAAACAGTGAAACAGCCTTTAGACATCCTTCAGTGGGGGGAACAGGAGAGGGAATGTCCTAAGCCACCACTTAATGTAAATGCTGTAACTCCAAACATCCCCTCAGAATCACAGAAGCAACCAGGTTGGAAAAGACCTCTGAGATCATTAGGTGATCATTAGGTGATATCATGTTAGGTGATCTGGTGGTCACCTGACACCACCATGGCACTGAATGCCACATCCAGTCTTTCCTTAAACCTCTTCACAAATGATGACTCCACCACCTCCCTGGACAGGCCATCCCAATGTGAAGAAAATTCCTTCTTATGTCCAACCTAAACCTCCCCTGCTGCAGCTTAAGGCTCTGTCCTGTCACCTTATCACTGATTGCCAGGGAGCAGAGCCCAGCTCCCAGCCCCAGATTTTGTATCTGCAGAGGACCTTTCAGCTGTAAATCACAGGACTGATTTTACTCAGGTCACATCCTCTGTCCCTGAGCTGTGATGTCTCTACATGCTGCGAATCTTGTTATCTCCAGGCTGATACATTCACAGTCACCTGCACATGTGTCTCTGTGAGCTACTTCTTTCTGACTGAAAACAACCAGCAAAAATAGAAAGTTCTACTAATCCCATCTCTGTGGGACCACAGAAAACCCCTGACATTTGTCTGTAAGCTCTATTGTACACTGGCCAGAACAATTCAGGTTCACCAAAGACCTTGTGTGGGCTTGCTGTGTCCCATCAGGACAGTCAGGGTCTGTCTCTGTCTCTGACCTCTTCAAGTGTCAGCTAAACTTCAGTCTTGGAGCTCAAGACAGAGCTGGACATCTCATCCACATTCCATAGCATCACTAATACATTGTCTTATCTCTTGCACAAAGTCCTTTATCTAGGAAACTTAGCCTTAGTAATAAAGACAACAGGCAAGTCAGTGTCTCTGCTGATTGTCGATATTTATTAGATTTTGCAGAAACACACACTAAATTTTATCCTCCATAAGCCCAGGCTCAACTTAATCAAAGTTTAGCACGATCTCAAGAGTCCCTTCTGATTCTGTCAGTCAGTGAAATCTTTTTTATCTGATTTTTTCAGTCCTTTTACTCTGTTCCACAATTGGCTGGGAAGTATGAGGGTTGGGGCAAATGCCTAGGGGGGTTTCTAAGCCAAAGCAAAAGATCTAATCCCCTCAGGGCCAGGCAGGAATGACCTGCCAGTCACTGGGGATGGGTCAGAGGGGTTCAGAGCTCTCTGTGGTGGCATTGGGGGTTCGTCTGCTTTGCCAAGGGACCCCATGGGAGCTCCTGTGGGTCTGTTGGCATTCAGGGTTGTGATGCCCAGAACCCACTGAGCAGGAGGTGGGGATGGACTCTGGGGCTTGTCAACCTCATGATGTGGCTCTGGTGGCTGTGACATCGCAGAGAACAGGTCACAGTGGGGGCCAACACCAGGCAGCTCCTGTCTCATGCTCCCTCTCCCTGCTGGCTCCCTTTCCCCCCACCTGTCACAGGCCATGGCTGCGGCGATCGCGTTCCTGGTGGCCGCGCTGGCCGCCCTGCCCAGGCCGACACACGACCCACAGGCCGACGTGGCCACGGCACAACAGATGCAGCAGCGCAAGGAGTTCCTTCATCAGGAGATGACACGACTATGGCAGGAGGTTGAGCAGATGACATCCCTGGAAGGAGCCCTCGTCCATTATGTGTTTAAGAACTGGCTGTTTTGGGCCACTGCAGCGGCCATGCTGGTGGAGGTCTGCTGGCTGGCCTGGCAAAGGAAGCTTGCCTCCAGCAGCAAGGATGATAACAAGGGGAAACGAAACCTCAACAGAGCACGCAGTGGTGCCAGGCTTTTGGCTGAATCCACCCCATTACCAGTGCAGGAATTGCCTGACCCGTGCAGGAATCTGAAGCAGCTGGTGCGTGACCTCCTGTATATCAGTCGAGAGTTTTCCAGGAGGACTTTCATGCCACAGATTTACCCAGACAGAGGAATGGGTAGCAGCCATGAATGCTGGAGTATCTTCGAGAATAGAATCTTCTACCAGCTGCTTGTGTTCCTGCGGCCACCCCCTGGTCACTCTTTCATCCTGGAGCAGGACACTGTGAGGCAGCATCCAGAGAGGTGCTCTGACATCCGTGTGGTGCTGGAGTGCACGTGCTCCATGGAGAGTGTGATAGGATATTCCTTGTGTTTTGTCCATCGCCGGGGCAAGGAGCTGCTGCGGGATCACAAATCCCTGGTCCTAGAAACCCTCTGCACAGGCTTCTACTTAAACGTGGAGCAAATCTCCATCTGGGTGCAAAACTTGCTGTGTTCAGCCTGGCTGCGTTTGCCTCAGTGGCCGCGCCGGCGTCTGACGCTGCTGCCCTGCTCCCGCTCCTGCAAGTTCCTGGTGAGCAGCCCCTCCAAGGAGCAGAGCTGCACTGAGATGTTCTTTGCAGTGCATGAAGGCAGAACAGACAGCTTCGTAGTCCTGGAGTAGGCAGCAGCTTCCCCATGGATCATCTCAAGTGCCATCACGCAGCTCATAGAGGACAAGCCTCTTTCGCAGCATGGGCTTGGGACAGACAGGTCCTGCTGGCCACCCTGATGGTCTGTGACAGGGTGCCTCACATGGGGAAGTGAGGGAAGGGCTGTGGATCTGGTCTGCCTAAACTCTAATAAAGGAGCAAAATTTAAGATTGTTTTTTCCTTTTGCCAAAGGCAAGAATTTTAGCATTTGTTTGAAACATTTAAAATACAGTGACTTCTGCTGCACAAAACTGGTTTATAACTGTCAAAATAAACCACTAATTAACAAGCAGTTAAGTGCTGGATGAGATTTTCCTTCAGTTCAGCATAAAAATGGAATTTTGCTTTGTAGTGTCATAATATTGCCAGCTTCTGTTTTATTGACTTCCTAACTTCATAAGAGCTTTCAGGTGATATTGCCCATACATAGGGAATCAGGGAATACCCAAAATAAAGCCCTTAAATCACTAAATACTTGTTTCACACATTAGTCTAGGCTTGAACAGTAAGCAGAATAATCCATGCCTGAAGGACTGGAAGCTGAGAGATCACTGCATTTCTTCCCCTGTGCTGATGGGCAAAGGGACTTTAGCCACAGGCATCATAATACAACTGGGGCTGCATCATAGTGCAGTTGAGCTGGGGCTCAACTGCCCCAGGTGAAGTCTTGCCTATGGAGCATCTATTTTTTTCTCTAAGTGAATTAATGTACAATTTCATCCATTCTAAAGAATAATAAAGCTCAGCCCTTGCAGAGTGAGTTAGGGGGTTACACCTGCTGGTAGCACTGGCACATCTACATATTCATGGCAAGTACAGAGTGGAACATTCATGTAATGTCCTTACATTACATTACATGAGGAGTTAGCTGCCTGTCTGAAGGGATATAAATGCCTGGAGAAATTCTGCAATAAAAGTCACAGTGCAGGTTTTGGAATACTGGGCAGGCTATCTCCTGAAACAAATCACAGCAGACAGATTTTCAATATCTACTGCTCTGGACAAGCCCAAAATAGCATTGTTGTGAAGTTTAAGTTCATCATTTGTCAAGCACAGTGCTCCTATAGTGGCTAGTGCAATGCAGTTCAGATTGTGAAATCAGTGCCAACATGAGCTACAAGTTTGGTGCAGAACAGGAAATTACCATACAGAAGAACTGCTTATTACTGAAAACTGCCCAATAAAAATTCTTCAGCCACCCTACAAAGAGCACTTCAGGTGAGACTGTTGCTTCATTTCAGCATATGATTGCAAGCTGAGACACACACTCCCTAATTAGCATGAAACTGGATCAGGGTAGGTTTAGAGTAGATATCAGGAAAGGTTCTTCACCCAGAGGTGGTTGGGCACTGAAACAGGAACCCCAGGGCAGTGGTCACAGCACCAGCCCAAGAGAGTTCAAGAAGCATTTGGACAAGGTTCTCGTGCACATGGTGGGATTCTTGGGGTTGTCCAGTGCAGTGCCAGAAGTTATTCTATGGTTCTAAACTTCTAGCAACCTCTAATAGGAAGGAATCATCAGGTAATTTCTATATACAGCTGGAGTTAGGTGATCTCTAAGGTCTCTTCCAACCCAAACCATTCTATGCTTCTAAGAAGCCTCTTTTTCAAGTCTGTGTTTCCTTCAATTTACTTAAACCAGCCCTTGATTTTAGACAATTCAAGCCTATGATTCTTTTTCCAGACATGGTGGCATGCTTTGTTTGTTAGAGATCTGTATCAGTGTCTTTCTTTGAAAATCTGAGAACNAAAGAAGGTTGCCAATCTAAGAAAAAAAAGTTCAGGAATACTCATGAAGATGTGCATTTTAAAAAAAGGCCTTACTGAGAAGTGAATCACAGAATCACAGAATTACCTGGGTTGGAAGAGAACTTTAAGGTTATCTAATTTCTTCTCCACTAGTTTGTGTTGCTCCAAGCCCCATCCAACCTGGCCTTGAACCTCTCCAGGGATGGGGCAGCCACAACTTCTCTGGGTAAATAAAAAAAGACAATAATACATTTTTGATCCAGAGACCACGATCAGAGTAAACAGGTAACAGGCTCCACTTCTTTAAATGTGTCACAAGTCAGATTGAAGAGTTCTCTTATTTATCCATCAGCATGAACAACTCAATCCCCATTATGAGGTCCAAATTCCCATTTTAGAGCCTGCAGGGGAGGAACAGCGACTTCTGCTGTGAGAGAAAATGCAGATCCATACAAAGAAAAGTGATTCCAGGCTGTCCTGTGGATCCAGCCATGAGCAGGTTCTCCACTTCTGTGCTTCAGGGCATTCAGCTACTAGGACAGCAATATTGCCCAGAGGCTTTCCTGCCATCTTCATTAGGTGTGAAGAAGCAGGTCTGACAGAAGCTCCCAGGCTGTGGAATTTGCCAGTAAGTCACTATTTGAGCTGTGACAAACAAAACATCTGTAAACATCTGCCAAAAAAGAAAGGTAAATGTGATTCAGCCACAGTGCAGATGAAGGGATAGATGACCTGCCAAGCTGTATTCTGTTCTCTTATAAAGGAAAAGTCAAAGTGAATCCTATTGAGTGGCATGTAATGAAGGGTTTGCTTTATACTTGTCTTAGTTATAAGCATGGGAATTTTTCTTATGTGAAGTAGCTCTCATAGTCTATGGGGTGTTCTTTAAATAAGAAAGGAAACAAAAAAAATCAATTTGTGGGGTTTTTTTTTTTAATTATAGAGCAGAGGAATCGGGCATTGTTTTGGAAAGCACTGAGCATAAAGACAATTGTGAAACATAGTGCAACTCCTTTCATAAAATTAATTAGAAAGAAAAAGACATTTATTTTAGTAATCCAAGGATTTCTCCAAACCCAATGACACAAAATGCACATAACATTTTTTTGTAGTGTTGTATCTGACTGCTGCACATTTTGCAGGTGTGAAGGTGCACCTCTTTTATGGAGAAGGGAAGATGTTAATGAGATTTCAAATACTGATGCATGAATTCCTTCATTTGTGTTCTTTTACCAGTCACCTACACATCATTTTCTATGTCTGGAGAAAAAAGATAAACATCACTTGCCTCTTAAAGAGACCTGAAGAAAATGTTTACACATAATTTCTTCAAGGGAAGCAAAAGCAGCAGTCTAAGGCCAATGGAAAGATTGTCACATTCCAAGGAGAGCTCCTTCTGTCCACAACATCTCACAGCAATGATTCTTGGAATGGCAATTCAGAGCTGACCTACACACTGTATTAAAAACTGATTTCAGTTGAGATAAGACTGTAAAGGTGAGCTTACATCCCACTCTTGAAACTGATATAAACTTTTCATTAGTTATCTGTTCTCTAAATTTGTAAAGGTAGCACCCCTGGGATAGAAGGGGAGGATGATGCCATCTGAAAATCCAAGTTCGGGCTGAGAGTATTTAAATACTGATTAATTATGTTCATGTAGATGTTATCTGGGGACATTAAATATCTTAGTCAGACTTCCTGTGGTTTGCATGCCAGTAGTTTTCTAAAATACAGAATTAGGGGTGTGGGTGGCATTCACTGGGAAGTCCATTTACATCAGGCAATTACTTTTTGAACAAAATCACACCTCTCATTTCACTGAAACCCTGTAGGTGAGTATAATTGCTCTTTTTTTATAGTCACAGCTGAATTATGTTCAAATTGCCCTCTGAGGAATGCAAGAAGTTCTGGTTTTTTAAAAAATATATTCGATTTTTATTAGATAAACTGAATGACATAGAAGATTGTGTGATAAAATCTCTGTCAGCTATTGAGCCACAAAGCTGAGGAATTTCCCCTTCTTCATTCATTGGCCCTGTTAATTATATAGATCTTAATTAAACAGGCCTTTGGAGATTAGTTGGAACATAGTAAGCAGACAAATATAAGGATAAATCTAGCAGAGGGAAATAATCAGGTGCTAGCTGCTCTTTATGGCACCTACCAAACTACAACAAAGTGTGGAGGAAAATTTTCTTGACAAAAGGAAAATAAAAAATGTCAGTATAGATCAGCTGCCCAGAAATATGTATTCTGGGTTTTAAAAAGTCAAAGAAATTGAGCCAGAAGTCATCTGCTCTTAATTCTACCTCAGTCCTTGGGACTAATGTTTCTCACTAATTAAGCCCATCTGGAATCCTGGAGTCAGAGGATAAGAGGTGTGGAGCACAGGGATTCTGGCCAGGTGAATTTGAGCATTGGAAGGACTGTCCATTCCATGGGCCAGCAATCTGGGAATTTGGCCTGACCTGTTCTTCATGGTTTAGTCTTTTCTATTTTTTTTTTTTCCCCCAGTTACAACAGCCAAACCTCAAGAAAGGAATGAAGTGCAATTATCTTCAAGTTTTTATACTGACGAGAAAAAGCTACAAGGTCATGGGGAATAGCAGAGGAAGAATTGTTTTGGCAGGGAAAATGAAAATATAACAAAACTGCATAAGCCCTGGTAAGGCAGGTGCCTGTTTTAGCATTCATAGAAGGTTTCAGAGAGTGAGGAACAATGCAAACTGTTTTAATTACAGCTGGTGCATTCTGGTGGAACATTAGTTTTACATCATGAAACCCACCATCACTTTCAAAGCTGTGAGGTTACTAAAACATTACTTTTCTGTTTAATTGTGATTGCCAAGTATGATATGAATTTCCTCTCCTAATGCAATTTCATGCACCTTTAGGGCAGCATCTCTGTGAAAATTGACCTATAATTTGTGTGAAATATTATTGTAATATCCATGTTGGAAATGGAGCATAAAATTATACTAATATGTACATACAGGCCACATTTGCTTATTTTCAGGGCCTTGTTTCAAGAGTATTTCTTTGTATACTAGTTTTTTTTCAAAAGGAATATTTTTGAATCATTTAGTAAATATATGGAGTTCTAATTTTGATCTGAAAAAAATCAGATCACTATGATGCCATTGCTTTCCTTATATCAAAGCAAATGTCTTAAGAAATCAGACTCAGGTTATTAACTCTAGAGACACAATTTAAAGACACAACTGAATTCTTCCATTTTACCTCTGACATCTGCAAACACCAGAGTTTAAATGTGTTACACTTTGCCCCTTTTTTCTTTCATTTAAGACACTGAAACTTTCTTCAGTATTGACTAGTGGAGTTTTAAGACACGAAAAAGTGTGGCCCCTGGGGGCTTTTATTTGTGGGATATATTTTTACTTAAAAAAGAAAGCTAGAATCATAGAATGGTTTGGGTTGGAAGGAATTTTAAAGATCATCTGGTTCCAAGCCCCTGCCATGGGCAGGGACACCTTCCACTGTCCCAGGGTGCTCAGAGCCCCATCCAGCCTGGCCTGGAACACTTCCAGGGATGGAGTGTCCACAACCTCTCTGGGCAAAGAATTCTTAAATCTCTCAGTAACCAATGAGGAGAGACAGTTGCTCTTGTAGGAATTCTCATCTTATCATCTGAGTAAACTCTGAATGAGCAACTTTTATTTCTAATGTTTAGCTCCCTAAAGTTATGTGAGATGAAGCCAACCAGTAGTGTCCAAACCCACAGAAATGTATAAATACTTCAGTCCAGCTGAATCTCATGAATTTCAGAGACTCTGGGATTGGTTTTGTACCTGTGTAACTTTCTGGGAGAAACCTCCTAGCATGCCATAATTGTTGTGCAAACCATAAGTCTTAACACTCTACAGCTGCTTGTAAAAAAAAACCCTGATGAGGAAATAAGTTAAGTCTGAGCAATATTTGCAAATCTCAGAGATGATATTAATTTTTTTAAGCTTGCCTAAAACTTATATTTGCTTATATTCCTAAAAATTCAACAGAAATAGAGACCCAGTGATCTCTCGAATGGCAACAATTTCCAAAGCCTTTTTCTGCCTTTGGAGAAAGTTTCTGCCTATCACAGCAAGGCTGCAATTACTCCAGCCCTGCAGAAATGTGCTCATGCTAAAGAAAGAGCCTAATTATCCTCCTATTTCCAGCTTGACTTTCTTGGTACAGCACTTGAAAGGTTTGTGTCAGAGCATTGCCTGTAATCACACATGATCAGTTTGGGTCTATCTTTAGGTCTCAGCACCTGTATTGTGCTACTGAGTTAATTTGAGGGGATGTTTTATGATTCAGGTATCTGCATGTTGGACCCAGAAGACTCAAGGGAGAGAACAAATGATGTCCACATACAGTCAAGTTGGACAGGAAGTAAATATTTACAGGAAATAATTGAGTTAAGAATAAATAGTGTGAGTATAATAAGAAAATAAATTTCATTAAATAGGATAGCTCCTTGACAATGAGAAAGACAAACTCCTCTAACAAATTGTCCCTGTGGGACTGTAGCCCAGTGCTCCTTAGGGTGAAATCCTCAAGTTATGGGTATTATTTTCTGTTTAAGAAGGTTATCTATTCTCCATGTCACCAAAATATTTTAACAATCATGAACTCAGCACTTTTTTTCCCTGTTTCAACAATATTTAATCTTAACTTGGGCTAAATTTAGGATACTTTAAATGAAGAAACCTTTTTCTCTGTACAAAGCAGAACTGTCAATGTAAGGTTGGAGAGGAGCTCAAACACTGACCCAAAGTGATGCCCTGAGAGAGAATCACAATGCATTTTTTTTCTGTCATACCTGCTTCCACATCAGATTTTAGGGTTGTCTCTAAATTTGTGATTTATCAACAGGCTTGTGACTAAGATAAACACAAAGAAAAACTTTCCAACTGCTTTTGAACTCAGACTGATCAAGTCCTTCAGACCTTCAATCTTGGAGTATAACTCAGAAGAATTATAAAAAAGGAAGGAGCTTTCCAGCACAGTTAGGAAATTGGTCTTCCTATACCCTAAGTCTCTAGGCATGAAAGTTTCTTAATCTGCTCCATCATTTTAGTGGTTTCCATCTTTCCCCACCTCAGCATTGTTACCAAATATGCAATGCATACTTACACAAACAAAGTATACTGAAATCAGAGGTAGTTTATGAATTACATTACTGACCAAAAGTCTTTATGAAAATCCCCTCCATGAGCAAACCTCATCCACATAGTTGATCACATTACAAGAATTTGGTGGACCTTTCTGAGGGGCAATAGAATTTAAAATTTTACAAGTAGCAAATTGATTGTATCTCAAGTGTTTTAAATTCATCACTACCAAATGTCAGTTGCCTGTTGAATAGCAAGTGGGATCCTTAACAGGAGTCAGTTAATTATTGTGGTGAATTATTATTTATATAATACTCAAATGCTGTTAGCCTCTACACAGACAAGGATTGTGAGGACAAGTCCTTGCCTCACAGAGCTCAGACTGAGAATCTAATTCTGCAAAATCATTCCCACATGAATTTATTGAATCAAGCAGTCTTACAGAGCTCAGGGTTAAAATTCTTCTATACATATATGCACACACAATTTTTTTGTATATGTATTCAAAAATATCACTTCAGATCACTGAATCTATTTTTATTCCATCTCTATTGAATTCCACCTCTGTTTTATTCTCTCTGTTTAAAACACCTAGACAAAGTTTTGGAACACAACCAATGAATTTGTGCCTTGTAAGTCTAATACTACAATAATTTTCTTTATTATTGAAAAAATGAAATAGGAAGAAGCTTACTACAGTCAAGAGAAATTACAGTTATAAACATGCTTGGACTTTATCTTGAGGGGGTTTGCACTTTAAGGAATAAACAACATTTCTCTGACATTCAAATATCAAAGGTGGATCCAGCACATATTACTGAATGACTGAAATCCTGGATCCTTCCCCTTCCTGTTTCTATCCTACCTTATATTTCTTCCTGTCAGTAAAGGCATATATTCCTAGTTTGAAGGCTGAAAACAAATCCCTTTAAATCAATAGGATCCTTGACACCAAATTTAAGAGGAATAGGCTTTGGCCTTGAGACTTTCAAGACAGGCATATATTATTATTTAAAGCTATCTCTGCAGAGGAAGTGGTTCAGGTGTTCTGATGTGCTTGTGGCTGAGCTGCCAGACAGCAGACATTGAACCCCAGAACTCTGGATTTTAGTGCCTGAGCTCTCCTGCCTGAGGTAAGGAAAGCTCCTCTACTTGCTCATTGACCTTTGTAGCTGGGCCACCCAATATCAGCAGGGGGGAAAAACAACAACATAGCAGATGGGCTACAAAGGCCAGCACCAGCTTGGAGACTGTGCTGAGATGTTTTATATCAACCAGAATTGTGCTTTAAGAGGCAGAGGAGAAATGAGAACCCTGATAACAAGCAGCCCTGCAGCCACTTCTGTTAAAGAAGGGGAAGACGAAATTGTTGGGAGCTGTATTCCCATTTACTCCAGCACTTGTCTGCATGTCACTCTTCCCTGGTGGGATGGGAGCAGTGATGCTGCTTTTCTCCCCTGGGTTCCCTGGTTTGTGAGGTCCTTCCTCCAGCTCTTACAGGTTTGTTGGAAACTGCCACATCAAAGGAACAGCTGTGGTTTCAGAGGGCACAGCATAATTGGGAATGTTGTTGGAGGAATGAATATCTCCAAAACTACCCTTACTTAAACTGTGACCAGAGAAGCATGGAGTCATTAAGATTGGAAAAAAGTTTTAAGATCATTCAGTCCAACCATTACCTACCACTGCCAGGTCCACCACTGAACCATGTTCCTGAGCACCTACATGTGCTTTGAGCCCAAAGTTAATGATCTCACTATTTCACCTGAGGCAATGTTATTTCTTTACCAGTATCAAGGGAAATAAAATTAAATTATAAAGACATGAAGCCATTCAAGACCATTTGGAGGCATCAAGTCCACTTTGATAATCTTTTATGCAAACCATCTGAAGAAAAACATTAGAGGCATTAGCTAGATAATGAGTACACATATGCTGGGGTGTGTGAGTTTATGTATGTTCATGCACATCCACACATCCAGTTCTAGACCTTTTATTCAGATTTTCACATGCAACGTATTTGAGACAATTATTTCCACAGAATCTCTTTTTTAAATAGTGCAAATTACAATACGCAATGGCCATTTTTAATTTTTGGGTGACAGCCTGCTTTCAGTAGAAGTTGTTAATATAATTAAGTGCATGCAAAGCAGAAGGAGAGGGTGTTGGAGAAATTAAAAAAGAGTAATTTTTGTGCTATCACTGCAAAGCAAATAAAAATAGTATTTCCTTTTCATTTATGAACAAAGAAAAATATATCTTCCCCCTGGCAGTCTGAAATGTATCTTATTGTTCAGTCCCCCTTTTGTGCTCATTTCTTTTTCTCTTTACTCCTTTGGCTTTGTGTTTTCAGCTGGGAGTCATCCTACCTAGTAGACCACTCACATATTTATAGCCTGGCAAATTGATTCATCCAGGAACCTGAAGTGTTGTCTGAGAGGTAGAAAGATTGAACACTGAGGAAAGAGACCTAGAATGGGGTATGGTGCCTAAACCAGTCTGCTGCTAAGGTGGGCTTGGCAAGCTAAAAAAGTGCAGTATCACTTCTGCCCTGATAAAAGTGAATATAAATCCCATAGGCTACCTTCATATTTTTATGCATTTATCTTCTTTTTCTTTTATAAAATGTTTTTTGTTGGCAATTAAAACCTTGGAATCTTTGATTTGCTTCTGTTAGACTCTGTACATCCTCTGCAGTGTCATGAAATGTTCTTCTGGTCTCTGAGATTTAATGCAAAAAACCACCTCCAATCAAAGGATTTGGTTCTTATTCTGGCTGCTGGCTGTAACTTACTGAAATTCATAGGGCAGAGTGGGGTCTTTGAAGACATGTTCACTAATTCAAATAAATCAAGAACATTGGAATTGTTAAATTTGGCATTAAGGGTTTCTGTTGGTTCCTTTGTTACCCAAATGGGATTGATCCTCCAGGAGGAAAGGTCAAGGCTAGGTGAGAGTCTTAGTCAAGGAGCTGAAATTTCAAGGGCTTTATCTGCATGTGAATAGCTTATCTTTCCCCCTCAGCACTAATGCTTTCCATTTCCAGCTGTCTGCCCTGCAGAGATGAGCCAGCTGTTTGTGAAGCCACTGCTTGAAATCACTGCCCCAGATATAAAGATAAACCAGCACTTGGGTTGTGTTAAAAGCCTGAACTCCAGTGGGGTCAGGAGTTGCTCCACATATAAATCAGTTTTCTCAGAAGCAGAAATGGGGTCAGTGAAGGGTCCTGGGGGAGAGCAGAAAAGGGGATCACCACAGATGATTCATGGTGTATTATCACTAAAATGGGTGATCTATGCAGAATAGAGATGAGACAGATGAATGTGATGAAATATTATGAATATTAAAGATAGAGATAAGTACACATTTATGTATATTAGAGCAGTTAAGTATCACTCATTTCTAAAGAGTGTCAAAGGCTGTAACCAAGTAGTTAAAGGCTGCTGCCTTCCTTTTTGGTGAAGTATATTTGCATTTTTATTTTGCAAAATCTCTTGCAAATTAAATTGGGTCTACCAGACAACACAGAGGAAATGATGAAGTTTGATAATGGTGGATGCAGTGAAAAAATGAACAGATAGACATACTTGTGTAGATATATTTATACAGATGAGATTTGTCATTGTTTTGTATTGTTTTGAGTATTCTATAAAGAAGGAGCAAAAAAACCCCATATATAGATAAAACTTGCATTGTCCCTGTAGCCATAGCTTTGTGACAATGTGCTCACACATTTTTGGGATAAATGTTAGAGCTGTGTCTCATAGGTGATAAATGTGATCAAGTCTTTAGCACTGGACAAGATTTTGCTTATTTTCTGTGAAATAAGATTAGCACTGACACCAGTGAACAGCCCAACACAACAGCATTAACAGCAGTGAAGCTGCTTTTATTGCAATCCTGACAATTCCCATGTCCTGCAGAGAGCAGCAGCTGCTGTGAGAATAGTGGTGAACACAAATAAAGTGAAAGTGTGGAATCCCCTGAATGAAAGGTGGTGTTATTTTCCCTATTCTGATGTTTTACACACACAAAAAATATGCTTTATATAATGTATATATGCAAAGAGTCCTGGGAAGAATAAGCTGACTGAATAAAACAGTTGAATTTTTGGGCTGGCAGCTAATAAGGGATTGCCCCATCCCTGGAAGTGTCCAAGGCCAGGTTGGATGGGGCTTGGAGCAACCTGGGGAAGGGGGAAGATGTCCCTGCCCATGGCCTTTTACTTGGGCTGGCCATAGTAATGCTTGCCACCTACTATTGTTACCAAAAAATTGAAACAGAGTGCTGTATGTGACATCTCCAAATAATTTAACATTTCCAGTGCCACATGATGGAATTAAAACCAAAACAAACAACAAAACAAAGACCATCTTGAGCTTTGTAATTAGTCCCCTTTTCCCATTTCATTTATATATAGAAACATATCTACATAAATAAGTTAAAAATAATATAAAGGATATAAAATTGGAACTGCACCAGGTTTTAAAATGTAATTATATAAAAATAGAAGTTCGACTTTGAAAAAGTAAAAATGGGATAAAGTACATTTCTCTCTTTCCTCCTACCCAAAAAAGTCAAAGGAAATTCAACTTTTTATTTTTGAATCCTTTCCATTTTGATGGAATTGTGGCTTCAAAAAGCAAAATGGTTCTGTCAACGAATTTCACACTGGCTCTATTGCTAAATCAATCATTTGAAATTAGAAACTGCATTATGAAGGAGCCTTTCAGTATGATCACACACTAATTCTGCTCGGGTGTCTGAGTTTGTTTTCTTTCTTGAAGAATCCCTGTCCCTTTGAAGGTGCAAAGTGGAAAGTGGCTGTTTCAGATGCCTTCTCCTTCATTGTTTAAGTTCATTTTCTGCCTGCTTGGCCTTAAAGACAGAACTACTAATTACTCACTGGACTTTTCATGTTTTTTCAGACATCTTACATTTGTGTTTCTCATGAAAAACATGAAGATACTTTTGTGACTTCCCCAAGAAATAAGCAAATGACTGGTTTTCTATTATAAATCTAAAGTACTAATAGATGAAAACATAATTGATTATTTGGAAGTCTAATTTAAGGAACATGGGTTTGAAGTTATCAGCACTTTGGAAACTTAAAGCATAGCATTTATTTTATCTCAAACCATGATTTAGAGTGCACAATTCTTCTGAAAATCAGATAGTTACCAAATCAGACACCAGAAACTGAGGCTCAGAGCACACTGAAATTTTAGTTTAAGTATTTTGACAGCTTCACAGTTGGTTTCAGGAGAGGGTTGAGCACCAAAAGAAACTTCCTTCTCAAACCTCCTCTTGCTGGTCCTCATAGGAAGGGATGAGTTCTCAGGACAGGCAGAGCAGGAGCACACCTTGGTGTCCCACATCAGTTCCCAGATTTTGTTATTGATATTAATAAGAATGTTATCCCATTCATATTAAAGCATGTGTGGCTTTAATAAGAATGATGGCAGGCTGTTGTGTCAGTGAAATGTGCCATCCTACAGCCTCTGAGGAATGGGCACACTGACAGGCTGTCACTTGTCACTGGTACCTTCCAAAACATCATCATTTTGAGACAAGAATAAAATCACAACTGCTGCTATGTCCATTGGAAAAGAAGGTAACTTCACAAGGGGAGAGGCACTTAGGGTATGAGCAAAAGTCCCTGTTTCTAGACAAAGTGAAAAGAAGACAAATGGGCTTTCAGCAAAATCAGTAGGATATCGATTTTAGGACTTCTTGACTCAGCAGGTAGTGAACTTGTAAATTTTTTTTTTGCCACAGAAAGTTGTGAAAACAGCCTTTTTAGGTTCAGGAAAACTTTGTGAACAACAGAGGCTGAATGAAATGGACTTGGGTGTAGTGTCTAACATCACAAATCAGCTGGAGAAGGACATGTGAGAAAAGACCAGGCCACCTTAAGGAATCTGTCATATTGCATAGTCCAGATGGGCTGCTGCTCTTATCAGAAGCAAATTTTTCATGTTCTCAGAGATAAACTGTTGTACTTCTGGCTTATTTGAGCCACTGTGTATGTATGGACTTTTCATGTGGACAAACGAGGCAAAGTCCCACGACTGAGTCCAAGCATCTTTCATTACAAATGAAATTTGCAGCAATTTCTTGGCTAAGTTATAGCACCTCACCTCTTCAGAGGGTTTGAGAGGGCAGACAGGAAATTGCTACCACTCAGAGGACAACAATACCTTATTGTAGTGATGGCTCAGGTTTTAGCTTTTATATTTTTCAGATTCTGTACTGCTTTAGTGTGTGGGTCTGGGCTTCACATTAAGGGATGGTGAGCTCTCTTCATAGAGTAGGGAGACAAAACAATTCCTTCTCTAGCTGGGGACCAAGGACAAATGATCCAAATCTCAGGCCCAAGAGCATAAACAATGGGGCCTGAAGAGAGAAAAACAAGAAGGATGGGACTGCAGGGGCTAAAGCTGGAATTGGACAATTACCTCCAATGTGCAAATGGAGCAGAACTTATAAAAGTGAGAGACCCCATTACCAGTTGTCCATTTTTTTGTGACCATTTTGGGTTCACCTGGGGTGTAGCCCTGTCTGGGCTTTTGTGCTGCCCAAGGTATCCATTGAGGATATCCTTTCAATAAATCCCTGCTTTATTCTTTATCTCTGTCTAGCCTCTGTTCTAGGTCAGCCTTCACAAGGCATCAGTAGCAAGGAAAATTGGTTGCAGGTGAATTTGAACAGAAAAGACCCCATTTGTGGTGCATCCACACAGGAGAATAATCCCTCCCTCACGTTCTGGGGCATGTGTTGCTGTGTATTTTGTGCATCTCAGCAATGATGAATTCACTCTGTCACAAAGCATTGAGGAATTCTCAGGTTGCTTCCCCAGATTAAGTAATGAGAACCAGCTCTCTTGCAGTGCCCCTTTTCAGTGCACTGAGATTTGTTCATCCTTTCTTGAAACAGATAGAATAATTCTTTCAGGAAGACATTTAAGGACTCCAAAGGAGCTGGTTCTTAATCTAGCCTCAGTCATCTGTCCTTGCTACTCATTATAAATGTAGCTAAAATGCTGTGGAGTCTTCATAATTTTATAGCAAATCTTCTCCTTAATGACTCAAAAATTTTCTCTTACAAGCAAAATACTCCAAATTTATCTGAGTTAACCTCATTCTATTTTGATTGGATTCATCCACTTCTCTCATTCATTTATACACTGTTGCAATTCAGCCCTCTTTGCTGCAGTTGCTACTCACTACTTTAGTCCAAGAAGTCAGCCAAAGTACTTTTTTTCTCTTTTTAGTAAATGACATATATATAAAGCTGTGTATTCATATATGCAGATTATGCAGATGATCTCTTCTCACACCAAATATTTCTATTGAGGAGTCAAATGTGTCTGTGAAATTTTTTTTTCCAGTAGAATATACAGCACATGGAAGATTGTAATAAAAATTTTGCAAAAGAAAATTGAATTATTTCTCCTCTAAGTAAATATTCCTATGGACAATGTTTGCAATAGGTTCTTTTTTTTTCTTTTTTTTTTTTTTNNNNTTTCTGTTTTTTTTTTTTTTTTTTTTTTTTTTAATCCCTCCTCCAGAAGCAGTACTTTACAAAAGCATTTGTTGTTCCATTATTTTATACAGCAGTTGAGACACTTTACACAATTCATGGTAATTCCTTGCCTTGCTTTTTGATATAACTCTCAATTACCAGCTTTCACAAAAATGAAAATACAGTGAGTTCTCTGGCCAGCTCCTGTGGTTAGTAATCATCAAATCCAAGAATATTGCCGTGGTGAACACTATAACAAAATCTTCAGGGTCTAATTTCTTTAACTCCATCTCTCTTTTTTTTTTTTTTTTTTTTTTTTTTTTTTTTT
>VZRH01000181.1:446210-470865 GCA_013397555.1 Urocynchramus pylzowi | reverse complement strand
AAATTAAAATTTAAGCCCCAAAAATTTTTTCTTTTTTTTTTTTTTTTTTTTTTTTTTTTTTTTTTTTTTTTTTGCCACCCAGCATCTGTTAGCAGGCATTTGATCACAGCAAACAGGTTACTCTAAGAAAAGACAATGTAACTTTGTCTCTCCCTCCACTGAAAACTTAATGAATTGCAATGAAAATAACTGAATTGCTTTCAGTGATGTCGGGGTTCTCACCCATGCAGATGAAATGGGCTTCAGCCTGATTCATGCAAGAGTTTATCAGCATTTTGTGGCAGGGGTTGCTTTGGAGATTGCATCAGGGAACCACCTGCTGAGTGCAAGTGAGGAGTGCCTGGTCTGCTCCTACCCCTGGATTCACTCTGGAGCTGCATTTAGAGATGTTCACCAAAACTTCTCCCATGCACAGTAACAGGGTGAGGAAAAAATGACAGGAGAAGTTCTCTATTGATAAAAAATGAGCTACAGAATTTCTTTCCTAGGGATCAAGATGATGTGAGGTAAAATGTACACCCTCTATCCGAGTCCAAGTGCTGTCTGGGGTGCATTTCAAGAATCCTCTGATTTCACTCCACCACCACCAGCCCAAATTGGCCCTGAGAAGTGAAGGACCAGCCATCAGCTTTGTCTCAGCTCAGTCCACACTGTGCTGGCTCCTCTCTCTTCCTCCTGTACCTCATCCTGCCACTCCTGCAGTGCAGGAGGGATTCTGCCAGGGTCTGTGTGGCAGCTCCTGACCAGCAGTGCAGGCATCTTCCATGGAAACTCCTCTCTGATAGATCTTCCTCCTCCTACATCTCACTCATTCCAGTGGGCTCCTCATTCAGGGAGCCTGGCAAGTACAGCAGGAGGAAACCTCCTCCTTCACACACCTCTCCTTTCAGTTTCAAAGGAACAGAAGCGAGGAATTATAAAGACATAACACAAATCTCTCTTTACCTTAGCCTTGATAAATTCACATGACAACCTGAATGTTTTTTGATCTTCTGCTTTGTACGGAGACAGCTGAGCTTTGAAATTGCACTGTAACTTCCAGCTTGATTTTCTTTATGAATAAGCAACTGTCACCAATTCCACCACTGAAAGCAAATTTCCCTGAGCAGAACATCTTAGGCCTTGAGGAAGTGAATGCTCCTGGACAATTTTCAGATATGTCCTCATGAAGGCATCACTGAGTAGCTGTAGCTACGAAACACTTGAATAATCTCCAAAAAGCTTGAATAATCTTACTGGGAACATCAGTTATGTGTTGCAAATTGTGAAATAAAATTGGGTTAAAGCAAAGAAGCCAAAAAAGTTAAAGGAGTTGCCTGCACATCTCTCACTGAATACCAGCTCTTGATGCTTTTGCAATTCTCTTTCCCATCTCTGGTTCAGTACAGACAAAGTGCCTTGTGCAGGTATGGTATTTGCAAAAAAATATAACTCCTGCTGAGAATTAGCCACTCTACATCCCTTTTTAATTCAGTGTTAGGCCACACCTCAGGAAAGTTAAGGCTTTACTTTAGTCTGATGCAAAAGAGGCATGGAGACTGTTAGAATAATTTAAAAAATGAGAACAATTTGAGTATGCAAAGGGCAGTTACAGAAAGAGCTGCTACAAAATACACCTTTTTCTAGTTGCTTAAAATTATTTTTAAAAACTTATGACAGTCAAAGGCCTGAGTTTGTGCTGCTTAATTTACATCTCAATAGAAATTGTAACTGCAACATTAGAAAGGCATTTACCACCACGATTGCCAGTCATTGTCATGCTACAAGTTGCAGGCTCTAACACAGACATAAGGGAACCAGCAAAGCAGATGGTGCAAGATTAAGGAACTAATCCAGGAAGAGAAGCTCATATTTCCCTTTCTCTTTTCCATTTCATCCTAACTTTTCACTTTGATCCTTCTCAATTCAAGGTCCCATTTTTTTTTTTTTTTTTTTGGTAGTAAAATCTTCAATATTCACTTGTTAAAACTCTGGTGTATATTCTGCTAAGCACATCTGTCAGGACATTTTAATACAGGACAGAAGTAGAGTTAGGGCTGCAGTAAATCACCCTCGATCTATCAAACCTGTTAAAACTGCTAAAGAAATTTCAAATTTCTGACAATCTAGCCCTTCCATTTAAACATTTAGTTTTACTTCATTTAAAATAATGAAACGGATGTATGAAATGGATGTATGAATATAAAAGACAACTCTGTATGTGTGACCTATAGAAAGTAATTGATGTACATTACTGTGGGTTAAAGTTGTCTGCTCTGGATCTACCTGACATAGAAGTGAAGGAGTTTGAATGACTGCATATAATCAACCTTCACTAGGGCAGAACTCAGAAAGCAAGAGGTTCCCAAATTGCCTGCAATGCAGCAGCCTTTGCTGCTCCTGCCTCATTTAGGTATTTACAACTTCCTTCTCCCCCACTTTTTTTTCATTCTCATCCACACTCCCCCCCCCCTCAAAAAAAAGACTACACACAGCTTCCCTCCCTTCCCCTCATTTTATTTCCAAAGAATTAATAGGAAATTTTGCCCATGGGAAAATCAGTGAGAAAGTGGCCAAAGTCCTGTTTCCAAACTGGTTTAAGACCTAACCCGAGGTTCTGAGTGACTGAGCAGCACTTTTATTTATCTGTCTGCTGTCCAGCCATCACTGCACTGATTTGCACAGCTCTGTGAGTCAATTAAATTAAGCAGGTAAACTTTCTTTCCTCCTCCTTCTGTCCCCACCATCAACTCTTTAAGGCAGGATCTTGATTTTGTTGTATTTAAATTATCTTCATTCGACACCCAGGCTACCGTGGTGTAATGCCTTTGTGGGAGGTCAAAAAGCAGCAAAGAAGAAAATCAAAGAGAAGAGGGAAGAAAAGAAAAAGATATGCTGAGGAATAGATTGCATTAATGGGTGTGTTATAATCATTCTTGGCATGTGAGGCTTTACACTGAGGAAATGCTCGATATAATGCAGCTTTTCAGGCAGTAAGAAGCAAATGAAGGATGAAGCCAGAGAGAGAGGTTGCTAATAAATACCTTTCAAATGCTGCTGCCCATGAGGCTGCTGCATTGACAAAGTGCTTTACTCCCCCACAAAAGCTTAAATGGATATAAAGATTATCAGGGTGTTTTGTAAGAAAATATAGAAAATAATGGAATTAAGTGCAGACCACTTAATGAAGGGATGAACATAAAGGCTTAGCTAAAAGGAAGGGAATAACTCTTTCTGTGAGCTGAATTTTTAAGAGAACCTCTAGCAAGGTAAACACACAACAAAGATTTATAGTGTCTGGGAAATGTGAGTTCTTCTCGGGCATTTGTGAAATTTGAGTTCTTCTCCTGGATTTGCCATGAAATATACATATATATATATATATTTTTTTTTTTCCATCTAGGCTGTAAATGGGAATTGGCCCTTTATACTTTCATATAACACCTGCCAGTTTTTGGCTAGCATGATTCTAGTATTCTAGTATTCTACTCACAACATAGGCTTGGTCCACTAAATAAGAGTAGCAAAAAAAAAAAAAAAAATCATTATTTCAGGTGATTTCTATATTAATTTGGTATTTATAGCATATTTGCCTGTTTTAAATAATTTTTAAAAAATATTTCCCTCAGAGTTTGGGATTTTTTTTTTACTGCTATGCTGATAGACTGCCTCTGTGCATGGAATTGAATATTACACACATCTCATTAAAGGAGAACAATAAGTGAAAAATGTGAAGCACATTTTGAAATTATACACCTGTTTTTTCTTCATTTATTTGACACTTTCAAATTTTGCAATTAAAAAAACTCCACAGAGAAGTTTTTCAGTTTTTCCCTACTTTAATTTTGATTTTGGGTTATTTTGAGCTCAGACACTTTCCCCACAATTCCTTTAGATCTCTCTCCTCACAATGATCACAGTCAGTGCCAAAGTCATTGTACTGGGAGTCTGTAGAGCAGCAAAATAATAATCCCACCATTTGCCCTAATTAAATATCTGCCTTTGGTGAATTTTTTTCCATTCCACTCACAGATGTGAAGGCCATCTGTGCTGAGTTCTTCATGTTGGCTTTGACATAGCTGTCACAGTTTAAATGTGATCCAAAAAAAAAAAAAAATCAGTACAAAATGTACAAACCTCTCAGGACTCTAAAAAGACTGCCTTTAAATCCTCACTAATGTGGCTTCAACTCCTCTGTGCTTGCAGGCTCGAGGAAAGTTGTGTGTCTCCAGCTTGTATAAAATCCTCACCCCAAATTCTGTGTAGCAGGTAAGTCTAGAAGATGTAGGAAAAAATTCTGTGTCATATAACAGGGGAATAGGATCTTGGCTTTGGTGCTTCCCTCTCTGCACATGTGTTAGGGATGAGCCTTGGATGTCCAGGCTGTGGAAATTAATGTCACTGCCCCATGACTGATGGACCATCGGAAATTGCCAGAGGAAGAAGCACCAGGTCAGAGCTTATCAGGTCTCTGAGCTTGTTTAAAATTACAGTGATATCAAATAGATTAATTCAGGATGGGGTTTTTTCCTCACAAAGGAACTTTTTTCTTTGGATGTTTCTCTCCTGAAGGAAATGGGAAGGAGATGGGATTCACCAACCCCAGCTGTTACCATTAAAATCAATCCCTCCTTCAAGCTGAATGCAGGGGACAGCAATGATCCCATCCTTGATCTTTAGGTAAGGAAACTTTTCTACTCCAGCCAACAAATAACTAGCAATCATTCTGTGGCAAGAATGCTTAATGAATTGCCAAAAAAAGCTTCATTAAAAGTGGTTTCAAGGAATTATAGTAAAAGAACTGTCAAATCTATAATGCAAACCCCACTGGATGTCTCCACATGGCCATCGAGCCTGATGCACTCACAGAATGCTTGTGCCTTTTGAAGTCAGCCTTCAGGTGAGGTGTGCCTTTGTGCTACTGAAACATCCCATTCTAAGCATACTTCAAATACAGAAATGTTTCTTTTTATGATTAGTAAGTCTTAAAAAGAAGTGGGGCAGTTGGAGATGGTTTAAGGCATAGCAGAAGGCTGAGGAAAAACTTCCTTCTCCTGTCTTTGGTTACAAAGCACTAAAATTCATTTGACATTGCACCTCAGAGCCAAACCCTGCTATGTACATAAAAGAAGAAGGAGGAGGAGGAGGAGATAAAGATGAAGAAATGTAAGATTTCAAAGCACCTTATCTCTTAGAAACTTACCAAGAGCTGTGAATGTTTTGGTTTTTTTTTTAAATCTAAAAATTTTCCTTCCTATACTTACCGAATTCAGTCCTTCTAGTTGCTTTCTTTACAGTCCATGCTGAGCTGTAGATGACTCAGGTAGTTTTGTGAGTTTAGGATACTCTACATGCAGCTGCATTCAGAAACTCTCTGACTTCACCTTTGAAGAAGGATCCCAGGTTTTAGGCAGCCTTGGCTGCCTTGATTATGCTGCTGCACTACCTTTCAAATGGAGAGAGGATAATTTGCTGTGAGCTAGTGAGATTATTGCTCCACTGAAGACAAAAAGACTTCCATCAGTTTATGCCTTCAGAAGATTTGGATCTATATCTCTGTAGCAGTAACTTTACAAACAATTTAGCTGTGGCTTTTTGCTTCCAACTTCATGTCTTCTGTGTCATAATTCTTCTGAAACTGTCTGAAAATTTCTGAGAGTGTGAGGCAGAGCAGAGAGCTGGAGCACTCAGCATAAATTGTGCTCTCTCCTGCACCACGAGCCTGAGCACATAAGACAGAAGAGCTGTAAAGGGCTGGTGTGTGACACATCTGCATTTTCTGCACTAGGGGAAAGGGAGGGACAAACACATTCCCTTCCACCCTTCCTCGCTGTGTCTTTCAAGTGTTGATGCATCAAATATTTCATGGACTTCTAAAACCTAATTGAAACATTCTAATTAAATATAAACAGAAAGTGAAGCTGATAATGAAAGATTCTTATATTAAGGTATAAATATGAAAATGGAGATCAGCATTCAGCATGTTTTTGGCTTGAAGTTTTCCATTCCACTCTTCACCAGTCATAGAAGAGAAATCCTTCAGATAAAAGACAATTGGAGTTAGTAGGCTTATGGTTGAACAGAAGTGTGAAAAATAGTATTTTTATTTATTTAGAGGAATCTTTTTGAAATGTCCACTGGAATTCAAATCCCCATTGAGTGTGTGTCATTTGGTAAACAGGATAGATGCAGACACAGTCAGGAATCCTAAATTCTCTTGAGTTCTGCCTTGTGGATGTAAATAACTTTGGAGGTGGTAGTATGACCAATGTATTAAAAAATTGCTTAAGCAGCAGTCCCTCTCTTCCATACCTGGACATTTGATGAATTCAGCCCATGCAGCATTTTTGTTTAGTGCATTTGATTTAACTGATTCCAACACATTTTCTTAAATATTCATATAGCCCAGCCATTTAGCTCAACCCTCACTAAAAAGCTCACTTGTCCTCCCAGTCTTAGGCTGACCAAGAGTTTCACCAGGGCTACTATTCACTCCATTTTCCTAGAGATTAACAACAACATCCCATGATACTGGGCCTTGTATTAGAAAAGCTTCAATGGCAGGAGAGCAAGCAGATGGGACACCAGGCTTATGCCAAGTCATGCAAATCATTACAGATGGGTCATCTTTCCTTCAACCCCATCATGTATGTAGTTCAGCTCGAGTAGCACATCCTCCATTTTTTTAATGCATTTTTTTTTAATATTATTTTGTAGACATGGCAAGCAGAAATTTTAAGATTTCTAACCTCGGTTTGAAGCCTGGAAGCAGTCTGTGTTGTTAGAGACAGGCTTTGATTGTTTCTTAACAATCATCTTCCCTTTATAAAGCTCAAATCTCCTACCTGCTCCATCAGCCCATCACTTAAATCCTTCCACAAATCTCAATGGCCTCACCATGGATATTCAGTATCATATTACTTTGGCAAACACCTGGCACTTATGAGTCCCAAATCCCTCTGTTATGGGGTTTCTGCACCTGATTTGGAGTGCTTTGAAGAGGAAGATTGCCCAAAGACTGGCACAGGGCAGAGTTAATGTGCCACAACCCCCAGCATGTGGTTTCTGAGGTGGAGCTGGCTCTCTCTGCCTGCTTGCAAACGCAGTCAGGACAAATGCACACCTGATTTCTTGTCATTGTGCCCGCCTGGAAATCCAAAGAGAGGTGTAAAAGAAGCCCCTCCTTGTCTTACAGTGTCACCAATGCCATGTTAAGGTGGTGCTGAAAGGCTGGCCTTTTACCAGTCCAGCATCAATCCTCTGTGGATGTGTTGGTGAGCTGAGAGCTTCTCAGGGGCCTCCAGCCCACACTCCTTTGTTCTGGGCTTCCCTTTCTCTGTGTCATTTTCATAACCCACCACTTCTTTTGGGTTGCTGTCTGTCAGTTGTTGAAAAGGGGACAGATGGAGCCCTGCAGCTCATTTGTGATTTATGGTCCAATGTGCAGATCTGACCTCCTGTGCTTGTGCTCTGGAGCCCCTGAAGATTTTAAGTCACTCACTCACAGTGGTGAAGGAATGATGGCCAGGGAGCTGCCTTCAAAACCATTCCAAGGTGGCTCCTAATGCTTAATGACTTGTGTGCTCCCTGGCATGGGTTTGGCCTGGGTCTGCAAGTGCTCTCCCAAATATGAATTGCAGGACAGGCTGGAGATATTTATTAGTATTCTGTACATATGAGGCAACACTGTTTTCAAAGGAGGGAAGACAGGTTTAGCCATGGTGAGACACCACTGGGTTTCAAGGACAGAGGACAGGCTGGTGTTTAACAGCACAGGCACAGCTTCAGACAGACACTGCAGAGGTCAGGGAATGTGGTGCTGTCGTGTTTGCAGCTCCTGGCTTCTGCATTTCTTCCCTAACCTGCTTTGAGCAGCTCTGTGATTATGTGCTGGGTAGATGAGATCAGGTGAAGAGTATGGCAGGGTCACCACATCTCAAGAGGGGCCATTGGAGCAAAATTCCCCTTGTACCACACCTCACTCTCCTTTTCTGGCAGAGAGGATCTCAGTTTCACATTCTCTGTCTCCTCATTTCTAACCTGTCCTTGCCCTTGGATGTCTGCTCAGAGATGTGTCATCATCCTCGTGTCAATGACATTCAAGGTTCCTTTGGCAGCCTGAACCCACATATCTGTTTATAAAAGCAACTTTTTTCAGTAATTAACTGGTTATCTGAATAGCTGTTTTCAATGTCAATGCTTTTACATGAACAGGGGTGATCCAAAGAAGTAGAAAACTATTTTTTTCAGACCAAGATACAAAAGACATTTGAAACCTATCACTGTAATTATATGAAAATTTACCTGCTAAATGATTTTTTTTTCTGCAAGCACAGCTGTGAGAGGATGCAGATTAGTGGGGTACTGGTCTGGGAGAGGGGTCTTCAGTTTTAATCTCTGCCTCTGATTTATATTGAGATACTGAACTGGACCTTCACCACTTTATCCACCTCATCTACACTTTCAGGAAAGCTCTGACACTCATTAGGTGTTCTCAGTGCAAGGTGCTGACTTCAATGAAGCACAAATTTAATGCCTAAAAACCAAACAGCTCAAATGAGACAACTGAGTCTTCAGCTAGGATGACCTACACAGACTCAAGCTTGAGATGATGCAAAAAAATCTAACTTGAAAGGCAGAAAAGTTTAATATAAAGAAATTAGTGTCTCATTAATTAGGGAGGAAGACGACTTAACAGAGAGTGGTGGAAAAAATTCCTTGTTCCCTGTGATTTGAGGCAAATGATACACACTTTTTTATTCTGCATTGCACTTCACAGGGTTGTGAAATACTGTAATAACCTAGGAAATAACTGTACAGCCTTGGAGATACAAGATGACACCCACTACACAATGCAGTCTAGCCATCTACATGGTATAATGATGAAAGGTTACTGGTTTATTTATAAAATCAGTAATGAGTTCGAAAATAATGGTGTCATAATTGACTTAAAATTGCTCTATTAGAATGATTTATCCTCATTATACAAGCTCAAATTGGTTTGAGGGTTCATAGTCACTTTTCATAGCCTTTTGTCTAATTTTAAAATACATTTAAAATACCTTAAAGCAGAAAATTAATTGAGTAGGTAGAGAATACAAAAGCAGGCTTGAAATAGAAGTAAATTTTGTTCTAGCAATTTAAATATATACTTCAAGAGATATGGGAGAAAAAAAAAAAAGCAGAATTATATTGTTTACCTGCAATTTATAGGTTCAGATGCTGAATAAACACAGGAAAAAAAAAATCTCTCCTCTCTTTGTAACAAAAAATAATATTTCATTGCTATGGGGAAAGAAAGGACTAATTTCTCAAGCATAGGTGATGTTTTTGTCAAAGGAAGAGCATGTTTCATTTCAAACTAGCACAGTCTGAGATGCAGCTCTGGTCTGAGACGTGCCTGGACGTGGGACTTGAGTGAGATGCTCTGGTGCTCCTCAGCTGCTGGCTGCCCCAAGGAAGCCTCTCTCCAAAAGTCTCCTTTCTGTTTCACAGCATGGGATTTTACAACTGCTGAACTGTTCATGAAATTAAATTATTTTCCTTATCTTTCCCAAGGCAATACCCTAAGAGGATTTCTGAAAGTAAATCCAGCCTTCATTACATCCTGTTCTTTGCTAGACAATCTGGGCATAATTCTGCTCTTGATTTCACCTGTGGAAATGGAATTACTCTGAATAGGAATGGGTATAATGAAGGCTGAAATTCCACCTGCAAGGTTTTCTACTCCTGGAAAAGAGGCAAAAGTCTCCAATCACCCCAAATTTCCTTTGAATAGGAGTCCTGCTGCAGCTGTGTGTCAGCTGGGGATTGAACTCCCCAGAGAAAACACCAGGAATACCAATACCCTCTGCTGTGCTCTGGGGGATGTTTTCCTTCAGGAAGATCAAACCCAGGTCAGTAGAAATCCATAAAATGACAAATAGCAAGAATTTTAAAACAGTTGTGCACACATGTATTTGTGAGAGCTGTGCCAAAGGATCATCAGGTTACAGAACAAATCCAAATTTGTATTTTGTGCATAGCAAAGCCCACCTACAACACACAATACTCTCAATGAGTTGGCATGGCAATGACTGTCCTTAAATGAAAGTTAGATGAAATTAAAGTGAAAGCAAAGATGCCTGGGAGCCCAACTCTGGCCTCATATGGAACTAAAAGGTTTTCTTACCAACAAAATAAAGATGGAATAAATCCATGACGTGGAATGGCTCACCATGGCACATGCAAACATCATATGTTCATGATGGAAAGAGGATGGAAATGCCACTTTACTTAAGAGGATATAAAAACAATTTGCTTTTATTGAAGTATGCAAAGCCTGGTGAAAGAAATAGAAAATTTTAACAATTCCTCCCTTTCTTGAAATGTGTGGGATAATTCACTATTAAGCACAGCATATGTTACAGTACTTTCCAGATGTTCATTGTGAGGAAGGTGTTGTTGAAGAGATTAAAATAGCTTCCATGAGACTTTTTGTCAATTTTCTAACGAGTTTCCATCTGCAGGTATTTTTAGCTGCTAAACACAGATCCACTAACTGGGCTAAGGGGAAAAAAAAAAAAAAATTCAAATTATTCATTAATCTTACTCTGATTCTTTTGTATGCCAGATCACATCAATGAAACATTAAGGCAAAGATAGTGAGTAGTTGTTTCTAAAGCAGGTTCTGAAGGTAGACCCTAAGATTTCTGGGGGAAAAGGCCATTTTCAGCACTGAATTGGGTCTGTGGTTTTTTTCAAAAAGTCATTTAAATTTGAAAATTTCCTGAAATTGTCAGTTTTAATGCACATGGCCCAATCAGGAAGTCATAAGGGGCAAATGCTCAAAAAATTCACTTTAAATTTATCAACTGTCAAATGTAATTGACCATATTTTATAAAACTGTGGGACACAATTCATGGCCCAAAGGTAGAAGAGTTTCCAATGTACAGTTTAATAATCACTGTCAGTGTTGAAAAGGAGTTACCCAAACCTAGCTGACCTCTGTCTAAGAATCAGACATAATTATCTCCAATGTCAAACCACCTCTTTGCCATGCTGTGAAGCACAGGCTGTTCTGTTTGTTCAGAAAATCCTGGCTGGTGGAAGTTTTTCCCAGAAAAGACAGAAAATGAGGTGTGAGAGGCCCTCAGAGCTGTAGTGCCTTCTCTTCCATGGGCAAGGATGAGCTTGTCCTTGGCTTCCCTGCGCGTCTGTGCATCATCCATGCAGCTCTCAGGTGGTTTTGCTCACACTGGAGCTCCATGAACTGCTCATCAAAGCCACAGAGGAGCTTCCTCCTGCCTGCTGTGGGCACCTCAGAGAGCTCCTGAGAAAGCACAGGAAGGAGGAGCCTGAGCTAGGTGATATTTTTCACTGTTTTATTAAATTTTTGTCCATAGAATGTGTGCTGTTGCTGCCAAGTGAAGATTGCTTTCTGTTCATATTGATGCCTACTGCCATCCAGGCCATGAATAATGGACCCAGTGGTATCACTTATTGTGTCTTCTAATGCAAATAGAATATAACTGCAGAAAATTGCATATTATGTGTTTCTTTATTTCACCTCCCAGTGTTACATAAACATACAGAAAGTATCACCTTGTTCCTATAAATATAATCTAGTAATTCAGTATAATTCTTTATGTTTAATTTGGTCTATTCTCTAATTTCATTAGGGAAAAAAAACTCCTAATATAAATATAATCATTATGAAATGTAAAATAGTAATCCTTTAAAAAATCTAATCTACTCTTGCACAGCTTTCCCTGTGTTTCACTTCCAGCTTCTTTTAGTGGTATAAGATTTCCTTTTTTTGTCTTATAGTTAATGGTTACGGCTTTGGACAATGGGCAATCTTTTGTATGGCCTTTTAAAATATTGAGATAAATTCAGGCTTGTAAAGTCAATAAATTCAGATTTTTGAGTATGAGGTTTGTGATTTAGAATACAGATTTTTTTCCTCCCCAGTGCAACTCAAAAGAACCCTACTTAGGTTTTTTTTTTTGTAGACAGCAGGCAGCCAAGTGTCACTAGGAGCAAGACTAAAGTAACTGGACTATGAAGAGAGACACTGATACTGCTGCCCTGTATTCAGAGGGAATGAAGACTAATGGGAATAATTTATTCTGAGGTCAGCAAATTTTCATTTAGCCAACATCTTATCTTCCAGATCCTTCTCCTTGAAAAGAGGCAAGTTCAATCAGGTAATAAAATCATATTTTCAGCAGAAAATCTGTAAGTGTCAGGCTTACTCCAGCACAAAAGCCTGAAGATATCCATGGGTAGTTTGGGCTTATTTCCAATTTCCAAGCAATTTTAAGGAGACAGAAAATGTATCTCAGGCCTTGCAGCTCTAGTAATTCTAGAGCTAGTAATTCTAGTAATTCTAGTCCATTTCATGCATTGTCTTCAATCTTGTTTTATGATGCTAGGCCTAAAATAGGATCCTTGTGAGTGGAAATATGAGTTTGCCTGAAGTCCTCCAGGATCCACTGGGAGATCCCATAGGGAAAAGTGACTGTGGGGTGGAGCTTGGTGAGACTTGGTGAGTCTCACCAGCAGTGGTCTGTACCCTACAGCATGGTTGCCAGTTCCCAGCTTCTTTTCTCTACCTCTGTTGAGGTCAGGATTGAAGGCACTCAGGACAGTATTTTGTGTTCAGGCTTAGATGTTTATTTTTCCTTATTACAGTCTCACAGGCAGTGAGTTCTGCAGTATTTCACTAACAAGGTACAAAATGGCTCACTGTCTCTTTTTACAAGGTCTTTTAAGGCTAAACTATCCAATTAAGAAATGACACCTAAATTATTTTCACTTTTAACCCAATAACTAATCACTCAAAGTCTGCAATACAGACTGTTACGTCCAATTACAAAATACCATCCAAACCCATGAAGAAGGAGGAAGAAGAAGGTAAAGAAGAATCAGCCTCTTCCCTGAAACCTCCATCTTGCTTTATATATATTTTACTGTATTTTATATTCTAAAACCTGAAACTCTTAAGTTTTCCAGCCTGTGACATTACACACTTCTAATTAACTACACACCCATAATCCCAGTGCTATAAATCAATTTTGGAAGTGTTCTCCACGGCCTCAGGTCAAATGCAGTGCTCTCCTGGGAGTCAGAGTCTGTCAGCACAGAAAATCTACAATTCTCAGCATCCAGGACTCCAACACATGGTATTGGTATTTTGTGGCATGCAATGAGAACCAGAGCCCTCTGGGCTGGGAAAAGGAGATGCCATCCCATGCCAGGTGCACAAGCTGTGTAAAATCATTCCAGCCTTTACCCAGAAACTCCTAAACTTGGGTGTGCTGCTATGGTACCAACCTCCTTCCACACAGCCATGTCTGGGACCACTTAAATTGTGCTGAAAATAATCCTGCAGCCCCCAACAGGAGAGGGGGTGGCAGCTTTTATGCTCACCCACACAAGTCAATACTCTTACACCTCCAAAGACAGGAAGATTTGCTTACACTGCTAATTTTTGGAGGTCTGAGTTTAAGCTCAAACACTCTCTGTTTGAGGTTTGTTCATCATTCCCACAGCTTGATTCCTTGGAGGAGAAAAGTTTTATACAGGGGTTCATTTTTAAGTCACATTTATTTTGGTGCTGTCAGGAGCCCTGAACCAAAAATAGCACAAGTGAAAAATACCTTTCAATGCCCCAGAACTATTCACTCTTCTGGACTTTTAAGTGTTTTATATCATTCACTTGGGGTCACATTTCTGTGCCTCTTCTGATGCTTTTCAGCTCTGAGGACTCAGGGTTTCTAAGTGAGAGCAGATCTGTCAAATCTCTCCACTAATCTACAGTACCACAAGTAACTCATTCTGGCTTTTATTTTACAACTCTCACATTGAAAATAAACGTGCATCTTTAATATTATTGTTAATTTCCAAGGAGCTACATGAACAATGCCACAGTCCTGGAATAAAAGTGCAAGATCCTCGAATTTCCCATGGCACTAAATGTCGCATTGAAATAAATTGTGATGAGGTTAAACATACCCAGTCATACATAAAAGGGTTTTTTACTTCCTTCCTATTACCAAATTCTTTAGCAGCTTGTTAATACTTTATTTCTGGGTACAATGGAGGGAATATCAGCCCACCTGCAGGGATTCTTTCATTGGTAGGTGAGGGATCAACAAATTTTCATCTCTTTCAAACAACAACTTCCCTTTTCTACACATAAATGCCATTGAAAAATATTCTCAAGTTTTGTGCTTGAAATGCTGCTTAAATAAAAATGAGCTGGAAAAACTGCCTCCTTGCATAGTATAGCTTGAGGGAATGCAGTGGGAATCTCACTGAATCGTTACTGGTGATCACAAAGCAACAGCTATTAACAGAAAAACTAACAGCTATTTAAAAATGTTACTTTAGAGATTAGTACAAAAATGCAGGTAAAATGCAGGCATTTTGTAAACACCTGCAGCTGTAGAAAATATGTGCTATTCAAATATTGTTTACAAATACTCATTTAGCCACTTAACACCCAGGGCTTGTAATTTATTTAAGAGCTAAGTGGTATGTGTGCTTTAGACCTTCTTCATTAACACAGAGTGCTAATAGGAAGTTCTGGTTTTGCTTCAGTAATTCTCAGTTATTAGCACTGGAAAGCATGGAAGCAGATGACTGTGAGTGATCAACTGTTACCTGAGTTACACTGAAAATAATCAATTTATAAAAAATTTAGAGATAAAAGTACAAGAGTTAAAAATGCATTAACATTTGGTAACAAGCTATAAAGTTGGGTTACATAAGTGCATCTTTACTTAAGGATAATAAAATATCTCTGTCATTAGCATTTTTATTTTTAGTTCTTAAAATTATTTAAGTACTTTAAGTTCCTGAAGACAACTGTTAAATTGATTATCTGCAAATTTACACACAGCATCCAAAAAATAACATCTTCCTAACAAGATACGCTATTCTTAACAGTCCTGAATTATAATGTTAATAGGATTAGATTGGATTGCTATTAATCACAAACTATTCAGCCTTTAAAACGTGCTTTCAACACCTGCTTGGAAATTCCATTTCTTGGAATTCAATTTTATCTTTGCTTTGCAAACTCTGATGTTCCATGGCCATGAAATCCATGTTCTCCCTGCCTGGTTCCCAGCTTCAACCATGACCTGCAGTGTCAGGTTTGGAAAGAAAGCCCAGAGATGATGAAAAGATTGAATCAATTAACAGAAAGTCCCAAATTTATTGCTCCTATCTTTTTGAACTCTGTTTGCCAGAAGGGAAAAGAAAATCCATAATCTGATTCCCAGAGGGTTTCACCATGCATGGCACAAATGAGCTTGGCAGACACCAAATTTATACTGAAATAAAGACCTTTGGTACAGACTCTATAAATGATTTGCATAAGGAATGATGTGCTGCTGCACACCCTGGATAAGTGTGGGGCAGCCTTCAGGTAATCCTCAAACAGCAGGGCAGGCAGACTTTAAGGAATACAGACCTCAGTGTACCCAGAAATCATAAAATGTGCTAAATTTTGTGATGGTTTTTGTAGAGCATCACAAAGGGGATCCCCATGTCCTCTCTCCCCTGTGGTATTGGCACTTCTTCTGTGACTCTCTTTTCTCTATCTTTAGCTCTCATCACTCACAAAAACCATGTTTGAGACTGGTAAATCCTTGGAGGATAAAGGCCTTCCTAAGTAGGTTTGTTTCTCACGGGATATTTCAGGCAGTACAAAAATGTTGTCGTTGTCAAAAATGTTTTTCAAAATCCTGGGAAGTAAGAGAGAGAGAAAAAAACAGATCAATATTTTATATTTTTTTTTTCTTCCTCTTGTGGTCAACTCTTATGAGAAAGAATTCAGTCACTGCAGCAGTGAAAAAGGATGTTGATGTGAGCAGTCTGGTTAGAAAGGACAATTCCTGAAGAGAGAAAGGCCTGGCAGACTAGGAGCTGGGAGTCTGGAAACCCAGCTTGGGAACCAGAAACATCCTTGGAAAGTGCTGCTGGGCCTCTTGGAAGAACAGCTGGGCTAATCTGGAAGCTGGACATCTTGAGGTATTACCAATAAACACAAACCCAAGAAATTGTAGTGACAGCTTCTCATCTGAAAAAGTGGAAATGGAGAAAATCAAGTGGGTCTGAAAGAAAAGGAAACATTATCTGTTAGCTATTACAGGCAAAATATGAAATTACAAAGCATGTTGGTTGCTTGAAGTGATGGTGTCCAGCACCCTCTGATGTCTCCATGGTATAAAAAGGGGTTAATTTTTATCCAAAATGAAATTTTTCTCTGTGAGGGCTTCTTGTCCTGTATGTACTCTGTACCTAAAAAGGTTGCATTCCCCACATGAGCTTTCTTTAAGATCTTGGATGTCACTGGGGACACCTGTGTGACTCCAGACTGTGCCATGGATTATCTTTGGAGGGAATCTGTCCACTGATTTATTTCTTTCTGGACCCATTGTTTGGTTTGGTTTGCTTCTGGGATGGTTAGATCCCTCTCCAGGCTATAAATTTGCAGTAATCTATACTAAAATAGAGAAATTCAGAGGATAGAATCCTTTTCTGTTATGGAATCCTGTGTACTCATGGTCATGATTTCCACACACCTGTATGTTGGGTAATCATTTAGGTCATGACAGATGTTGTTTGTTACAATTTTGAGGGAAGGAAAGGAGGTCAGAAATAAAAAAATAAGATCTAGTATTTTCTTCAGGCAGAAATAGAGCGGTCTGTGTCCCTAAAAGTCCTGGAGGAAGTAAAAGGCAGTAGAAATTGCTAGAAAGGTAAATGAGTAAAACAAACAGGTAAAATTCAGCCACACAGCCAGATGGGAATCTCTGGTGGCCCTCATGCACAGAGGTTTTCAGGATGTGGAAAGGGAGCAGCTCTGCTGAGTGCCACCAGCCAGAGCTGGCATTAAGCACACATTGCTTAAAGGACATCTGGAGAATCTACCATTAATGGCTGAGCAAACTCAGGAAACCATTAAATCTCTCTGACTTAAAAAGCAGCAACTGAAGACCAAATTCACTGAAATTAATAGTAGTTAGGGAAATATAATCCTTTTATTCATTGTTGGGGTTTTTTTTGCTTGCTTGTTTATTGTTTTGGGGGGGTTGTTTGTTTGTTTTTGTTTGTTTTTGTTTTTGGTTTTTTTTGTTGTTGTTTGTTTATTTTTTGTTGGTTTTTTTTTTTTTTTTTTTGCTTGGAGGAGAAGGTAGAGGAAGTAGACAGTGTGGAAGTTGGTACAGATCTTTTTGAAATACCCTTTATATGATCACAAAGCTACTTTTTATTCCTGCTGGTTACATTATTCTAATAAGCCCACATATTCTATTAACAGAATTGGGAGGATATTTTAAAGACTAGTCTAGAAAAGCTGAAGCAATTTCTAAATATTTTAGATGTGATTCATAGATATGATAACTCTGTGGATAAAGTACCAGCTATAGGTTGCTCCCTATCAATGAAACAGTTCAATATTTCACTTTTTAATTGCATCTCTATTTTATGGCAAGTTTCAAACAAAGTATTTTGTAGTTTTTCACAGGGTTTGGTAGTAGACTGATTCACATTTCAGCAGATGTGACTGGGGCTGAGCTGGGAACACACTGAGCTAGCATAAAGGACCTTGTGGCATCCTGTGAGCCAGCTTGGCACAGCCCAGGGCCCTCTGTGCAGGATGCTCTTCCCATGCCCTGCTGCCTGCAGGACACAACCAACACACACAGCTCACAGACTTTGCCTCACTCAGTCTCACAAAGCCCTTTCCAGCCCAAAACTCTTGGGCTCTGTGGAGCCCCAAAGCCCTCAAGTTGTTTTTTGTCCCAAAGGTCATACAGAGACAAATGCACCAAGTGACTTGTCCTGCCCTGGGGGCAATGTGCAGCCTGGCACTGACCCAGACAGCCTTGGTGGAAATTGGTTCATGTGCTAGAAATGTGCAGAGGGCTGGCCTGTAGCTTAGGACATGGTGGTGTTTTGCTCTTCTGGGGCCTTGTTTCAGAATCACTGCATCCATCATGACTCTTTCTATTAAATCCAGGACTTCAAATCAGGCCTCATGGTCATATTTTTAACCTAGAGCTCTTTGGCATTTTAAACAGCATCATTATGTTTCTCATTTTATTCCTTGATACTGGTGGAATTATTTCTGCTGAGCTTTGTCAAAAATGTATTAAACCTCCCAGTTAATATACCTCTGCATCACATGTATTCTTTCCTTGGAAAACACTCAGTCTGGTAAAGTAGGACTTTACATTGAAAGGCTTCAGAAATTATTAATTGAGATTGCCTTGAGATTATGAACTTGCAGAACATTTTGTCCTCCCTGTGTTTGCAGGGATTGCCTGCTTGACCTATACAGGGAGCTTGGGGGGGGTTTCTTGGTGCAGAATTTAGAAAAAAAAAAAACTACTTAGTGGTGTTGTGAGTGGGTGAGTTGGATCACTTAAAGAATCATTGCCAAAGGTACTAACAAGCATGGATTTAATATGATGTTGTAAAAGTGCAACTGAATGGTCTGGATTGGAAGGGAAAATAAAGATCCTTCATTCCCAACCCACTGCCATGGGCAGGGACAGTTTCCACTAGACCAGGTTCCTCAGAGCCCCACCCAACCTGGCCCTGAACTCAGGGATGGGGCATCCACAGCTTCTCTGGGCAACCTCTGCCAGTGCCTCACCACCCTCACGGGAAAGAATTTCTTCCCAACATCTAAATAATATTAGGATATTCCCAATATCTATTTCTTCCCATTTTTTCCCCCAGTATTCCCTAGGGAATTCCCTAAGTATAATTAGTAAGAAACTGAATCCCAAACATCTACTGGTGGGAAAAAGTCTCTGACTTATAACAGGTGGAGATGTGCCATCTGCCTCTTATTTCTGTGGGCTGACTTTTCCAAAGATCCCACGCCGAGCAGCAGGTCCCATTTGACATTTTATTGCCTGCCACGATACTTCAAGGTCATGCTGTAAAAAAAGGTCCACAGGGCAGGTGAGGGCTGCCTTTGGTAGCCCATCTCTCCCTTCTGCAGGTCCTTGCCCTGAGGCTGGCACGGGGAGCTCTGCAGCACAGGCAGGCTTTGCTGGGCTTCTTGGAGCAAACCCCACCCCTGAAGAAACTACATGCTCTGAAATCAAATGTCACAGCACTGCAGCAATAATTCAGGTCTAATACAGTGCCACTTTTCTTATTTAAAAATGGAAATTCACATCAAATGTGAAAGCAATCTGCTCCCATCAGGATGCTAAATACTGTTTTGTGGCTGGGTTAAATAAATCTTAATTGGGACGCTCAGTGTATATTTTCATTTATTGCCTTCCTTCCTCTCTTTTTTGCCTCTCCCCACACACGAGGATCTGACTAGAATATAGTGAAAAATTGTAAAAATTAAAAACATGGGGGGAAATACACAAAAACTAAACATGTGCATCTTCCCAGATGGTGAAATATCAAGAGCCTGTTTTTCTTGTAAATGCAGCACATTTATTTGTGTGTCAATGTTTGCACATGTGCATATATAAAAAAATATAAGCACATAAACATATAAAAAAAGGATGAACACATTCAAACATATTCTTTGCAGCTTATGGGGCAGAAAAATCTATAGAGCTTCAAATGACCATCTTCTGCAGTTCAATTTCCTTTGTAATGAAAACTAACACCACAGAAGTATGTACATTGTTCAATTTAATACGGTCAATGAAAATTTATATCCCTCCCCTTATTTTATTCTGAATTATATTATTGCAGAAAATGAGCAGAGCACATGTGATTCAAAGGGAAAATAATCAGTTTTCATTTCCTATTGGCTTAGGGATATGAGTGAGCAAGCTTGAAAGAGAAATTCCTTTAGCAGAATATTTTGTACAGAGGTTTTTTGGTGACTTGAGTCACTTAAAATGATTCCAGCAGAGTGTTGAAGTCTAATTACCAAGCCAGAAGCATAACTGGGTATTTACACTCCTGTAAGGAGTGCTGCTGTTCCCAGTAGTGACTGTGACATTTCAGCTGCACCAGCCCAAACCACAAGTTGGGGGCTGTGTTCTTTGAACCCAAATAGACTCAGGTTTTGGACAAGTTGAAAATGAAAAATGTATTTTCATTCGTGGTGTGCTCTTTTTACCCCTCCCCACCACAGGGACTGCCACTGCACCCCCCCAGGTCTGTGTTCCTTTAGGAGAGGGGACATTGAGGAACCTGGCAGTGGCAGGGCTGGGAATAATCACAGGCAAGAGACCTGGTTCTTTTTCACCTTCATTTTTATAGCTACAGAACTGGGGTGATGGGACTGAGTTTCCCAGTAGAGAGAAGATTTGAAAACATGGGAACTAAAAATGCAAAATGAATTTTCTAATATGTGTAGGCAAAACTTTGCTGGTGGTTGAGGCCCTCGTGGATACACAGATATTCCAGGGAATGTGGCTAGACCTGAGAAACTGACTCCCAGCAAAGCCTTCATTGTGTTCTATATCTTCATGAGGGACATCCCAGCTGATTGTCTCTGCACAACTATATTTATGTGTCTTCAGCCAGTGAGCTGAATTCAACCAAACTGACTAAAAGACTTGAGGAAAAATTGATATTAATGAAATGCAATATGGAATCTTCCTCTAGACATATGCTATCTTCAACCACTGTATATTAATTAATTATGAATTAGCTTGAATAAATGTTCTTAAGGGAAAAACTTGCTATGAAATGGTAGCAAATGAGTCAAAATGATACAGATAGCAGGATTCTTTCTGTTTGCTTCTCTGCTATTCTCCTCTATAAATAAATGTATAATCTTCCATTAACTATTTAGAAAGCTTTTTTTTTTTTTTTTTTGTTTTTGCAGCATTTTGCATCTCTTCATCTTTCTTCTTCCAAAAGTGTGTACAGGCAGCCTTTGACTGAGGCTAAGCTGGAACCAGATATGATATATTTGGGCTACTAAGGCCAAAAGAAGGAGTTGAATTTTGTGGCTGCATATCAGTCAAATCAGGCATTACTGTGCCATGATCCATTATGCAATGTAAACAAACAAAATATGTTTTCATTAAGGGCTTTGAAGTCCTTGATGAAAGGAATGATCTGAAAGAAGGTATTGTTGATTCTATAATGAAAAAATCAGGACATTTCATGTACACTAGTTTTCAGGAGTGTTGAAGTGCTAATTGAAGTTGCAGTGAAGATTTTTTTTTTTTAAAGCAAAACAAGGAAGCACAAGTTTGTTTTCCCAACTGTACCAATTAATGGTGTCTAGTGACTCTTCTTATTCCCCAGAATATTTAATCTACTTTCCAGGAGAGTACAGGTCTCCTGGGTCTCCTGTCTCATGTCTGCCTGGCTTATGGGGAGGGGGTTTCACAAACTGGATTAATCAATGCAGCCAGAAGGTTATTCAGGCTCCTCTAAAGAAAATAACTGAATTTCAACAACTGATCAGAAAATAATTGAATTTCAACAATTGATCAGACTCTCTTAATCCCATTTGCCAACATTTGCTATATTTCCACTGAGCTCCTTAGTGCATGTTTTAGTTGCCCACACCTACTGCCTCTTTTTTATGTTTTGGGCATCCTTTCAAACTTTCAAGTGACCTCAAGGGCATCTTTCTCCTCTAGGTCCTGAGGGCAGCTCAGAGAGCATTAGAAATCCAGTTTTAGGCAACTGATCCCCAGTCTGGGACACCAACTGAGGTATAACTAACTGAGCCAACCTTGACTGTGGAGATTAAGGTGTCACATCCTCTGTGTCCCTGTAGGATGTGGAAAGCAGAGCTCTGGTGGTCTCCAGATTCAGAAAACAGGCGAAACATTTCATAACTAAATCAATTCCACCTATGGAAATAGATGCATGGTGTGGAAATCTGCATTCACAAGCATTGAAAATTATTTACATTTACAGTAAGTCCCACAGGTTTGCTACCACAGAAGAGTTTTGCTCTCTAAACATTTATTAAATGCATAGAGACCAGTGAAAGAAATTGCAGATGAAGTTTGTAATGCCATTCCAATATACATTTAGCAACTCAGTTGTGAAAATCATCCACCTACAAAGCCAGAATAATGGATGCTATAAAGAATAGGGAAGCACAATGGGAATAACAGGGTTTAGCTGGACTAATTGCTAATTGTTTTGTAATTGCTGTGAAGAACATCTACAGTGACTCATCCCTAGTCCCATTTCTAATACATTTTTAAAATTTTGAGACAAGCAGAGTGCCATCCACTTTTCCACTTATCACATTGTCTTTGACTCTAACTGGGATTTGATTTGTATGTGTTTCTTAAGGCCAGACTGCAAAAGTTTCCTGTTTCAACCCTCTCTGTAGAGGACTCTTCCACATCCTCTAAAATCACCCCTGCCATAATGCCCAAAGAAAACTGACATCTGAAACACACAGAGCAGGACAGAAACTGAGGTTATTGCTGCTTCTGAATTGCCAACACACCCAGGTTTTGCTAAAATAGCTCAGCACCTTTGCTGGATTTTGTCAGATGTCTTTTTTTTAAAAGAAATATTTTTAAAAACTTTTTTTTGTTTTTATTTTTACCTGTGGGTTCATGGTTGGAGCTGCTATCATGCTTCATCTCCTTGCTGAGCTTTTAACAGAACCATTCTCTAACCTGTCTGTGCCCCTTGCCTACCTCGGGCTGCCAACAAAACTGAAATAAAAACCTCTCCCTTAAAAAGGTCAGTCAAAAACAGGAAAATACCCCTGAGTGCCAGCTCTTATAGAGGAGGCAGGTAAGGCTTGACTAACACAACAGATGCTTCACTACTAATTTCTAAAAAGGCTCGTGGTGCAGTTTATTTTAGCCTACAAGGAATCAGTTCAGCTAAGAAAGTACTAATCTCAAAACAAAACCTGACAGTGTTGCAGAGGATCCAGCAGAGAAAAGCACCTTGGAAGAAAATTAAATGCAACATAAAAGCTCCTGAAGCTTGATAGCACATTTTAGGCTCACCAGAAATCAGTAAATAAATAAAAAATGAGAAGTGAAAAACAGATTGGAGAGGTGTTTACTTTCCCCAAGGAGAACTTGAACATCCACTGGAGACCAGGGAAGAGTGTTAATGAAGCAAGTAGCATCAGGGGAGCTACTTGACTTAATACAGTCCTTTACTTTATTTATAGAGAACTGATTTTTCAATCAAAATGCCTGATGTGGGATTACAAAAAGCACCCATGGGGGGAAGAGAAGAAAACTAAAGGGACTCCTACCTTATCACAGACTTCTAACTGATCTGTTAGTGATTTTATTAGAAATGTTCTTGGGAAGCTCTGTCAGGGGTCAGCTCAGGTATGGGTTACAGCTTTGAAAGCAAGGCTGAAAATTGCACAGACATCCTGTGTGCTGTCTATGACATTATGGGTATCACTGCCACAGGAATTTCTGTAAGGAGGAAAGAAAGCCATGGCTGCAGAACTTTTGTTTCTTTTACAGACTTTTTTTTTTTCTGTATTTGTCAATAAAATGGGCTGGGACTTTCTCTCCTTTCCTAAAGATGAGTGATGTGGCTCATCTGCTCATTCCTCTCTCCCCAGGAGGAGGTAGCTTTGCCTTCACATTAGTTATAATCTCTGGCCCCTTTCACCTTTCCTTATTGTCGGAATCCAAGACATTCCTCTCCGTGCCCCAAACCCCGGACAGGGGTCTGGGCAGCCCTGGCTGGAAGCCAAAAACACTTGGGGCTTTGATTTCAGCCCATGGGGCAAATTACCAACCTTATATGAGGAGTCACAAGTCACAAAAGTTTAGACAACACAGTAGCAGTAGTTAGAGGGTGAAAGGAAAAAAATTGGGATTTGGTACAGGGGGGTCTAAAAGCCTAAGATGGAGGGATTGGGGCGTGCCCTGTCCTTCTTCCTTCTTCTTCCTAACATCCATCTTTTTGGTGATGCTGGCATTTTTAGATTGGTTTAGAGTAGAAAGTCACAGTCTAACATAGGTGCTAGGGATTGGCACACAATTGTAAATATCTAATAGGTAGTTCATGGTATAAAAGACAGCACCAGCCCCGTGGGAGGCTGAGTGAGCCTTGGACTGACCTGCTGGCCAGAGCTCGGCGGGGCAGACAGAAAATATTTTAGATAAGAGACAATAAACATCACTGAGAACACGAGCAGAAGACTCCTGACTCCTTCTTGGACAGCTGGGTTGGGAAAAGCAGCTTCCACCAACACCTGGGGTCATCTCAGAGAGCAGAGAAGAGCCCGACACCTTATCAGGCATTTCCTAAGAGTACTAACTGAGTGGTAAGCAAACCCATGCCTTTGGCCACAAAAAGTTTTGATGTAGCCACACAGACTCAGGACTCCAGGAGAGAAATTATCAAAAAGGCTTTACTGCCCAGTGGGACACTGGTTTGTGACTTGATGTTTCCTTGCTGGGAGCTGCTGTGGCACAAGGGCACAGCTGAGTGCCCTGAAAACCAAACAAAGGGAAATGTTTTGCCAAGGAGCCCTTGCAAAAGGACAGATGGTCTGGAGCAAATGGTTAAGTGCAGAGAATTGATACAGTTCCCTTCATAATTGGCAATAAAACTCTATTTTACCTTAGGGGGATAATTTCTTGAAAGAAAGTACCTGATTTGAGTTCCTAGCAGAAAAAAAAAAAAAAAACCCAAAAAAAAAAAAAAAAAAAAAAAAAAACCACCAAAAAAAAACCCAAAAAAAAAAAAAAAAAAAACCCAAAAAAACCCCAAAAA
>VZRH01000181.1:427702-446147 GCA_013397555.1 Urocynchramus pylzowi | reverse complement strand
AAAACCACACCAAAAAAACCCCAAAAACAAAAACAAAAAAACCCAAAAAAACCCCAAACAAAAACCCCAAAAAAACCCCCCAAAAAAACCACAAAAAAAAAGTAAAAAAAAAAAAGAGTTTGTTTATCTATCTAGATAGTGCTACTTGTTTTGTCATTGCAAATAAGCTCTGGCATCCCTGAGAGACTTTTGTGCACTGGGAATTTGAAAGAAAGGCCATTCCCAAAGCTCAAAAACAATTGCCAGACTGGTTAGGGGGGAAAGGCTACAAGCCCTTCAGTCAGGTGAATCCTCAGAGGAAATCCACCCCCCCCACAGAAAAAAATCCAGGCAAAAATTCCATCTAAATAAATTTTTATCCACTGATAAAGATAGGAAGGAAGTAACAAAAATATGGAGACAACATCTAGAATTCATTGTGTACATTTATATATGGAATTTGATGTGAAGAGAAAAGACAGAGTTGATGAAAGTGAGTATATATTGCAACCTTACTCATGATCAGTGGGGAAGCTTGAAAGAATCATTTGGCCATGTATGACCAAAGAAAAAGGTCATACATATCAGCAGCCCTAACACACAGCTTTGTCAGAGGACACAAAAAGGAGTGGTAAAGGAAAAGCAAGGCACAGAACACACTGAGTACAGGTGATATGTTAAATCCATGAAATTAATTAAATACATATATTTATATTTGTATTAAATACAATATTTCTCTGTTCAAATGGAAGAAGATGTAAATTGGTAGAGAATAAAACTTCAAATTTCCTGAATCAATTGTTTGAGGGAATGTGAACCCACATGTCCTGTGGAAAACAGGTTCAATTTAATCCCTCACCTAAAAAGTACATTACCCTGTAAACTCAGTGTGTTGGGAAAGAGGGAGATCAGGAAACAAGAAAGGTCAGTCCAGAGGAAAAAAAATAGATTTCACAGTCAGAAAATGGGATTTATATGTAGTGCTTGTCAGTGTGGCATCATGAAAAATAGGTATTGTCACACAGGTTTTGATTGTTTGGTAATGCAGACATTTAAGCAGCCAGTTAAGGAAAAACCTGTTCTTTCCAACACCAGGCTGTGATTTATTTTCTGCATATGTGTAGGGAAATCACAGAGTACATAACCACTGATGGAATGGGCTGCCAGACTACTACCAAAATACCTGATTTTCTGTATTTGTATTTAATTTTGAATGCTTCAAATCAGTCCTTGCCTCCCCTTCAAAATCCCAGGTGTTTCTAACACCTTAGCAGAGGCAGCAGTAGCTGGGTGAGAAAGTTCCTTTTCAGACTCAAGCACTTCAGTTCTTCCTCCTTTCACCTCCCCCTGTGGCAAATGACATTTGTTCAGGCTGCTCCCCAGGTGAACCCAGGCATCTTTCCAAGCTTAAAGGCCAAAAGCTCACAGATGTCATATGTCTTTTCTGATATTTCCAAACAAAATGAATTTTCAGAAGTCATTTCCATTTCCCTTCCTGTATTTGTCTTGAAGCATGCTTTCCCCCCTCATTTTCACTCCTTTTCTTTATTTTGTCCACTTTTCCTTTTTAGCTTGCATGTGTTTCCATTTGCATGTTCTCCAAATATAGGCTGAGAATTTTATGGTGACTCCAAAAGACATATGAGAAAAAACAGGTATCATAATGCTCAAGGGGTAAAAAACCCCAATATTATTTATTGCAAAATATCTTCCAGATCTTACACCATAGCTTGCCTCTGTGCTGGAGGCTTTGGAGCAGGATACCAAAGACTTGAACATTCTAAAATCTTCAGAATGTGAATATACTAAACCAGCAGAAAACTCTTTCTGGGTTTGTTATGGGTTGCTGGGAGGTTTTTTTTCCCTATTTTTCTTTCCCTTTTCTTTTTTCTCTATTTCTCCTTTTTTGTCCTTGGTGGCCTAGTTTTCTGCCCAGCAAGTGGACAGAAAAGGCTCACTGAAGGTCAGATGAGTACCAGAGATGCTGCAGAGGAAGTTGAAAGAGAATGAAGCCAAAAGGAGGGAATGGGGAAAGGGCAGGAAATGGGACCACAGCAGGGATCTCTTGGATCACCCCTGGCATTCACTCGGCCAGAGTTATGTGTCAACACTACAAAGCTGTAGCAATACTGAGTATTTTAAATCCCGGGAAATTATTTTCCTCTCAGACTTCTCCCTTTTATTAAATTATTTTATTATTCCTCCAGTAAAATTTTTAAGAATTTTTCTTTGATTTAAGAATGTAATTTTAGTGATGACCATGAAAACAAGTTCTCTTGTGGGTTATAGAAGCGTATTTTCCTCCTTCTGCTTCAAGCATCACCAAGATTTCTCCTGTTTTCAGTGTCTCTCCATCTCTATTCCTATTCTGCTTGGTGTGAACAAAGATCAGTCAAGGGGTACATTAGAGGTCTGCACTGAAATAAATTAACAAACTTTTTTTTGCTTCACACTGTTAGTCAATTTTATCAAATTCCCTTTGGAAATCCTTGCACAAGCAAAAGTTAGACAATTTCACCTATCAGTCCTTAGCAAGACATACCCCACTTTAATCCAGAAACCCCTTTTGATGAGCTGCTGTACTCTTGAACATTTTTATTTGACTATATCTACAGTATTTTTTCTGTCACCATTTGCTCCAACAAGCCTTGCACTGAATTAAATTAAACCCAAGAATGTGTAGATATGTAAAGAAAAGTAATGTTTTTTTCATAAAACTGGAAAAAAAAAATGTTTTGAGCACATCAGCCTCTTTTCTGCTCTGGTACAGAGGCAAAGGTCAAACTAAGCACAGGTTAGAAACATCTTTTTTTAGTCCTTGATTTGCCTTAATTAACTTAGGCAATTTGAGAAAATTTCCCTATTAAGGAGCAAGGAAAATATTCCCAGTGTGATGGATGCTCATGCTGTTCCTACAGGACAGAGATTTTTAATACCCATGAACAGAGAGGGGAACAAACCTCAACTCACAGAAACATCTTCTCAGGTGTCAGTGTAAGAAAAACTACAATTGTGATCAATATACAATAAAATCAAGCTTTGGAGAGGTTGTTGAATGAAAATCACTTTGCCTTCATCAGTGCCACTGTTAATGAAAACTGAAGAATTATTTATGTCATTCTTGAACCAGACTCAGATTATTTTCTTCTCTTAACTTTACTATCAAGCTGAACATTTTGTGCATTTAGAGATCCAGCAGAAAACATTGTTGGAAAATTGAGAAAATGGGAAACTCTGATCTTGAAGTAAATTTAAGATTTCTTATGAAAAGTTTTCAGAATACATGAAGAAGTTGATTTTCGTGGTCTCATCACAGAATTATCAAATAACACATAAATTTAATACTAAAGCTGGGTGTCTGCCACTTGCAGGGTAATTAAATCTGGCCTAAAAAGTTTCCTAATCATTCCTGTGCTTTTCCAAAAAAATCTACAAATAATTACCACTAAACGCTGAAGTAGCTGCTACTTTGTTTTTCAGAGACCTTTGGTAAAATAAGACTGAAGGATAAAAGTCTATTTATTATGCCTGTCCTGCTCTAACATCTCACAGGCAAAAAATATGAATTCTCAGGTAATGTCCACTTGAGTCTTTTACTGGCTTAAATGGATCCTGCATCAATCAAATTTTTATAAACTGTATCTGCTGCTCACCTACACCAAACCACAATTTTACCATTAAACTTCAGTCCAGACTGAGTAATTGTGCAGAACTGATGAAGATCCAAATTTAATAATACAACTCAACTTCATTAAACACTTTGCAGTTTTACCAAATGACACCTCTGGTGTCTTTGATAATGTGGAAACAAGAGGTAGGACTGGAAGATGATTTGTCATGGATGCAGGTGTGGTGAAGGAAAGTGAGCACCAGCACAACTTCTTCATTGTAGATCTCCAGCTTCTTATTTTTCTTCTGATAATCAATGTGGCCAACACACAGCTTTTTTTGTAGTAGTTTTGCTTACTTGATAGTACCATGTTATTTTTAAAAGAGTAAATTACAGATCAACTCTCCCACTCAGCCTTGATCTAGATTTATTTTTCACAAGAAACAAAGAAAGGAGGGTAAAACCTTATCAGGAACAGAAAAAGTGCCATAGAATATTCCAAGTTGGAAGGGACCCACAAGGATCAAGTCCAAGTCTAGGCCCTGCACAAGACACCCCCACCCTGTGCCCCAGAGCATTGTCCATCACTCCTTGAGCTCTGCCAGGCTGGTGCTGTGACCACTGCCCTGGGGAGCCTGATCAGTGCCCAGACACCCTCTGGGGGAAGAACCAGGATGAACAAATGGTTTTCAAAAATACCAAGGAAAACTTCTTGTCCTCTGGGCTCTCCTTTGTCCCAGCTCCTTTGCAACGTAAAAAGTTCTCCCCTGGCATTCTGTAAATGTAGTCCAGGAACTTAAAACTAGCAGATATGCAGATATCAGTAAAATTGATAAGGCTGTTAGACTCCCAGAAGCTGTATTGATTAGCTGGTGGGACACTTTATCAACTTGTCACAATTAAGCGTTATTTTAATAGTCCCCTTTTCCCATTTAATTGTTTCTCTTCTTCATTAACAATGTATGAGGCCTAATGCTAAAAGAGTGGCACTCCTTCCAGAGGGATTAGCAGCTTCTGCAGGTAATTGCCTGTTTTGCACACCCCTCCAATGTGAATTTTATCACAACCATCAGCTCAAATCTGCTCTTGGTTTGTGCATCCACTGAGTCCCAGCCCATGGAGATTGGCAGGATCCACAAAACTTCTCAAGTGTGAAGTGTGAGTTTGTTTGGTCTCAGAGTGGTTCCCACCAACACTCCACTCCTGCACAAATATGTTGGAGGCTGATGCAACAGTAAACTCACTCTGGCAGCTCTCAGTTATCTTTCTTTTAGGTTGGCTGGAGGAGTATTCAAATTTATTAAGATTCATCTCTTTTTCTTTCAGAAAAAAAAATGCAAATTTGTAAAAATGTGCTTCATTAAAACTGAAGTCGTTGAATATTTCCAATTCAAAGACAGAACCTGCATATTTTTTTAACAGCAGTTTTATTTTAGCAGGAGGGATGTTTATCAACACCAGAAAAAAAACCAAGCACTTGCCATCACATTTTGAAAGGGTGTGACAGGCAAAAAAAACACTTCATGCCCTTTGAGGTTTGGCTTTGACACATTGATCATGTTTCTTCCTGTTTTTATAACATCTGTCACCATTTTTACACAATCAGCCTTCTAGATATGTAGAACCCAAATCCCTTTACTAAGATTCTCTTTTCAGTCTATAGGAAAGTTAATGATCCATGAAAAATGTAATATCATTTATTCAAAGGACAACAAGGATAATTTGTGGCCTCCTGCTGTCTCAGGGGCTGATGACACTTCACTTTTGCCTTTTCTTGTTGATATTTTCATGCAGGGCAATGTCTAGGTAATTAAATCACTTAAAGTGAACTTCATTACTGAGTTTCATGTAGTGCTTTTTCCCCTTCAAAAATCTTAGGTGAAATCCACCTAAGCAGCTGCAAATCATTAAATATATCAGAAAATATGGTCAAATTATATTCAATATATATATTGAATATATTCAAAATATATAAATATATTCAAAAATATGGTCAAAAAAGAAAAGGAGGACACACTGACAATTATCCTTGCACAAGCTATCCCTTCCACTATTAGGAGTTGGGATCAGTTTTCTCCAGACAAAACAACTCTGATTTGTATCACTGACACCCACCCTAGGTAAATATAAAGAAATTAAAATGTCTTGCACTGAAGCATATAATCCTTGCCTGACTGCCTAAACCAAAGCAAAAACAGAGCACAGCAGTAATTCAAGCACAGGGAGGTGAGCTAGGTGGGAAGAATGCAAATGGTTTTAATGGTCTTGTTTATTTGTCTGTATGGAAGTAAGATCTGGGTGTGATGTTTATCATCAGATCTTATATAGTGGTGTCAGGTCTGGAACAAGTGTTCTGCAAATCCTTTAAAGCTGTGCAATTATTCCTGACAGGACAGAGTAAAAAAGTCAGCCCAGCAGTGAGGCAGGAAAGGCTAAGGCAAAACAAGAGAAAGGAAAAGAACTTTCTTGGAAGGTTTGTGTGTGGGTGTTGTGGATGTTCAGGTCTCTTAAAATGTCTGTGCCATATTTATGACTATAATGCATTAAAAAGGGAGATTATAGGAGAGAATATCTGTCTTTGAGGACATATCTACAGGGTGCTGACTGGTTTAGTTCATTGTTGAAGATTACTACAGAATCCAGAGGCTTTTCTTCCCATTTAAGGTGACTTTATATAAAAATAGTAGAACTTTGTTTCCCTATAAAAAGTAGAATTGTGTCCCCTTCATCACATTATATACAGCAAATATTTAGCTTAAATTTCTGTACATGCAGCTCATTTTCCTTAAAAAAAATAAAAAAAAAATCATTCATTTAAAAGAGAATCTAGGAAAGAAAAAAAGGCCAGGAGGTTTCAATTGCTTCAACTAATTCTTTAAAGTTAAGTGTGTGGAAGATAAAAAATTATATAATTATACAGATGTAAAAAAGCCCTTAATGTGTGTATTAGAAGTACACACCAATATTCTTTAAACTTCACAGTTCTCAACTCCATGAGGTGCAATGAATTGTATTCTCAGTGTACATATTGATTCAACACAACTCCACACAAACACACACACCAAAACTGGCATTGGATTTAAGAAAATGAGAGGTGGGGGATTTTGTAATTACTTTCTGTGTAATAAAAAGGGCTGGATCCATGCTGATCCTCTCTGCACATCACTAAAGCAATTTATCACTTTTCAGCCACTTATTAAACTTCACTGGGAGCCAGGCAGTCAGAACTTGTGTTATTCTGCTCCTGTCAGGGGCTGAATTTCACAAGATCTCACCCTTCCCCTCACACTTCTTGCTGCCACTATTTCCAGAGCAGTTTCCCCACAGTGACCTGCATGCCCAGTGCCTCTCCCCCATCTCTGAGCACCACTGGTAATTGCATGCACTGAGAAGACACCTCTGAGCTTTAATTCCTCCAGGTCAGCAGTCCCAGCTCTCTCAGCCTCCCCCCAATGATAGATGCTGCAATCCCTAACACTGAAATTAAAATAAAGCCAAAATTTAGGATGTCCGTTATCCAAAATAGCAACACTTCTTATAAACTGAAATAAACAGTTTTCAAAACTAGGTTCTCATGAATAAAAAAGTGAGATAATGACAGAGGCAGATCAACAGGAAGACATGGCAATACATTCAGGGGGAGCTACTACTCTCAGTGCTGGATAAAAACTTGTCATTCAGTGAGGTGTGTGCAAATTCATGGATACACGAGATGATAATGCAAGCTCTGCAATTATTACCAAGAATAAAAGGACTTTATCAGCAGATCTCAGTGGGTGTGTTACAAAGAACTAGAATAATTTGTAAAACTGGGAACTGGGACATATAGCTGCAAAGTGACTGACAGTCATTCAGAAGGCCAGTGTCAGCCCTGGGAACAGAACCAAGGACATTCAAATTCCTGGACAGAAACACTACAAGTTATCACTTTTTTTTCTCCCAAAATGTGGTTTTGTCAATGGGTCATTATCTTGAGCTAGGAACATTGTTTTTGAGGCCTTTGTGCCCATCAATTTCTTGGTTTTTCTGTGAAACAGATGATTTTTATCCCCCCTGTGGTTCCTGCCACAAGAACATCTGTGCATGGGGACAGACAGAAAAGTCCCCAGTGTACTGATCCTATTATCCAGCTACCAGAACGTGTAATGTTCTCCTCTCTGCAAATCACAATGGACTTTTTTTCAAAAACTTAAATATAGAAACCATCAATTCCCCAAATGGCTAATTATTTTTGAAAGGGATACATTATCCCTGCTATTTTTTTTTTTTTTTTTTTTTAAAGAAAGGCAGATACTGGGGAAACAGCTGATTTGCACCCATGATACTTTGGGAACATTCAGGATCAAAGATGACTGGTACTTGTTTAAGGCACAGGAGCTGCACTTTTTGGCTTCTAGGTAGCCAGCACATCAGGGCAATAAAGAATGGGTTTGGGAACACTTTAAATTCTAGCAGATGCTAGAAACAATTCAGAAAACTGCTAATATCCAAAGATTGAGGGCACTTCAGCTGATCCAGGCCTCCTTCAGTACCAGCATCCCAGCAGGCATTAATGAGTAGTGAAGTGCTCAGGAGCCATTCTTGTTTCCAGCTGAGTAGTTCCTTGACTAAAGCTTCTTTCCATAGGTCTTTGGAACCTTTGGAAAGAACTGAAAGTGTCAGGCAAGGTGAGATGATGATTTCCATCCAAACTGCATTTGCATTTCAAATCACAGCATTCTTCAACCTATGAACAAGTACAGTCCTATTTCCTATGGATTTCTATGGATATTTCCAGGGAATTATAGGCTTGAGGCTAATATTAAAGCTGGATAATTACCATTGCTCACTTACAGCTTTGTCAGATTTGCTGCCTTCTTTTATTTTCCTTTAACTTCGTGCTTTTATTTCTCCCTCTCTTCTTTCAGGTGAATTTGTTCTCAGTTTTAAACATATTTCAGAAATATGGAAACCATCAACTTCTGGTATTAAAAAAGAAGCCTGAAAGCAACAGCAGTGGTGATAAATGGGGCTGTGGATTACTGTGCTTACAGGGATTTAATCATGCACCTCTGTGCTAGGGAAAACTGCAGCAAAACCTGCACCAAGGGTCAGTCTGCAGAATTTGTACAACATTCCTCTGTATGATCCAGAAATGCACAAAATTACCTGCCCAGGGCACAAAGTAGCACAGCATTTTGCCCACAGACTTCACTTGGGATGGAATTTATTACTGAGTAAATGGGTCTTCACCTGGCCAGCTACACCCAGAGGAAAAGGAGGTTCATTAAGGGGCATCACCTCTGCAAAGAGTTTGAGAAAAGGCTTTTGGTGGGAGGATGAGAGAGGGAGGAATTGAATAATTAAAAAACTAAGCCTGAAAAATTTTTCTTTAGCTTTTTTTTTTTTTTTTTTTTAATTTTAGTGATACCATTCTCTTCAGGACAAGATAGCTTTGCTTTAGGAGAAGGCAGACAAGTTTGAACCCTCATTCTAACACAGATTCTTTTGGTGCTCTGCATATTTTCACCTGCTGAAATTTTGCCCTCAAAGCTGTTAACTCCTGAGCCTTAAACTCCAAGCTCCAGAAAGAAATACCTTTCAAGAGGTAAATTTTTTGGGGGTTTTGTGGGTGTTTTTTTTTGTTTGTTTCTTTGTTTTTTTTGTTTTGTTTTTTTTGTTTTGTTTTGTTTTGGCTTGGTTTGGTTTGGTTTTGGTTTGATTTGATTTTTTGTTTGGTTTGGTTTGGCTTTTTTGTTTTTTGGTTTTTTTTTTTTTTTTAATATATTTGTTTTGGTTTTTTGTTTGTTTCATTGGTTTTGTTATTGGTTTTTTGTTTGTTTGTTTGGAGAGGGGTGTTTTTCCCTGGGAATGCCCCATTCACTATTGATTTATTGCTTTTTACCACTGCCTAAACTAAAGGGCCTGCTGTGCTCTGAGCCTTGCCATCCTTCCCCATCCCATGGGCTGCTGCCACCCTGCTGGCAGAGCCACCAGGAGCATTTCTGTCACCCCTGGAAGGGCTCTGCTGCTGGGGCACAAAAGGAGCTGCTGGGCTCTGCCCTTTCATGGAATGACTCTCTGAAACCTCCCACCGAGCAGGATTTAACACCAGCAGGTGATGTCACCCACCCTGTCAGAGAGGGAATCCTCCAGCCTTTGTGAGCACTACCAGGGGCTGGGAGCAGGGGCTGTCTTTTATTCAGGATGCAGTGACAGACTCCTGGTGTGGAGTCTATAAAAGTTGCATCTTCAAATTTACGTTTTCCAGTGAAAGATTCCACTCACGAAGCTTTCCAAGACTGAAAATGCAGGGGAAGTAAGGGAAATTGTTAAATAGCAGTAATTGAAAATACAGGCAGCTCGTAAAATCAAAATTAGGGATGAAATTGTTGGTTGTTGTTATTTAGGGGAGCAACAAAAAGGTTTTCTTGCATTTTTTGCAATTTGTTTTTATTTTTTTTTGTGTGTATCAGAGAAAGCCACCCAAAATACACCAGAGAAATTCCAACATGAAAGGGGGAAATAATATAGAAAAACTTTAACTCCTACAGTAAGAGGTCTCAAAAATAAACTATTAGAGAAATGTGATAACTCATATCATTGCCATAACAGTTTCACATTCTACAGGATAGAGAATAAGTCTATTAATAATTCTTAATAATTGTGTTTCTGAAAGTAAATTTTCAGAATATTAGAATAAAAAGGCTGAATTCTGTTAAAATGTAATTAAATATTAGGAAAACTTTGCATTTCAGACAAATACCTCTGAGTTGAACAGAAGATGAGGAACAGTGTTAATATGAGGGAACTATTTGCTATTGTTTGAATAAAGGTGTTTTAATTCACTTGAAACAGGCTAACAGTCAAGCACTATTGATTCTGTCCAGTGAGCATGCTTAAAGCAGAACCACATAACAAAATAAAATGATTCTCTGGGTCAAAAAACATAATTTTTTGTCTTAGTTGCCAAATATTTTTTACAAAAAATAAAAAACCCCAGCAGCTTTAAAAATAAATTTAAAATTCTCTGTAGAAAAAACTGCATTTGAAACTTTGCCTAGAACTGTTACTGATAGAAAATGGAGATGTACACAGAATTTTAATTAAAGAAAATTCTCAGGCCATGTGAGAGTAACTTGTGGTGACTAGAGGAAATTCAGAGACATATTTAACGGACTTTGAAATATTCTAAAAGAAAAATAAAGAGCTTGAATTATTTATATTTTTCCTTTCACACTTTTAATTTAATAATAAATAATGTATTTTAATTTTTTTAAGAATTATCTAATTGCACAATTTTATTTTGATGTTAATGCAGATAAAATCTCCACCCACAAGTCTGTTTCTTTAGCTAACAACACCACTTCAAGAGTCAACTATAATTCTGCAAACACGAAGGAATTTTCAGGACATTTCCAATGTTATTATGAGAAAAACTTCATAGTTTTCTTTTAAAAAAACTTCGTGTTATTATTTCTTTTTCCCCAGAAATAAAGCAAAAACTAATCTACAACGCAGTTCTTTTGTTTTTCAGCAGCTTTTCTACTTGCATTCCCAGCTAGACCAAACACTGATAGAGATTTTGAGACTTTGGTTTGCAGAGTACACACCAGGTAAGAAATCTGTTATCTGTAAAGTCCTGCCCTAGAGTTCTGAATGCTCTCAAATAATGAGCTTTTAGAGATAAAGTTTCCTCTTGCTAAACAGAGTAGGTGCATGATCCCAATGGTCTGTGCAAATGTCACTGCTTGAGTACCTCCAGAATGGCTCTAATTACTTCCCAAGTGCCACAGAGGAGAATTTGTACTTATCCTTTACCTGGGGTGAAGGCTGTGACAATTCCTGACAATTTCTTGCAGTTCAGTTGACTTTTTTTCTTAATATTTTTCAAGTTAACATAAGACTCTGTGGAAAACTTTGCTTCGAGTTTGTGATTTGCACTCGCAGTAACATCTCCAATTCAATGTGAAACTGTCCATTATTCTCCAAGTGTTTAAGGATGCATGAGCCTGGTCTGGAGACAATTTGTACAATTTCTTTTTCTTTTTACTCTTACTTTAAGTCTTGTCTTTTTCTTATGCCATTTCCATTTAACTTAGCAAGTGGCTCTGGCTTGGTTTGGGATTGACCCTGAGTTGTCCTCTTTTCTTCCCATGGACTTTGATGTGGAGAACAGGTTGTTCCAGGACTCCTAAATAGTTTAAAAGAGGGTTCTGGACATGGAAATGGTGTAAGATCATGTGGAAGAATTATAAATCTTCTCTGCTAAATTCTCTGATTACACAGGTAAGGCTGCACTGCCTTTTCATGTCTTCATTTCTTCATACTTCATCTTGGTGGCTTCTACTCTTTCCCCCCTTATCCTGACCAACCCTTACCACACTAGAATGAAGGCTCAGATGTTGTGCATGTGCTGGTTCTGTGGAACTGAGCACAGCAAAACATGGAAACTCAAATCCAAATGGCCATCATGATGCCCAAGTCCTTAATATTTCTTCACTTAAAAAACCAAAAAGTTAATTGGGAATTCAGCTCATTCAACACTCTGGCTGCCAGCTCTTGTTTTTATTTTTTTTTTTCCTTCCAAGAATCACAGTATTATCATTGAGAATCTCCTCCATTAGCTGAAAAGAAAGGACACAGAATCGTATCAAACACATAAAAGCAGAAATGCTGAAGTGCAAGTGTTAAACTTGAGCAATGAAGGGTGTTTTATGTTTGACTGAAAGTCTTCTAGTATTATTATTGTTGTTACTACAATAAGACATAATCATTAGAAATCAATTATAATACAAATAATACATCATGAAAATGATAAATCTTCTTTCCTTAAATAACAGTGTATTTGTTTGAACAGTTTAGGGTTTTCACCAGAATTTATAGAACACAGAAGACAACAGGGGAAGGGAATAAAAAGGGGAAATGAATTTTTTTTTTAGGTCAAATTTAATACAATAAAAAAATATCCACAAAGCAATCACTTCTCCCAGTGGCAAAAGGTGAACATATAAGTACTTTTCTAGAAGAAGAAATTGCCAGGCAAACCCCACTGTATTCCCAGGTGAGGAACAGCCTGCTAATCAAGACAAAGATCCATGAGATATTTGTTGGAACTCATTTTTAGCCCATTCAGATAACACAGTCTTGGGGACGTGTCCTGGGTGTGCTCTGCAGTTTTATTGCCTCTCTGCCCCACCAGGCCTCCAAGGACAGCTTGGAAACCCAACTGCCACGTGTGGGGCTGGCTGTGCCCGTGCTGTGTCCTGTCCCTGCCAGGCACTGAGCCTGGGCATGTACCCACAGTGGAATTTCCTGTGCTCATGAATTTGGCACTCAGCAGATTTGCTGCTCATCCAGCATAATCTGGAGTGAGCAGAAACTTCAGTCATATCTAAAGCTGCTGTTTGCTCTCATTGAAGTGAACAGCGGGACCAGTGCTGGCTCCAGGACAGCAGCATTAATCTGAGGCTATAAATAATAAAGGATTTTATTTAGAAAATCCTTCCCTTGACATCCAAGAGTCCAGGCTTCCTGCCTTGGATTTATGGACTAAAGCATTTCAAACACTTTCTGTCCTGTAGACCATTTCCTTCAGAATATGGCCTGGGATTATCAGAGTCTGTGACAACATCTCTGCTCAAATGACAGAGAAAAAAGCTGCCCAAAATGTGTAAATGCTGTAGCTAAAAACGTTTTAATGTGCCATATATCATGGAAAAAGCAATCTGATCCTGCCTGTCAGAGAAAATAAAATGCATTAGGAAACTGTAAAATCATTTGCCTTAAGTGGTTTGCCACTATAATAGTGATGCAATTTTCTTTAATTCAATCACCAAAGCACTGCCTTAATCCTTCCTCTAACCTTGGTGATACAGCACTTCTGCAGAGGACAGGTCAGAGCAGCCTGTGCCACACTGGTCCAGATAATCAGATTATTAATGGTGCCTTTTTCTCTTCCTATCTTCTCTTCCTCTACAAAGATAAACTCTTTTCCCTCCTTTTACTCAATTCTTCTGGGTTTTTGCCTTTTTTTTTTTTCAAACTGCAAACCAATTTGCTCACCAAGCCACCATCCTGCAATTTCAGTTCTAAAAGCTCTTTTAATTAGCATGAGGTCGGCTGTGTCAGCTGCTTTCAACAATTCCTTTTACACATTATGGAAGGAATAAGTAACTGATAAAACACACAGACTGTAGCCATGGGCAGTTTGAGTTTGGTTGGGTTTTTTCCTTTCAACACTTTCAAGCAGTACAATGTACCTTATTTAACTTTTAAAATATTAACAGCTTTACATATATTTCCCAAAGGCACTGTATCAAAAGTTGCAATCCAAACCGGATATAGTCTAAATCCTTTTGATATCCCCACTCAAGTGTACTGCAGCTGAATTTTAATGTCTGGGTTTGCTTTCCAAGGGAGTGTCCAGGTGGTTTGTTGCTAACATGAGGCACGTGGAAGATGGACAGGGACAATTAGGAGGCTGGATGAGAGGCTCATCAAAGCCCTGCTGGCTCTGTGAATGGATGGGCTGGTTCCTCTGCATCCCCAGCTGGCAGCAGTGTCACTTTGCTGATTTAATCTGGATAAAGTACAGAGCCAGTTTGTCCTGCAGTGCACATGTAGAGGGAACGTGTAAGGACAGGAGCTGGCTGTGGTGGAGGGGAAAACCTTCCTCTCTAATTAGACACACAGCCTCAAGTTGTGCCAGGAGAGGTTTAATTAGGATGTTAGGAAAAAATTCTGCACTGGAAGTGGGGAACATGCTGCCCAAGGAAGTGGTGGAATCACCACGACTGGAAGTGTTTAAATATCATGGAGATGTGACACAAAGTGACATGTTTTAGAGCTGGGCCTGGCAGTGCTGGCTTAATGGTTGGACTCCATGATCTTAGAGGGCTTTTCCAACCTTAATGATTCTGTGATCCCGTGGATGGATGACAGGCTGGGATCCCACATCATAAGGGAGGAGAGACAAGCCCTACATTGGTGCAGTTTCTGTACAACAGTTTTGTGAAGTTTTGCTGTAAAAAGGAGCACCTGTGCTTAAACTTGCAGAGATTTAAGTCCAGATGGATTTTCTAATTCACATTCCTAATTTTAAATGCACTTTATTTTTCCTCATTTTAAAGCAGTGTAATTTCTCCTTCTTGATTTTCACCCACTGGCTGTCCTTTACAGCTGCATTTGCTTTTTGTCCTGAGTGCACTCTTCGATTGCCAAGGCTGCCGTGCCCCCATGACTCACAGCTAATTTCACAAAAAACAGAGGTGCATAGCTTTTAACCCTGTGGCACATGAAAGTAAATAGAAAGGAAACTAGAGAAGAAAAAAAACCCCATCAGTTTCACCCTAAGACATCAGAGAGGCAAAGGATCAGGGAAATGTGCATCATGGCCTTTCAGATAAAGAAACCCTTAAATTGCTGCTGTAGTTCCTCTGTTGTACTTTGCTTTTTTTTTTTTTTCCCTTGTGAACTGAAAAGCTGATACCACAAGAGGGAGCAGAGACAGGGACATTTTCCCCTTTCCTTAATGATTTTCCCTTCCCCTGCAGGTCTGATCTTGGGACTTAAAAAAGACCTCAGGAAGCAAAGTCACTTTTGTAGATGGACTTGGCTGGTACAGAAGTTGAGCAGTAAACAGAGCAGCAATTGTTGAGCTGCAGGACATAATGATAATCCTCACACATTCATGTCCTTCTGCTCAGAGGAAGATTTCATCTTTCATGGCTACACCAACAATTATAGATTTATTGGAGCTGAGTAACAAAATTTATATTGGTAAATTTGGGCTGGTATTGAGTGGGTTTAGCTGCAACAGTTTAATCTGAACTCCTTGCCCCTTACACTAATTTCTATCCACATGTGCAAACTGGCACACTAAATTTAATTTCATTTAATTTTTCCAAGAAGTAGATAACCTAAACCCATTACATTTCAATTTGGCTTGTTTATTCATCTGTTTAAGATGCATGGAGATGACATACAAAGATAGTTAAGATTAATGAGTAGCTGATTAGTAGTTGAGTTTGCAGATGGAAACAAAGCACCTGAAATAATTGCAGCAGGAAACTCATGACATTTATTTTAATTGGTTGGGGATGGTTTTGTTTGTTTTTGTAAGGGCCAGATTGCTTACAAAGCCATTTCCCTTGTGCCACTGAAATAAAACACAGAAGTGATCTTAATACAAAAGAATGTGGTAGACACAGCAGTCAGTAGCAATTCTGGTGAGTTTTTCATTTGCTTTAAGAAAGGTCTTTATTTTTGAAAGCTTTTAATCATCAGCCCAACTTTAGGTAAGTTCTAATCTTTACTACTCTGACTTTTAGCCAGAGAGAGATGTAAGCACAACAGCAGTCAAGTGGATCAGATATTTTTTTAATTTGATGTGAATAAACATCAGGTTGTAAAGAAAAGCAAAGTACGGCTTATTTAAATTAATGGATAACACTGAAATTTTACAAAATGGGCACAAGCTTACCAAGGAAGAGCTTTAAGCTGGTGAATAGAAGAAGGTTTACAAATGTCAGATGAAAAGAGAATATTACAAAAATTGCAACTGGGAATAATGATCTGCAAAAATAATCCTCAGGAGGAGATAAAATTTGAGAAAATGGTGATAGAGCCATCACCTGTGGTACCACCAAAATGGCTCAATGTCCTGAAAGGTGTCTTCCAAACATCACTTGAGGGCCTCAGAAAGTGGGTTAGAGCCTAAAACACCCCTTCATAACACCCACATTTCACATGGCTGGTTTCCAGGACAAATTACTTCCAGACTAACCATGCTTTAATTTTCCTCCCACCAAATGGTTGCATCCATACTTTGTGAGGGCTCCTATTGATTCCTGTGGCTTTGTGGAACAAGGAAGATCTTGGATTGACACTTCTAAATTCTGCAGTTATGGTGATTTATATGCATAAGAAAGAAAATCAGTGAGAAAGTCACTTCTTTTCCTGATTTTTAACACCATTCCTAAAAGAATATCTGGCAGACACAACCTGTCAGTGTTGGCCACCTCAGAAACCACTCAGCCTGTGGATCATTTCTCACCTTTGTTATTGGGGGACTGTGTTCTGAGAGGCCCCTGGCCTCTGCACAGTGAGAGAATGAGTAAATAGTTGGCTGGAAAAAAGCATTTTGTTTTTTTTTCCTTTCTATTCTTGCAATGAAATATGATTTAGCATCCCATGGTGGTTTGATCCATGCACGGAGCCTCGGGATGGACTTAGTTCCTTTGCTCTAGAGAGGTTCCCACTCTGAGCTGGAACACAACACTTAAGCTCACATAAGTAGTTTCACTTAATACAAAGAAAACCTCCTGGAGTTTATAGCCTCCTCTCCTCTCCTCTCCTCTCCTCTCCTCTCCTCTCCTCTCCTCTCCTCTNTGCACGGAGCCTCGGGATGGACTTAGTTCCTTTGCTCTAGAGAGGTTCCCACTCTGAGCTGGAACACAACACTTAAGCTCACATAAGTAGTTTCACTTAATACAAAGAAAACCTCCTGGAGTTTATAGCCTCCTCTCCTCTCCTCTCCTCTCCTTCCAATGGAGTAAGTGCCCTTTTTTAGGAGAAATTTCATTTGCATTCCCAATGAGGCTGGCTTCCTAACCTTTCCAGAGTGATGTCTAATCATTATTAATGGTGAATTATTGTCTTGAAAGAAAAGGGAATGATTTAACACGGAAAAGATGACATGGTCTGGTAAATAAATCAGACACTGATGAGGCAAAGATATAATTCTATTTTTTTTTTAACAGGTTTCTTGAGTCAGCTGTTAAATGTTTCCAAATGTGTGTGAAATTACTCCCTTATATAGAATTGTCACTGTTAAGCTATCTCTAAAATCTTAAACCCTAACCCTCTACATTGCATCAGTTCTGAGCACATAAATGGTTCTCTGAGAGCCCTTAGCTATAATTTCCACTTTGTGAATTTTTCTAAGCATTTGGAGCCAGCACATCAGAAGCAGCTGGGGACATCCTTTTTATTCATTCAGAAACCCCACCCAGAACACCTAAATTATCACTGGTAATTTATCCAGTCTGGTATTTGCCAGGATGTTTTGATATCAACCTGTTCTCTGACAGCCTTGGCAATTCCCTGATCACTATGCAAATTAAATTAGCAGCAATAAAGGGTGTGGGATGACATGTCTCCTTCTGAAAGAATCAGCTATCTCCAGGCTAATTATTTTTGTGGTAAAAGTCAGACTTGATAAGGATCCTAAAGAAAGAGAAGGTAGATACACACAGTAGCTTTTTGTGGGTAGGAGACAGCACAACAAAAAGTGAAGTGTGGGTAGATAAAGTCAAGACAAACCAATTTGTTGGACCAAAACCACAGAAATGAAAAACCAGGATTGATGTCAAAAAAATGGGGAAAAAGAATATGCAACTTTCAGTTCTTTCAGAATTGACATGGAAAAGACAAGGAAAAGCTAATTACATCTTTATTTTTCCTCATACGTGCATGATAAATATATAATTTATCATTAACTTGGTATTAGAATATTTTTCCTGAATATTTGGTAAACCTGAATTGGAAGTGGGAGGAGGCTGGGGTACTGTAAAATACAGGGTGTTAGCTTCATTTTAAACCTGTTCATGAAGCATGGACAATTTTATGTCTACTGTATTTGGCAATTCTGATTTAGTCTCTCCTCTTCAAAGAGCTGATGACTCATCAGAAATGCATTGGTTTAAAGATCATCTGGAAAGTTAAAAAAAACAGGATGCCAGACATGAATCAGGTGAGGAAATGTGCCCTGCCAGTCTTCCTTTTTTGATGGTATTTATGATTGGCAAGTCATGCTGCAATATGATGAGCACTTCTTGTCAGAGGTAAAAGAAAAAGTGCTGAGCTGGAGGGTAA
>VZRH01000181.1:348651-424646 GCA_013397555.1 Urocynchramus pylzowi | reverse complement strand
TTTTTTTTTTTTTGCTGGACTTAATAGAAAGTGACATTCAAATTCAAATAAATCCAAATACTCTCCTTATCAATGAAATATTTCAGTATTTTAAGATTATTGTCATTAAGTATAATCAGACATTCAAGGAGCCCAGTTGTATCCCCACTTCTTTTTTTTATCAGCATTTGCCTAAGTATTTAATAGGTTTGGCTGCAATGAGGATTTTTCCGGATGAATTTAGTAATTATGTCCTGTTCAACAGATTTCTTCTACTAGTAACAAGATGTCAAGGTTTTTGAATGAAGTTTTTGAATCAACTGGACAGTTGATCTAGCAGTTGTTGCATATATATGTATTTATTGCACACAGATGTATCTGTATGTACAACCTCTCCAGAACACCTTGCCAGCTCAAGTGTTTGAGAGCAGACCTGTCCTGGTTTTGTCTGGGATAAAGTTAATTTTCTTCCCTGCTCCTCCCAGCAGCTGGCGCAGTGCTGTGTATTGGATTCAGTGTGAGAATAATGTTGAAAACATTGATTTTCAGTGATTGCTGCTGAGCAGGGTTTGCCCCAAGCCAAGGCCAGGCTGGAAGGGGTCCTGATCTAGTGGGTGGCATGTCTATGGCAGAGGGGTTGAAATTAGGTGGATGTCTTGGTTTGAAAAGACAGGTGTCTGTTAAGGAAGGCAGGAGCCTCCATTGAAATGGAAAATATAAACCTGCTCCCTCCAAATTATGATAATTTTGAAATTAAGGGGCTCTCAGGCAAAGATATAGGAGTAGGAATTACAGTTCCTTACTAGGAAAATTAAAAATACAAATGTAATAGTACAAACAAAACCAAACTACTGCCAGAGTCAGAACAGGAGCTGGCACGCTGTGGGTCAGGGTGGTGGCAGCAGGGCCATCCCAGGGTGGCTCAGCCCTCCTGCAGTGCCAGCTGTGGCTCTGCTGGAGCAGGGATCCTGGACAAGGGGGGAGTTTTCCTCTGAAGCTCCAGGGCTGCTGGAGATGGGCCTGGGCTTCCTCTGGGAATGCAGGGGAGAAGAAAGCTGCTCCTCTGGGAATGCAGTGGGCAAAGGCTGCTGTGGTGTTCCCAAAGCTCAGATTGTATCCAGGTAGGAATGCTTGGCTGCTCCTCTGGGAATGCAGGGGGCAAAGGCTGCTGTGGTGTTCCCAAAGCTCAGATTGTATCCAGGTAGGAATGCTTGGCTCCTCCCCTGGGCGGGGCATCTCCCAGTGGGATGATGGAATTTTATCAGCCCTGCAGGGACACTCACTGGCCCATGAACAGAAGAGATCTCCTGGAGGGAGGATTGGTTGTGGAAGAGAGAAAGAAAATTGCTTAATGAACAGAAGATAACTGCCCCACCTCTAAGAGATGGAAATAGGATACACACCCCCAGCTGCATCTTTCAACCTAAGACAGTGGTGTTTAAGGTCCCTTCCAAGCCAAACCATTCTATAATTCTGTGATGAAACTGCTCACACCAGCAGAACTGGTGTGTGAGGCAGGGAAGACACCAGGAGGGCCATTCAGGGCTGCTGCCTGTGGAATTTCTTCCCTCTGACAGGAACCTGCCTCTCACAACTGCTCCCCTGGCAGAGCCAGCGCCTGCAAACCAGTCCCACGCGAGAAACTGAGTCTTCAGCCAGCATTATCTGCCCTCCCATTGATTGAGGCAGGTTTTTCTTGTCATAAAGTTGGCTGCACAGCTGTCACAGGTGGCTCTGAGTGCCTGCCCGTGGACATGGCTCTTTTAGGGGTCACTTGTGTCTCTTCACCTGGAATGGATGCAGGTATGTGTAAATAAAATCCTCACGTGGATGCCGTGTGTTGGTTTCTTCTACGCTTCACAGATTTGGTACCCCTGTCTTTTTCACATATTAAAAAAGCCATTTGGAAATGGAAGCACAATCTGATTTCCATTGGATCTACTTCCTCCTGCTCCACTGTAAACATCAAAATTCTGTGTACTGTGTTATGCCAACCAGCAGAATAAATACTGTACACAACTTGATCAAGTTGAGCTAAAGATATCCCTTGAGAAAAATTCCAAAAAAGACCTATACATCTCACGAAGCCATTATGAATCAATGCTATTTTCATATGTTTCTCTGAAAATATATTAATTTATTTTAATTATTAAACACCAAGTGTTTATTTCTTACATCTTTCTTGACAGCAAATGGCATGCTGCCTCCAGTGAGCTGCAGATTTCTCTCTGGGCTGAGATGCTGTGGTTTGGAGATGAGCTATTTCAGACAAGTGACAATACCTAGCCAAATCCAGAGCCTTTAATTATGGACACGAGGATAAAAAGATCAAATTAAGAATCCAACTTTCCTACTAAGCCAGCACTTCAGTCTGCCTCACCCACCAACAGATTGTGTCAAGGGAAGCTGACCAGGCATCTTCTGGCATTTTGTTGAAGATATCAGATGAAGCATTTAAAAAATGTTATTTAAAATGTCTGTATTCAGCAGTTTTTGTGAAATTCAAGATATAGTTCATAAAAAAAAAAAAAAAAAGATAAGAAGAAAAAAAGGGTAAGTGTGAGATTTTATAGCTGATTTTATTTTAAACCAGCCCTCTTGGGTGGTTTGCTGTCTATGTGTGCAATGGCCTGTGCCATGGGGCCACGAAGAACTGCTAATTAAATAAATAAGGGATGGCTGTAATAGATCTGCTGCAGCAGGAAGGCAGCAGTGAATGCACAAATACCAGAGTGAATCTCTGCTTTTATACAGCAAGCAATGACCAAGTTATTATGGTGTGCTGAAATACAAATAACCAGAAGATATACTATAACTCTAATGATATTTTGGGTTAATTTTGGTTCTGTGAAAAATGCTGATAAATAGATATCCATGAATTTGACCTGTTATAGCTTGAAACTGTGATGCTGACAGCATCAATTCTCAGTCTCTTTTACATAGAGTTATATGGCCTTGTCATATACTTCTTTTACATATAAAAAAATACAGACTTGTGCAATTGTCTAAATGTTTGAGCATGACTTCATCCTATGAAGTGACCATGATCAAATATTTTCAGGTGTTAGGAATATTTTTTTTTAATTCTTCTTATTATTATATTTTTCCATTTACAGACCTTTTGCCAGCCAAACAAATCAGCATTCTCCATTCCAATACCCAGCTTCACACATTGTGAAGTTAATGGAAATAATCCTAAGGGTACAGTAGGAGCTCCTTCTACTAAATATGCTATTACAGAGATTAGGAGCCTCTGCCTGCTTGCTTTCTTTTTTGCAGCTCAGGAATGTATTTTCAAACCCATCTGCTGTTGCTGATGAGGAGTGGGATGTCCTTTAATGGGATCTCCAGGAGATTAATGTAATTTCTCTGATGCCAAGCCAAACAAACCCTTGTGTGTCTCCCCATCAGGCAGAAAGGCTTTGGCTTCCTCTCAGTGCCCAGATCTGCTCCTCATCTTCTGGATTAATTCAGCCCCATTGCTTAGATCTCAGAAGTAGGGAGCTGAATCCCCTGCCTTGTGCACATTTTCAGAATATGCTTACACTTTTCTGTGACTCAGATCCTTCCCTGTAAAGTGGGAATTTTACTATTTGAGTGCAGGGTAGGAGCCTAAGGCCAAGTGAAAGAGAGTTGAGAGAATTCAGCTGCAGAAGCATCAGTGAGAGCCACAGTGAACTGGGGCATTTTTGCTGAGATTCAGCATAACAGGAGCTAGGAAATGCATGAGAACTTTCTTTAATGCCTTCAAAATTTTTCAAAAATATTTAGAAGTTCATAAAGAAACACTAAAGAGGAAGAGTCAGTAGATTCTCACAGTTATTCAGAATTTTCCTATCCTATGAGAAGCAGCTGAGGGAGGGAGTGAAAGCAGCCAGGAGGTAATTAGAGTGTTGCAAATCAAAATTGTCTTTCCACTGCCCAGTGACAAATGGCCCTGTATTAGAAATGGCCTTTCAGGTAAATTCAGTGCCAGGAGGGTGAATATTGGATTATCTGCAAGGCAACAGCAGAGCCCTGCTGCAGGTCTGGTGTCTCAAATCTTCAAAAATTGAAACACTCCTTTGCTCCTCAGCATTGAAACAGGTCACATGTGCCACATTTCTGGAGGATGAGAAATAGAATTATTTTAGATATGCCTAATTGAGAGGAACAAATCCTACTAGAAATAATGGGATCTCCTGGGTTGCTCGTGCTCAGTGCCCAAAAATTAGTTTGATGACAAATCTCATTGAAATCAAGAGGATGTAGCACCTTCATAGCTTTGAGGAGCTTTTGTTTACAAAATTCTGCATGCAAGCAAAATATTTCATTGTTGCCATTTTGTAGTGACATTGAATATGATCCCACCATTATCATATTCAGACTGATTTGTAAAGTTAGTCTTCTAGCTGGTCTTGCAAAATGAAAATGTGATTCTTTTTGCTGTTGTTAATTATCTGAAAGTGTAAAAATAGTGGGAAAATTGTGTAAAATGGTATTTAAGAGAAGAAAAAAGTCATATCAATATGTTTATTTGACCAACTAAGGTCACAATGCCTTGCACAACAGAAATCTCTCAGAGGAGCAGCAGCTTTTTAAATGTTTTTCTGTGCTGTTGTGATGGGAAATGGATCAGTAATTTCAAAATAACTCTTTTATTTAAAAGTTACTTAGAGCAAAGGAATCTGTGGGGATCTGGATTCACCAAGCCCACAGGAGCCTCCATGAGCTGCAGTAAGGGAATGCAGACTTGCCTGCATGGATTATTTCCTATCCTCCTCAAGAAAGATTAGTATTTGGGAGAAAAATACGCAAGTGCATGCTCACATATGTAAATACAAACCTTAAAGTGCTTCTGGTTAATCCCAGCCATCACTTAACAAACTCCAATTGCCACCAAAAGACTCCTGCTGTGTTTTAAAAGCTTTGGCCATGCCTTTAAAAAGAAGCATTTTTCTGGCAGTCTGTTCTAGCTCAAGCAGAAGTTGCTCAGGGCAACAACGTCTGAGTAAAGGGCGATGTCTGCCTGATCTCTTTCTGTAATAAAGGATGTCAGAGCAGATTATTGCTGTTGTCCCCTCCAGCTCTCACACCTCGGAAATGACACACTTGCCTGACCAGACACTGAGACATGTGCCCTGTTTTTTTCCTTTTCTTGTTGCTCACTGGGGGCATCAAGTTACTGGTGCAGCTCCAGCTGAGCAGTTGCATAAGCTGAGAAGCTGGCAGAGAGTAAGAGTGTAAGTGATGCTCATTCCTGAGGGTTTGGTGTTGATAGAAGGAAACTGCATCCCACCATGGCTTTCTTTGTGCCTTTTTGGTCCTAAAACAGCTTTTAGGGCAGGGAAAAATGACAAAAGGTGACCTGGATCCTAAGTGTTGATGGATAGTTGATGGGGTGGAGAAGAAATCATAAATACCAGGGGTGCAATTATTTTATAATCCTGGTGAATTGATTTGAATGCATGATTTGAAGGTACACTTATAAATACAAGAGGTCAAGGTCATTCTAGCCCCAAACTCTTGCCTAATTTGGAGGACAAGACAATTTAGGCACTGCTTCAAATAACCTGGACTCTATGCTGGACAAAAAAAACCTACTTGAATGTCACTGCTGCAATGCCACATGTCCCTTAGGGCCAAGGAAAACTCACAGCCTGGGTTATTTCAGAGACTGAGCAGCAGCAGCAGCATCCCAGCAGAGTGGAAAATGCAGTGTGGGTTTGTGAGAGCACAGCTTCCCTGGGCTGATTTAGCTCTGCTCTGCATGAGCTCTCTGCCAGCACGTCCTGGAGTGAAACAGACTGAGCATGGCAGGGAAAACTGCAGGAGACAGGTCTTCTGGTACTGCTGACACTGTGTTTGGCCTCATATTCTCTTGGAATTGGGGAAAGTCTCCTTCTTTGGGGTGTGTCAGCTGGCAGCTCTCCCTCGTGTGCTACCTGGGCCATGCCACTCATCAGGGAGCTGGAAGGGAGCTGTGGCTGCTCCAGCCAGGTCAAGCTGCCAGAGGGTGTTGCAAAGGGACAAGTCTCCATCTGGACTAATTTAAAGCTGAAAAAATGTGTGAAGTTCCATGAAAAAAAAAAAAANATAAATGACATCACTTTCAAACAAAACAAAAAATCAAACCAAACCAGAAAAAAAAAAAAAAAAAAAAAAAAAAAAAAAAAAAAAAAAAAAAAGACAGCCAGGAGAAAGGATCTTGCGGGTTTTCCCAAATTATATTTGTGGGTGGATTCCCTGTAATTTTGTAAGAAAAGGCAAGAGATTACACTAAAAGTAGCAGCCAATAAAGCAGTGAAGGGGTTAAAAGTAGCTAAAAAATATTTCCCAAAGGGCAAAATTTATTTTGAAGACTCCCAAAACATGATGGCATTTAATTCTGCCTCAAACCCAGAGTATAACCTTTAAGCAGACACATTTTAGAAAGAGTTTTCATTCTTGAACCCCACACTGCAAAGAGGGTGATACAGGAGAATCTGCTAAACATAAATGCAAAACTTCATGCTTTTCCTGACTGCAATAAGATCAATTCCCCATAATTCTAGTTTATTTTGATGTTTAAACACTGGAGTTTTAGAATTAAGCTTAAAATGTTGCTGCCTGATATCTAGGCATGCTAGTAAAGTCTGTTAAAATTTTTTTAAGTCCTAGGCTTAGCTTACCCCTTAATGTTTTTCTGTTGTGGATCATGAAAAAAAGTGGGTTCAAAATATTATTGATGTTTCAACTGGTGGAATTTCATTTATATCCTAAATGTTTTCACAGAACTGATATTGCAGGCTCTTTCTGTGCCTGTACATTCAAATACAGTTGTAGATGTAGACACAGTTATTGCCAAAATACTGAGGTTGTGTTTTCAGGTGAGAGACAGGTTGGCAGACCTGCAGCACTTGAAGGGCAAGACAAATCAGGGTCCCTGAGGTGCAGCCACTGTCCTGTGCTGTGTGGTTTTGTGCATCTGTGCAATTGGTGTAACCTCACTCAGATCTGTTTCAGCTGTTTGCAGGTTTTCCATCACCACAGTTTTTACAACTCTGGAAAACTTAAACAATGTCTGTGAGGGAAACCACTGAAAGTTCAAATATTATATGAGAACTAATGTTAATTTTCAGAGCTGATGGATTCAAGGTGGGGATGAGCTGATGTCCCAGAAGGGCTCTTTTGGGAGTGTATGTGATGTGTATTAAATTCTTCTGATAAGTTGCTGCAACATCACTGGTGTCTGATACCTGCAGAAGAATGTAGTTGCAAAATTTTTCCTGAAGTCACATCAAAAGCCCACAAATGTTTGACCATGTACTATATAAGTATTTAATTTTATCTTTTCTTTTAGGAGTAATGTGACTAGTTTTGCATTTCTTTATTTCTGCTTTCATTTATCTGTTTCTTTTACTTTTACTCTCCTTTTTTATTTAATCAAGGGTGGTGGTTTTTTTCTGCTTTTTGTAATAATTCAGAAGGCAACAAACAACCTGGATCATCATTGGCACAGATTTTTAACCCTGCATTTGAGATGCTAACAAAACACACCAGCAAAGCAGCATAAGAGAATGCAGGAGAGAAACCAAATGTGACATGAGGTTGCTGTTTTTAAAGTGCATAAGAGGAAACCTGTTTTATTCCAACTGAAAGCAATGGCACAGTTACTTCCACGGCAAGGAACAGCAGCTGCAGTAACACAGTGGCTGCAATGAAAAATTACAAGGGGTGTCCGTTCTCATATTTCAGATAATGGCCTGATCACCAGCTGAAATCAGTCAGAAATCTCCCCCTGTGGTGTATTATTGCCCAATTAGGTGTATTATGGGGTTTTACATTCCTTCTTGAAGCATTCTGTGTGGGTCAGATGATGAGGATGCGTTGGATGGGCCATTGCTCTGTTCTCAAATGGCAATTCTGTACTCTTGTGTTTAAGGGAGGCAAATCATGGGTGGGGTTTAATGAGGCAGAAGGAAAGAATTTCTACCCTTGGAAATTGTTTGTTCAGGGTCACATTTTCCTACTTGTTCACCTCCCTCCTGCCTGAAATTCTCAGTGATTGGGTTCTGGCAGAGCAAAGTGAGATGCTGTTGTTTTTTTCAGGCAGAGTGGAGGGCAGAGCCACTCAATTAACTGCAGACCACAGTAAACAATCCCATCTCTTTCAGCAGGGACTACCTTCATTCTGGCAAGGGAGACATCAGGAGAGTGACAAGACTGCTGAATAACTGCATAATACAAAACCTTCACAGTCTTTCATTACTTGGTGTAGGAAAGGGATATTTAGATGGCTGAAACAGAAAATGTGAGAGCAAGCCAGTGTAGCACATAAGTGACTGATGAAATGAATAGTCTGACTCCTCTGGAGGAGAAAAACATGAGGCCCACGATGTGTCTGAGTCTGAATGACCTGGAACAGCTCCCTAGTGTTTCCAAAGCTTTCTTTGACTTAATCATATCAGAGTTTGCAGACAGGGAAGGAAATCTGCTCCAGGGAAGAAGAGGAGCCTGTGTGGATGTGCTGTATTACTGAGCACTGCTGTTACTTCTGTGACTCACCTGGGGACATGCTGGACACCTCCCAGGCAGGAGAGGCTTGCCTTGGATAGTCCTGTTCTCAGCACTCCATCACCTCCCCCTTAACAAAGGGAAGGCTCACTTCTACAAGGGAAAGCCAAGGTGGTGCTTTCAGAATTGTCCAGAGTTTGCTCAGCCTGTCATCCAAACCCCTGTGAGGCAGCTCTGGGACAGCTCAGCAGCCAGTGTGACACAGAGCTCAGTGTGACAAACAGGAGATGCTCAGGGGCACTTGGGTCTGACACTGCACCTGCAGCACAGTGCCCTGATTTTCACCACGTCTTTGCTATCTTTCCATGGCTGCAGGACAGGTGGGGATTTTGTCATCTCAGCTGCAGCTCAGATGAATTGGGTCGTGCACCCTCCCCTTTCCTGCAGCCAGAAAGCTGCTCACCATCCACAGCCACACCAGAGGCACAAAAACCCTGCTGCAGGTGTGATAGGATGTGATAGAATCCTGAGATTAAAGCAGTGCAGGACATGTGCTGTTGAATGGGAGAGTGAGAGGAAAAAATAACCTCAGTGCTGTCTTGTGATACAGCTTTTATCAAGGCAGGGAAGTCATTGGAAGGACCAAAACAGCTGGGGAGCTGGAAAATGGTGAGAGCAGAGAACATTTCCCCAAACCCAACCCTCTCTGAAACCTCACTGACTCCTTTTAGGAAAAGTTCATCATCACTGCTGTCCTTGGCACTCTTATGAGCATTTTTCATGGCATAAATAATTCTGTATATAATTCTAGTAACACCTCCCTGCAGTTCCAGTACCACCACTCTGCTGTAGGTAGCTGGGCTCTGAGTTTCTCCTGGGGCAACCAGCATTGTCCAGGTGCAACCTAAAGCTGAGCATCTCCCTCCTTCCTCCCTGGTGTTAAGGGAACCACCATGGGCAGATGAAAAAATGAAAAAAGGATTGGTTTGAAATTGAAAGTTGCACTGAGTGTTTTTGACTTCTGAAGATAATTTTCCAGGCATTTAGTTTGAAAGTATCTTAAAAAATTACTTGGGGGGGAAAAAAAAAAAAGTCAACAAGAAGAGATGATACAAGTTTTGTTCCACAGCATATTTGAGTCCATTCTGAGGGACTGTGTCATGATCCCCTCTGGAAGCAAGGGAGAAATTAATATAAGTTTTTATAAGCTTTATAAGTTTTTTTATAAGCTTTCATAAGTTTTATATTGTTTATAAATATACCTAAGTCCTCTTTTTAAATCAGAGAGCAGAACTTAATGGATGGTGAGGGAGAATTGCAATTCCACTCAAAAGGATTGTTTTGAAGGTGATAGAAGGAATTTTGTTTTGTGAGTAAGAAACACAGAACTGAAAAAAAATCTAAGTCTTTTACACTACCTACTGTAAGGAGACTATCAGTTCAAAATAAATCCAGTTCTGTTTCTCATTCAATAATTTTTCCTGATTGCCATCTTCTTAAATGCTAAGTATATATTTATAGCACACTGACATATTTAGCTGGTTTTATTAAAATTGTTGAAATTGTTTATGCCATTCAGCACTGCTTCATTTCAGTGCCTTTATCACACTTCAAGTAGGCAATATAATGAAATTCTGATCCTACATAATCCATAAGTTTTTTAATACAAGCCACTTTTGTCTCTAGGAAGAATTAGCTTATCCTCAGCAAACAATATCACCACTATGCAGAGAGATAGAAACACTTGGAGCAAAACAAAATGTAGAAATTCAGATTGGTTGATGGTAGGAAAAGGTCATTTTGTTGATTTTCATCAGGGAACAGAAGAACCTCAAAGAGTGAAGACTGGGTTGTTAAATTACTCCTGAGAATCATCAGCAGCTTTGTTTGGTTCTTTCCAGAAATGCTCATTTCACTCCATTACAGCACAGCACCAGAAAGATGCATCAAGTGGTTCAGAAAAAAGACAAAAATCTTTGCTCTAAAAATGTTTGTAATCCATAATTACTTATAATTTATGGAAAGCAGGAACATTTTGCGGCTCCTTTGTCTGAGGAAAATTTTCTTCAGTTGGAAAAGCTGCTGAAATGCCTCTATCTTGGTCTCCATGAGAAGAAATAAAAAGACTATAGAATAATTTCTCTCACTTCTGAGCCCATCACTGGCCAGATCTGGGGTCTGGACCAAGTTCATGCACCTGGAATTAAACTCATTGCACCTAAAAGTGTACCATGTGGGCTCTCACCTGGTGCAGTGTTAGTCCAGGCCAATGGCTCAGCAGGAGACATCTACTCACATCTGAAATAAATTTAGACCAACCAGCTCAGCCTCTCTGGATTAGGGGACTCAACATTCGTTTTTTTTGACTAAGCACCTTAATTTGAGCTCAGCCTGGAGGCTGCACTATGTCTGCAGGGAGCCATTCCATCTTGTGAATAAATTGGTAGTCCAGTGACTAAGGAACTGGTCCAGTTGCTGCAAACTTGGAAGTCCACCCTGCCTTTATGGTTGTATCTCTGTAAGCTTCCCTCATGGGAACTAGTTCTGCCTACCAGGACAGATTTTGGGGTAATATAGTCTTGTGCCAATCATTCCATTATTTTCTTTTTTGCCTCTCAGCTGAAAGAAAGATGGAAAAATGAGCTTTTCAAATAAAAAAATTAATTGACAACGATGGAAACCTTTGTCATTTTATAAAGATCTCTGTAGAAATATGCACATCTGCTGAAGACATTGTCTGCATTGTTTTCTTTCAGCTAGGATTGATGGATATTATCCTAACTTAAAGGTAAGTCAAGGTAAATTAAGGTAAATTAGGTAGTTTTCTTTCTTAAATTTACCTATTTTCTTTCTTTCTTGAATTTACCTATCCATTTACTTTTATCCCAGCAATTTTTCAGTGCCTCTTTTTAGAATTACTCAAACATTCTCTGTTTGAGAATTACTCAAACAATGTAGAGGAGATTTTTAAAAAGAGAGAGAGACATAGAAAAGAGTCTCATAGGTATTTTTATTTAATAAAATTATATTTTCATCTCCACTTTATTTAATTAATATGCATTCTCTGTTTCATAGCCCTAAGAGTATACTACAAAGATGAACAGATGTCCTGGTAGACTTTTTTTATAGAAGAGTAAAAAGTCTAGGATGCAAATGGGACATCTTAGTCTTTGTATTAACTTAGGCAGTTTCATATCACCTGGAATTTGTCCATTCAGTTTAGCTTTACTGGCCAGAGGAGTTTGTGGATTGATTATACAAGTCCTCTGGCTTGAAAAATACAGCTGCCATATCCAGAGGTTCTTCCCTGATTAATTTATTAAGGTTTGAAACTATCCCACAGAGGCCTCCTAAATACTGCTGGTTTGAGAGACAGGTCTGGGGGATGCTAAAGAAAAGTCATTAAAGGAACTTTTCCATCAACTGTAGTTGTGCTTTTAGGAGGTGGGGGGTTGGTCTCAGTGACACCAAATTGCAGCTATGAGTGAGAAAAACTAAAAAGCTTTCAGAGAATGTTGTATTTTTTTTTTTCCTTTGCAGTATTTTGTTCCATATCTTTAGTTTCATAAGCCATTAGTTATCCCCTGTCTCATCAAAACAGATCAGGTTGTTGTGATTTGTCTCCTGTTGCCCTGTTCTATCAATTAAAACATGAACTGCAGCCCCTCTGCTCCATGATGGAGAAATAGAGAAACACCCATGTTGCAGAGGCACCAGGGCTCTTGTTTCCTAACTTTCCTTTTCCTGCTCAGAAACAAGTTATTCCAATGTGATATTTTGTTTTCTGTCAGTAAATTAAACTGCACCTGCAAATCCTATTTGTTTTGCCTTGTAAATTGCCTGGATTTTATGTGGCTCTTCACTCAGCTGTTTGTAAAGTAAGTGTGAACAATAACCACTGTATCCCCCAAAGGTGAGCATTGAATATTGTTTGCTTGTGGAATTGTCTTTATCCTATGAGGCAAATTCCAAAGGACTAAAAGAAGCTGAGTAGTGGCAGGTGGGAATGGCCTGAATCTGAAATTCCTGAAATTCCTTCTACTGCCTTCAAAATAATCTTTTTGAGAGGAGCTGCAATTCTCCCTCACCATCCATTAAGTTCTGCTCTCTGATTTAAACAGAGAATTTATGTATATTAATAAACAATATAAAACTTATGAAAACTTATAAAAAACGTATAAAGCTTATAAAAACTAATAAAAATTTCTCCCTTGCTTCCAGAGTGATCATGACACAGCCCCTCAGAATGGGCTCAAATCTGGAGACAGAGGAAAGAGTGTTTGTACAGCTGATACCTCCACAAAAGCAGGGTGTGACAAAAAGACCTTTGCACTGCTATTTCACTACCTACTGTTTTTGTGCAGTACAGCAAAGCTCTGTGAGAAAGTAACAACTTCATGCTAAATTCACTGTAGGTACATGACCATGCAACAGCCCCAGCTAAGAAATCCTGGCTTTCCTCATGGTTCACAGAGATGCTGCTTGGAAGAGACTCCAGAGGTCACTCAGTCCAGCCTCCTGCTTGAAGCAGGGCCAGCACCATCAGCAGATCAGGTCAGCCTTGCCTTTGTCTGACTCAGTCCAGAAATCTCCAAGAGTGAGATTAAAATCCTCTCTGGGGAGCCTGTTCAGTGCTGCAACACCCACTTGGTAGGAAGGGTTTGCTCAATAGCCAAGCTGGACCTCCCAAAATTCCACTGCCATTGCTAATAATGGGAAAAATTGGCTTTTTTCCCCTTGCAGTACCCTTCCAGAAGCTCAGGTTGACTTTAGATCAGCTCTTTGGTGTCTCCTTCACCAGAGGACAGGATCCAGCTCCCCCACTTCTCCAGTAGGTCACAATCCCAAGCTCCCTCCCCAGCTGCCCAAGCCTATCCCTCCACATCCCTTTTGAAGTAAAGAGCCCAAAACCAGACCTGTATTTCAGGTGCAGCTTCACTGGCAGTAATAGGGATAAAAAATACCCCTGATCTGATCCCCCACTCCTCCTTGGGAAGATGAGGGTGCAGTTTGCCTTATTTACAATGAGAGCACCCTGCAAAAGAGACTGCTGAAAGCACTGGCACATGGAAACTTCAATCTAAAATCCTGCATATGCCAGCATATCTTTTCCTACAAATCTCTGTGACACTTCACCTGTACAACCTTGCCAAGGTAAGGTTTACTGAGCACTTACAAAAAAAAAAAAAATGATTTGCAGACTTGCTGCTTGCCTGGTATATGCAATATTTATTTATTAGTGTTTTGATTTATAAGACTTGTATAAGAAAGTACATCTTCCAAGCTGCAGGAGATTCTGCTGTAAATTAGAAATGCAGTCACATAAAAATAGACAAGTTATTGCTCCTCCCAAAAAGGTTAAAAAAAAAAAAAAAAAGAAACACCCAAAACTGCATGAAACTTTGACTACTGTGTCTCAGTTTGTATAAAATTAACTTGGGATGTTCAGTATCTCTTACAATTATGCAGAAATAGATAAGACATTCCACAGGTTGCTCTGACTATTGCAAAATTGAGGTTGCAGCGGGTCACGAGAAAAGTGCAAATTTTAATAATGGGTGACTTTTATGGAATATCTTGTCTAGGAAGGGACTAAGGTGTACTGATGGTGCTGAACCCAGGGGTGGCAGTGAGGGGCAGGGAACAGATCCAAAGCCACCTTTGTATTTTTGGCTGACACCTCCAGCTCCTGGCATGCTGCAGGTCGTGTTAAGCAGCGTTTGGTTGGGCTGTAGGCTTTCAGTTCTGAAGTCTGGGTTCTCCAGAGTGAGGAATAAACTGTAGCTGCTGTGGCCTGAAGGCCACTGGCTGTTAGCACAGGTTTCTGCAGCCATAAACTCCTGTGCAGGAATTTGGGAGCTTGGGATGAATGTTAAGAGAAAGAGGAGAGTTAAAAACACTCAGCTGAAGTGTAGGGAAGCTGCTTCTTCACATAATCTGTGATTGAGCTGTGGAAATCTCTGTCACAAATAATATGCACAATGTTAGTGCACAAAGATGCTGGGACAGTTTAATGGAAGGAAGACACATAAGGGATATTTTTATAATAAAAAATGTAGTTTTGTGGTTAACAGTTATAAAGAACAACACAAGTGTCTCTACAGAGAGAGCTGCTGGAGGATAAGAGGGAGTTTCAGCAAGTGATCTTGTGCACACCCCCAGTAATTAGTTTTTCTTCAGGAATTAACTGCAGGTCACTGATGGAAACAGGGTTTTGGGATGTGCAGACCTTGCTCTAATCCAGTGTTTTTCCTGTGTACCATCTCTGGTGCTGCCTCTGGAGTTGTAGAATCACAGAATCAAGGTTAGGTTGGAAAGGGACCTTAAGGATCACCCAGATCCAACCCCTTGCAGTGAGCAGGAACCTTCCCCCAGATCAGGTTTAGTCCAGGCAGAGCACAAACCTCCTCTGGATTAGGAATTACCCTGTGAAGGAGCTTGCAGAGCCTGGGCACCAAAAGCTGGAAGGATGAAAAGTCACATAAAAAAATATCTGTGAATGTCTCCTTGTGCACTGAATGCTGTTACTCTCATCTGGTCTCACCACATGGCAACACCAGAGAGACCAGCACTGATTTCAAAATCCTGACTTTTTAAAGCAGTCAGCTACTCCACATGACAGCTGACTTTTAACAGTCAGCAGCTCAAATATGGTGCTTCTCTATGCAATTTAATAAGGTTAAAAAAAAAAGAAAAAAAGAAAAATTTCAGATTGATTTAAAAGTGCTCATAGCCAGATATATATCAAAAGAAGGGAGAAATTCAAAATAGGCAATGGAAATGTTTTACTTTGGAGTTTTATAAGTTCTAGTGCCTCAAATATCATTCAGTCTATTCTGGAAGAAGGAAGCTTTTAAATTTTCTCTCTGACAAATTGGTTTTTAATCCCCAAATATTAAGCATAAAGGGCTCTTCAAAAAAGTTCTAGGCACTTTATTTTTTTCAACAGGAGAGATTTCCTCCTTTCACTTCATCTTGCTTAAAGAGAAAGCAATAATTCTGTTTGCTCAAAAATTTTAAGAAGAAAAACCTAAGGTGAAGAAGAAACTTGGAAAAAATTAGAAGGGTGAAAGTTTCAGAATGATCCTGGTGACACCAACCTAAAAAATATTATTAGAAACCCTAATGAATTTTTAATGATTGCACATCACAACCTATAACCTCAGTAGGATGAACCCATCCTCTAGAGTTCAGAGAAGACACCCAAGTAACATCTTGCTTGAAATGCCCTAGCAAATTATGAGCAAATAAAGACATGTTAGGAACAACAAGAAGTGTCATTCAGCTTTTGTCATACTGGTCTTGGTAAATCCTACTGCTTAAATAATTTAAAGAATAAAAGAAAACCTACCTGGAAATGGAAAGAAGGAAAGAATTATGAAAAATCAGCAAAAATTGAAAGTGTATGTGTGTATATATATATATATATATATATATATATATATGTGCACACTTTTTACTTTTTCTTTCTTTTCCTTCTAGTTCATGAAATATAATATAAATATCATTTATATAAGAGAAGATAAAGAGGTGGTCAATTCACAGCCTATCACTGGCTCCATCAGGCAAAGTGATTTTTTTATCTAGCAAAAACACCCAGCACATAAAACAGAATAAACCAGTCATTACATCAAGTGAATGGAAGTAAAAGCTAAACAGGTACATATTAAAAATATGGACAAAAATTAAATGGAGGAGATAATTCACCAGGGTAACAGTTTGCCTTTGAATGTGGTGATATTTTATGTGAGAATAAGACGATTTTCTAGAAGGGATGTATTGGGTTTTTTAGGCAAGACAAAGAAAAGCCTAGAAAATGGATCTACCAAGATAAGTGGTGCCCTGGGTGAGTGCCCAGTGTGGCTCCTGAGGGCTTTCACTGCTTCTTGTCAGTGGCTCTGAGCCAAGACCAGCACCAAGTGAGGTGGTGACGAGACTGCTGGGTGCAAGTAGAGCTCTGGGAAGGCTTGGCAGAAAAACAAAGCCAAGAATAAATCCCCAGGAAAGTGATGGCTCTAATTATCACTCAAAACACGAAGCTAGAAGCTCATGATATTGAACACTGCCTGGCTAGCTGTGGCACAGCACTGGAGGAGTGTGAGGATGACCCTCTCACACAATTTGTGTGAGAATCTCTGACCTGGACAATCTCCAGGGTGAAAACTTGGGGCAAGGTGGTGTGATTAAAATGCATCACCAGAGAGGGGGGAGGGTGACAATTACACCATGACAATCAAATGATGAACAAAGCCAAGCTGTAAGGACAGGTTTATTGTATATGAGGGCAATATTCCTTCCTGCAGATGGCTGTGGGGTGCAGGAGGGTGGAGGCTGATCACCAGCAGAGCAGTTTCACCTCATAATTTTTGTGCTTCCAAAGACACGAGCACTTGAATATTCACAGAATTCACAGAATTCACAGAATTACCAGGTTGGAAGAGACCTTAAAGATCATCAAGTCCAACCCATGCCCCAACACCTCAGCTAAACCCTGGCACCCAGTGCCACATCCAGTCTTTTTTTAAACACTTCCAGGGATGGTGACTCCACCACCTCCCTGGGCAGACCATTCCAGAACTTTATCACCCTTTCTGTAAAAAAACTTTTTCCTAATATCCAACCTATATTTCCCTTGATGCAGCTTGAGACTGTGTCCTCTGACTGTCCTGAGGTATTTGTGACCACTGTGGAAAGGGAACCTTAGAGAAGCAGTCAGCACAGGTTTGTTCAAGGCTACAGAATCACAGAGCAGTGCAGGCAAATTGGATTGGGGAATAAATTCCTGGGAGAGCTCCATCTGACTCAAAGATCTATTAATTTGTGAGACAACTGTGACAGCTTCCATTGTTAGTTGTTACTGAACTCACAGTTCATGAAGACAGGAGAGAAGTAACACTAGATGAAATCTGTCTAGGACAGAAATTAAGTCATAACAGTAATGGTAATAAAATACTAATTACACCTGAAGCAGCGTTTTAATAATGATAATTCAGATTATGTTAATGTACCATTCTCTTTAAACATGCTAACTACCTGTTCAAATTGGAGAAGGTCAATGCAGTGTGTGGCTGGCTCTCATCAATTTTTTTTTCCTATAACCTGGAATTCGCAGTCTTGGCTGACGTCCATTTTCCTTTTTCAATCAGCAGTTTACATTTTAAATTCATTCATTAGGTAATAAAAAAAAATCTTTAATTAAAAAAGTAATTTATTCTTAATGACTTCAGGTCCTATAAACTGACAAAAGGTATTTCTTTAACCCATTTATTAGAGTCTGAGTGACATGTTATCTCCCCAGAATGCTAAAGATGATCATTATCAGCTTTGTTTACTCAGCACACACAGAGGATTTTTGGCTGTGTGGAGATGCTGGTGCCCTTTATTACTTAAACACTGGCTAAAAGACCTGCATGGTGACTGCAAGCAGTGCCATTGAGTTTGATATCAATTTGATTAGGGAACATTTCTTCTCTGAGAAGAAAGGGCCAGGGTAAGAGCTGATATTCTGAAGGGTTGCTTGTGGTGCATTCAGCAGAGTTTCAGTGTTGTTTGTCAGAAGCTGAGGGAAGAAGGAAAGAAAAGTGTTTTGGCTAAATGAGTATGGTTTATTTCTTTCCCACATCAAAAGAAAGAAAGAAAGATTTGCTGTGAAAGAAAGACTGTAGGTATTGGCTGATTTTTTATACAGCATGTTCTTGTCTTCTTTCATGTCCAGGTTTGATGTCACTGTATCAATTGAATAAGGCACTAGATTTGCGTAGCAGGGTGGGGAGGAGATGGGGAAGGGAAAGGAGGTAATTAATTCAGACACTGAACTGGCCTGCCTTGTAGGGAAATTAAGGTCTGAATATCTGATACTTGCTCTGTGAGTGCACAAGAGCCCCTTCATTGGTGCTGTGTGTAATAGCACAATCAAGCTAAATTTCATATTCTTGCAGATATTCTTCTCTGGAAATTGAGAAAATTATAGTTTTTAATGGTTGCTGTTGACTTTAAATTTCCATTCACTGTTTTTAAGCATGACTTGTCTATTTTCAGGTTCAGAGAAAGTATTCCAGTGTCAGTCACAGAAGTTCAACATTTATAGAAAATCATTGTGAATGTAAATCACATCCCAAGTGAATACCTAGGAAACATCAGCTCATGATGAATGCAAAATATCAGAGATTAGCTCTAGAACTGCTCATCTGAATTCAGAAATAAAAGATTGTAAATAACCATTATAACTGTCATGCATTTAGCAAAGATTCAACTTTATCTGTTTCATGAATTGGGCCTTGTCAGCATTAGGAGAAAATGAGATGGACAAAAAATGAGAAAGAGAGTGAGCAAGTGCAGTACTGATTTGCCAGGAATTTTCCTTCTTTGGCAGAGGATTGTGAAGTATAAATGAAGTTATGATCATGTCCAGTGGTAATTTGTGATGCCATATAATCAAGTTCATTGCCTGGCATGTTTGGAACATCAAGATTAGGCATTTTCTGTCCAGTTTGTTTGATTTTATACATTCCTAAGAGTTGTGGGACTGGTGTGGTTCAAGAAATGTAGGCTGGAAAACAAGAAACACGCTTACAAAATGTTCTACACAATTACCCAATTGCTGTGGAAACTGCTTTCTGAATTTAAAGTGTCTTTCTCACTGCTAAAGTTTGCAAATTATCAAATAGCTCCACTCTGAAGGAATATTTTGGGACCTCTCTCAGCAGAAAGCTTCCCAAGGAAGAGGTTTTTCTGATACCTTTTTGATACAGTCCTTTGTATCAAAATAAATCTATTAATCTAACTCTGAAGACTTGATCAAAAATGGATAAGCACTAAGTGGAGAAAAGAGTATTTTCCAATGTATTTTAACTCCATATTCATTGGGTTTAACATCTTTCTTGAAATCAGATTTACATATGAAATAACTCCATTCCCTCAGTGTATAAGAAACTGAGACATGTAAATCTGCAGCTTCATTTTCAGTAAACCTGACCCAAAAGCTTTCATTTCAGAAAAGGAACAATTATTCCAGCTGAAAACTAGAAATGGAAGCTGTCCCTTGTACAGGGCACATCTGATTTCTGCACATTCCCTCCTGCTCTCAACTCATGGTGTCTCTTACAGCTCCTCAGGACACAGGTGCCACTGTCCTACTGCCAGGTGGCCCTGGCACCTCAATCCAGCATTAGTTTTTATAAAAAGTATTTTTCCTGGTCCTTCCCTCACCTTCTCTCCCCTTTTACATATTTCAAAACATCAGGATCCAGGCTGATTTTTCAGCATAAGTGCATGCTCTCTGGTTTTGATGGTGGTGTTACCAAGGATACCATATATTTTACTGAAGATGGTAATAACTGGTTTTTATTTTTTATTTTCTGGACCAAAGTAATGTTTTGCTTTCCAGTCAAGAGCTGATCAAATGATAGTGCAACTTCAAGTTGCTACGGAAACCAGACTACAAAGACAAAGATACAATATTTATCTAATATCTTCCTTGCAAAAGCATATTTTTTCCTCTGTATGCATTCTCTCAGAATTTTATCTTAAGCAGGTAACATCAGTTCATAAACTGAATCCAATAATAACTGTAGCAAAGTATATATGGAACAATAAAAGTGTTTTATTGCAGTAATCCCCAAAGACTTCACATGGTCATCAGATAGTAAAATTTAATATATAAATAGTAAAGAAAACAGTTGCCCACTTGCTTCTCTGTCAGTGTTGATAATCCATTTTACAAACAGCTTTATGGAATATTGACTTAGAAGAACCTGCAACAGTTTTTGCAGTCTCACCTTTTGAGGTAGAATATATTTTTATTGGCCCTACAACCAAATGACCATGAAAAAAACCCACCAAAACCCAAACAAAATCAGATACTGGATGTTAAAAACTGTTTTCTGTAACTGAAATGGACAGAAACTTTCAAGATAGCTGTAGAAAGTAGCATTTAGGAAGATTTCCATGGGCATTTCCAGTTTGTTTAAGAGCAAAACTTCCCAGATGAACCTGCTGGCTGGTGCCAAGGGGCTGTAGCTCAGCAGCTCTGCACCTCCTCAGGGCTTTGGGCCAAATGAGAGACTACATTTGAGGGAAGTTTACAGAAAATGATGGATATAAAGGTTCATCAGACAACAAGGAAATTGTGTCATCATGAATTAGTTCAATGCAGCGGTTTGCAAACATCATTTGGACTGGCCAAGAGGACTCCCTCTTTGTTCATATCAAGAGGGGCAGAAAGCTGATTATACTTAGGGTTTCATCTGTCTACCTTTGTCCAGTTAAATTATGTTGAAGGGGTTTTGTTTGAGTTTGTTTTTGAAATGTGCAATACAGTCAAAGCTTGTTGGCAGGAGAATGTGACAAGAGAGGAACCCCTCAGCAGAGTGATAGCTCAAAAAACCCCACGAGCTGCTGTTCTTGTTTGGATTTTAAGCTCCATTGACTTGAGCATGGTTTTCATGGAGCTGAACAACAGGAACATTTTGTCACATACACATGAAATACCCCAGCTAGATTTTGGTGTCTCCTGGCTGAGTGTTTAGACCGTGCCAGCCACCGAGCACCAGTAAACTGAGATGAACTCCAGCAGAGACTGATTAATCTCATAAACCCCAAATAATGTCCAAGATAGGTAAGGTGAATCATGTCCTGAATTGTCTTAGTTGAGGCAGACACAATACAAAGAAACACTCCATGTTCAGAAGGCTTCAAACTGTTTTTATTATAGCATGCATGCTTTTTTTACATTCTTAAAAAACTCGTAATTTTACTCATTGGTCACTAAAGACAAACAAAGTGCTTATTGGAATAGGCAGTTGCAAGTTTTTCTTATTTATCCTTCTTTCTTTCTTTCTTGGTTTCTATGTCAGTGACCTTGGTAGAAAATTCCTTTCGGGGTAAATGTGGATCTTCTTGTCAAACTTCTCTCTGGCTCTCAGAAGTTGCTGTAAAACCTCTTCCACACTGAATACCTCTCTGTTAAATGCAGAGGGAACCCAGGCAAGAACCAAAATGAGATGCTAGGCACACAAATTTGCTGAGATGAATCTCAGTTCTGGTAGGAGACAAATCCTGGCTATCCCCAAGCAAATGGAGAGAACAACATCTCTGAGACTGTGGGATGTGCAGGAAACCTGGATCCCAAAGCAGATGCACCTGAGCACAGGTGGAGGCTCTGGGATGCTTCAGGAAAGGGGGGCACACAAATTTAAATTTTTAAAAATTTTTGAGCTGGAGGTGAGAGGGCATTTAGGGAGAGGCTGCCTGTGATTGCTGTGTTGGACATGCAGATCAGAGGAGGATTTGCTGTGTCTCAGGCTGTGCTGTGCCAGGCTGAGCACAGAGCAGTGGCAGACACTGCCTCCTTTAAACCAGCAGGGCACCTTTCTGCACCTTTCTGTGCTCTGCAGGGTAGGCATGCTCTGTGCCACTCCAGGCTTTCATATTCTTCAAGGAAAGGGGATCATCAGACTTCCCTGCAGAGAAGTAATCAAGCATACAACCATCAGGTTGGGCCCAAGAAGGAGAATATGTAAGATGTGCAGCTGTTTCACTGGCTGGATCTGGCAATACACCTCTTATCTGTCCCACAGGAGGTAAAATAGCAATGTTTTGCTGTGGTATGAGAATAAAAAAAAATATTTCAGAGGTGGGATTTGCTTTTAGGTTGTCATAAAATCTACTCAGCTTTGCAGTGTGGTGGAGCTTGAATCCTTGTTTACTTGCTCCCCTGCTCAAACTTAATGGCACTGAGTCTTGCACAGGGTAACATCTCTAGTGTGACACGTGTGTCCCACCATATCACTGCTGGCAGATTTCCATCCCCCCAAAATTAGATTTCTGCTTCTTCCCTCCCTATCACAACTCTGTGTTTGCCTCTTTTTTTCTTCTCACAGCTTTTATCTCCTAAACTCAATCTGCATTTTCCTTTTCAGCTTTTCATTTTCCTTCTCTTCATGGACAGCTTTTGTGTCCATCACATGCCTTGGAGGGAGATAAGAGATGAGGCTCTTTATTGTGAGCAGTGAATCCAACAAAAAGTAAATTACCAAAAAATGACAGATTCACCAGCATATTTAAGATGAAGTCTGAACAATTATCAAGGGCCTTGCAATTAATTTCTTCATGTCTCCACCTGCAGCTTGTTAGCAATGCACCTGATTCCAGCATGAGGGGATGTGGATTCCTATTAGAGATTGTCAGGCACTTGTCTAGGCACATGAATTTTTCATGCAGATGCTCCTATGGTTGGGTGATTGCTTCAGCAGAAATATTTGCTTCATCACTAATATATTAAATAGGCTGCAGACACTAGCAAAATCTGGCTTGAGAAAGGGAAAAAAGCTGGCACAGGCTGAAGCCTGTCACATCTAAATGACAGCCATGTAATAATTACTGCCATGTAATAATGTGATTTTACCTTCTCTTCTGTTATTTCCCAAATTAAAAATGATGAAGTTCTGCAGCCACCAAACCCTATGTTAGCCTAATATATTCTTATGTCAAAGAGAAAATTTCTACTAGATAAATAATGAATCCATTTGTTTCTTTGTTTCCTGATAAAAATCAAGACTGTTTGGTCCATGATTGAAGGTCAGAATTGACACTGCACTTACAGAGAGCACAGACATTGATTGCTGGAGGAGGTTTTTAGCAAACAAACCTGAGCAGATCAAGTCAATATCTACTTCAACCTTTTCACACACTGTTGATGTTTTTGTGAGAGTTAGAAGAGAGTTAAAAAGAGGCTCCTTTCTATCTGGTTACAATGAATGTTTTTGGGTGGGGTTTTTCTGTCTTTCCAAAACAAGTGCAGAAGTTTTGGGTGACGTTGCCATGGTTGTTCCAGTCTGTTCACTTCTGGAAAAAAACCCTAAATTTATCCTATTTACCTAATTTTTGAGAGCCACAAACCTAAACTCTCTGCTTTAGACTTACTCATATGGACAACAGAAAAATCCAGGCAGAACCAGAGCATGACTCAGCCCAAATCAGATTCTCTACAACTACCTGCCTTCACTGGCAGCAAAAAGAGCAGGAGCTCTGCAGAGTGGAGCAAGAGGTCTCCCAGTTGCAAAGATTGGAAGCTCTAAAGTAGAGATCAGATCACTCCCTTCTGCTGTCAAGAAAATATCTGTTAACTGGAAACTTAAGACCACATCTGGGGTTCACAGAATTGTGACTTTCAGGCTGGAAATTCCATAGAGCAGTGCCTGAGATGGAGGATGTGTGTGAGTCTCAAGAATCTTATTTTAAAGCTGCTTTCACTCTGACCTCAGTGTCACAACTGCCACTCTTACATACAGGTTACAATTTTTCCCCTTGCAGTTTTCATATTTTTCAGAAGACTGGCTGTCTTTTTAATCTCAAAGAAACTTTATTACATTTTAATGAAAATAAGGTTTTGGTTATATTTTAAAAGGAAATGGGGTGTATTTTGTCTGGATACATAACACAAGAAAGCATGACAGCTTCTAGGACTTTTGTTATGGTTAAACTACCATCAAGTGTCAAACACATTCTAATTTGTGCAGACAGATTTCAGCCTCATCACCTGCCTACATTATACATTGGAGTAGCTGGAACACAAATATATTTTTATGTGGCCATCCTTAGATCAAGACCATTTAGATGATCATTTGGTTTGGCTCCAATTAATTCCTGGCACCAGACCCCAAACTCAGCTGCCCCAGACAGATGCAGTTAAAATTTGGCTTTTGTCATCTCTCAGTGCTGGTAGAGATGGATTGAGCAGATGGGATCACAGGGCTGGGATCCTCCTCCTCACCTGTGCTTTACCATCTCTGTGTTTCCATCCAAACACTGATATTTGTACTGGGAAACACACATTGCCTGGCAATGGGTACAAATCTGGTGCTGGGATCCTTTCATGGTAATTAGTCTGAGCATGGTGGTGGTTGAACTCCTCAGAAAGCCTTGACTTGTGTTCACCCCTCCCAAACATTTCACAGATTTTTCAGCACCATTTGATTAAATAGTTCTTCAAGATCACTGTTCTTCAAAAGGATTCCTATGAGAATTTCTAGACTCCCAACCAAAATATTTGCATTTGTTTTTGGACAGCAAAAATCAGTGACAATAGACTTACAAGTCATCAATGAACAGCAAAAGAAAACATATAAAACCTCCTAATGCAACAGATGAAAAACTCTACAAGTTAATAATCTCAGTTATTAAATAAATATCCATAAACAACCCATATCTTTAAAGACTGAGGATCAGTTCAGAAAAGGATCAAATAAAAGGAATCAATTTATACAAAAATGACATCCAAAATAAATGTTTTGACTAGTGAAGTCAATGCAGAATTGATTAAGCAACTCAATGTGTAGAGGTTGCAGCTTCTGAGGTCTAGCTTCTGAGAAAATGTTTCTCATGTTACTAAACCTTCTGTTACTTCATTTTTACCCTGGTATGATGAAGAAGATTAATTTCTTATTTGCAATGAGGTACTAAAACAAGACCATGGCTGGAGCTGATGCTGCACATATGAGCTGTGCCCTGGAAATCTCTATTTAAAATGTAGTCAAAGCAGCCTATAGATGATTTAGGGGTGGTGGGGTCAAAGCAACCATATAAGCTCTGACATACATATATTTAAGGTGAATGTAGGCAAAGCAATTGACCAGTTGGATTTGGCATGGAGAATATTAAAAAAAAAATAAAATTAAAAAAGTTAAAGTTATGTAAAACAAGATTATCAGCTCAGAGAGAGAAATACAGAATATCTGGTGGGTTTTTTAAAGTCCATAAATGTGAGAAATTCAGGCAGAATGAAGACATTTTCTGGGATTGTATATACTGCTACATCCTTGGAGAGGCATGATAGTGTGTGATTACAAGGTGGAACTGGGAACCTGCTGGGAGGAAGGAAAATTTTTTTCAGGAGAAGAATGTCTGAACTCAGAGGGAGGCTTACCTTTGCTGAGGAGGTGAACACAAAGCTAAAGCAAACTTTAGAAACTAGAAATAGGTGTAAGGTTAAATTAAAAAAAATCCACACAAAAGTAAGCTGAAGTTTCAAATGACAGCTGCAGAAGTTGCCAGTTACCAAATTTTGAACTGAATTCTAGTCTGGGTGAGTAAAGATCCTGAAAGCAAAGTGTGATCAGTCAGATTTCTGGCTGCTGTTAATTGGGCTAGAGAGAATTAATTATTGGATCATGATTCCCCCATAATACAAAGACAGGGGCAAAAATGGGCTTTGGTGTTTGAAAATAACATTTTAGATCTTCAGTAAAGGTTGGGTATGGACAGAGTGGGAAAGGAGAGGCTGTGAGGCCACAGATATTAACCAGGATGAGGGTACAGACCCAAGGCAGCAATTTACTCCACTCTGAAGTTTTCTTCTGTGTGTTTAGATGGTAAAAACACTTTCCAAAGAGTGCTGTGCCAGCGGAGAGCACAAGGGAGTAGCCCTGACTCAGAGCTGGAATGCATTGTGTGAATTGTCACTGCAGAACCCCACCAGGACAAAAAACACAGACTGAGCCCTTTCCTGGTTATTGAACAGACACATTTATCCACTATTTTTATCTGTTCCTTTTCACAACATGGATTTTAAGGAAGGGTTTGAAACAGGATAATGAAATTCTTCTGTACGTCCTCCTTTTGTTAATTGCAGGAAGCTCCTCTTAGGCCTGAGTGGGCAGCTGGGCTGATTTCTTTGGAGCAGGGTGGCATTTGCTGTGAATGACCAACATGGGCAAACTCCTTGGAAAAGGATGATTACTTATTTTGCAGTTCTAAATGCAAACACTTTTGAAAATCTGTCCTTATTGTAAATGCCAGCGTCTTGTTAACGAATACAAGTGTTTGTGGGGAGGAAGGAGAAATGCAAAAGGGTGTTTGCTGTGCATGTTCACAGGGCTGAATTTCAGCCTTAAAGAGCAAATAAGGATGGCTCTGCTAAGTTTGATTGTTATTGCTATATTCTGGTTCTTAATAGAGCAATATGCCTAGAAGAAATGGAAAAATAATTGGCTATATTTGGCCCTATATCATCAATCATTCCCCCACCCATCCATCCATCCATGCATCTAATGAGAACCGCTGAAGTCTCCCTCGGAAGTAATAAACAAAAATACATCCTGCAATTAATTCAGGCATTGCAAAATGTCCACTTAATTTTACTGGGTGTACTAAATCAATTCTATGCTTCACTCAGTGCATTGAAAGAAGCTGGCTGGCAAGAACTTCATCTGTTATTAACTCACAATGCAAATGAAGTTAATGCCTTTTTGCTATGAATTGTCCTCTGCTGTTAAACCTGAAAGTCAATGGGATAGAGGAGGAGCTGACTCCTTGTAAAATGCAATAGTTATATTCCATTTTTCACCTGCAACCAAGTCCTAGTAAAAGCTCTGACTTCCAGCATTCTTTACTGTGCTTTGTTTTTGGAAAGAAAAACCTCCTGCCTCTGTTTCAGGTGAAATTAATTCTTTCAGTTCCCTCCGAGATATAACACTGTTCAGGTAATGATTCCTCTAGTCAAAAATTACATCAGAACAGTTAAATTTAGCTTTTACTTGCATGAATGACAGCAGTGCACTATAAAGCTCTGTTCTAAACATGGGCTTTTCTCATCCTTCACTGGTTTCTTTTTCATTTACATTTCCTGAGTTGATAAAGGTAAGATGGAATACTCTGGTGCAAGTTTCCGGTATTTTTTTCATGGCACTTTGGATTCTTTTTGTTTTCTCCCCACTTTTATCTTCATTCAGGTTTTAATGACATTTGGTTTCATGTTAAGTCAAATCTTTTTGGTTTCATACCTTTCAGTATAATAATGAGGAACAGATAAAGAAAATAAGCTGGAGTGAGATAAAGTTTCAACAAATAAAACATCTCAATTTCATTGAAGAATGATTGACAAAATATTTTAAATGAAAAATATTTGACTTTGAGTCCCATAATGATTAATTAGAATGTTTCATTTGAGTTTTGAACCCTGAAGCTCTGGTTTATCCCATGTCACCTGGTCAGTGTGGTTGAGATCCATGTCACCTTACCTCAAAAATCAAAAATATAGGCTTGTAGATCTGCCTTAGTCAAATATTCCCTGTGTACAGTATGAGGAGGTATAGACAAGGAATTAACAAGAACTTATTTAAGCCAAGATGAACCTTTTCAGGAGATGTTTATCTTCTGCATTAGTCTCAGAAGTATTGAGAGGTTTTCTTCTCTACGTATCTCTGCTGGCTTCTGATTCCTATTTTAAAGAGTCATCCATTGCTTAAAGTGATTTCACTAATTAGCCACAGAAATTTCCAGTGACTTGCTGATAACAGAGAAATATGTCCTGATGCTTCCAGCTGAGAATATCAGAACTGCTAATGAGTCATCTGTTTTAGCCCTTTCTCCCTTATCCACCCACAGGTCCTTGACCTCCCAACCCTCCTCAAGAGAGGATTTCTGATATCTCCTGAGTGCAGAAACATGAGGACTTATTCCACAAAAGAAAGAGGTTTTTTTCTACAGATGAGATTCTGTCACTTCATTCAAGCAGTTAACCCTGGAATCTAGAATCTTACCTCAGGGGCTAAAACTCCTTGTGCTTTGGGGTCTGGTGAAATCCTCCTAAACTCCATTAAATGCATTGACTTGGTCTACGCTGGCCAAGAAAACTCCCTCCTGTATAGAAAACTACTTGTATATCACTGGTGTTGAATTCACACTGCAAATAACTTCTCACAAACTCAAATAAAAAGAAAGAATTGCTAAAAAAATGCTGTTTGCTTGCTTTCTGCTTTCCTTTGCCATCATTACCATGTCAGTCTCCACTTCATAACTAAATCTTGACAATGTGGCATTTAGCTGGCAGGATCAAATCATAATAAATAAACATTAAAACATGTAAGAGGGTGCTACCAATATTTACTACATATTAATGAACATTTGCATCACTGGGCTTTGAATGCAATTTGGTACACAAAGACTGCTTCAGCTCATGTGTGTAAAAGATAAATGGGACAAGGGGTAGTGGTTTTAAACTAAAAGAATGTTGATTCAGTCTAGATATAAGTATTTTGCTACAATAGGGGTGGTGAAAGGCTGGCACAGGTTGCCCAGAAAGGTGGTAGATCCTCATCTCTGGAAGCAATAAAGTCAGGACAGATAGCTGAGCAACCTGATCTAGTTAAAAATGTCCCTGTACTTGGCAGGGGGCTGAACTAGGTGACCTTTAAAGGACCTTTCCAACCCAAGCCATTTTTGTTTCTATCATTCTATAGCATTAAAGCTTGAGCTAGTCACTTACAGACTCCTGTAGCAGTTTGGAAGGAGCACAAGTACCTCCAGAGGGCTGGATTCTGCACCTGGGCTGGGACAATCCTGGCTTTACACTGAAAATGGGGAGCAGGAGTCTGGAGAGCATCTCCACAGAAGGAGATCTGTGGGTTTGGGTTAATGGGTTAATTTTGAATATGAGCCAACAGTGTGACCTGTCAGCTCAGAAGGACAACTGTGTAATTTACAGGGTTTTTGAGATAGAAATAGTGGAGCCCTATTTAAAAGTGCAAATATGAAGAGGAGGACAGTAGGTAAAGATTCCAGAAGCAGCCTGTCATGTCTGCCAACCCCTTCAGAAAGCTTTAGATACATTGCAGTTTATCAGTTATCCATAATCCCACATCTTTGCAGAACTGACAATTATTGATGATGGAAAAGATAAGATCACACACATAGGCCATTCCCATATTTCTGTTCAAGTTCTGCATATTTGACTGAGAGAGATGGAGCTGCTGAGATCTGTTGCCTGACCCAATGTGCAAATGATCCCTTGGACAATGAAAAGCCATTGGGATTTCTCCAATGGTCTCATACAGCCTTCAAAAAGAGGTCCTGGCTATTAAATATGATCAAAAGTTGCATGAGCAACTCAGAAAGGTTTTCTGTTACCTTTAGGGAAAGTGTTGAAAAAGTGGGTCAAACAAGCAAATCAGGCAGGAGAGAGAGAAAAGTCTGTTATCAACACAGATAAGCTTTGGAGTTGGTTACAAGGTAGGACAGTGCAATCTTTGAAGTGTTTGTAATTGTTTGTGTCTTTCAGTTTTTTAATAGACAGATGGAATAGGCCTTATTTTCAGGAGGCATAAACCAGGTGCCTTTGGTTTACATCAGCTTTGACCTCCAAGACAGTGACATGTGTGGTCACAGTAGATTTATCTCTGGGTAGCAGAGTGGACCACTCAGTGACAGACAGGACTGACTGGCAGGTGATTTGTGTCTTTTTCATTGACTTGCTGAGAGGGTTATTAGCTCCTGAGGCAGGCAGAAGAGATAGCTGAGTGCTGCAGGAGTCAGGTGGGAGCAAGACAAGAGTAGGGATTTCCTGTGTGCTTTGTCCCTAGGAAAAAGAGACAGTGCTGTGACACTGTGAACAAGTGATGTGATGGCTGTAGCCCTTTCTGAAGGCACCACTTACCCTTCCTCCTTCACCCTCAACACATCTGCCACATCCCTCACTCATCCTCAGGGCAGCCTCAGGATAGACCCAGGCTGTTCTCAGTGCTGCAGCTAAATTTAGGCTGAGAAGATCTGCGTGATGTTTATTGCTCTGGTCTGGTTGAGAAGGAGGTGATTGGTCAAAGGCTGGGCTTGATGATCCTGGAGGTGTCTTCCAGCTATTCCAGCCTGAATGATTCTGTGACTAGTTTGGCCTGGACTGGAGTTGTAGTTGTGCTCTTTAGAATGAGCCTTCTTCAGGTTCCTCTGCCTTTCTGCAAATCGAGCTGGTTTTGCTCAGCAGCTGAAAATTGTACCTGAGAGCCCAGCTGGAATAACCTGGGGGTTTGACTTGGTCTTTCTACAGTTGTAACACAGGGAAAGTCATATTTAGCAGTTGTATAAATTGCTTTGAAATCTACAAAGAACCTCCAAATTTAGAGCTGAAACCCCAGCTCTGAACTTTCATTTTTTCTAGTACAATCCTTTCCCATGAAACTTTTCTACTTCTGTGAAAGTACATTTTTCCCCCCCTTGAAAACTGTATTTTGGCAGTTTTTCAATGTTCTCTCTTTCCTGAGAATGGGCTCAAAAATATCTGACCAAGTAATACAGAGTTTTTAGTCCAATAGCACATTACAGAGAAGCCAAATCAACTGATGGAAGGTTGTGGTTAATGCATTATCTGGATCTAAAACTGTCAATCTGTAAGCTTGACAGATAAGTTGTAGTCACTGACATTTCCAAATGCTTATGAGAAATGCTGTCCTTGAAAGCACTCACCTCAACTTTTAAAAAATCTTGTGTTTTGAGTGGTTTTCATACTGACAGTCCACACCTGATGTGGTGTTACCAGCTCCAAAAAAAATGAAAAAAAAGGTCCTCAGCAGCCAGCTCCCAAAAACCTTGCCTGGATCAGGGCTGAAGTTTAGTTGGGCTGGATGATCTTCAGTGGTCCCTTCCAGCCTCAACTGGTCCTTGATTCTGTGTAAATCAATCTCACAATTGTTTATAACCCAGGAAATTTTATTGCCTTTCTATGTGAATTCAACTTGTTTTGAGTGAAAAGAAGAAAAACACAACATTCTCAGAAATAATCATAACTGATTTTCCAATAGTTATATTTAAGTCAGAAGTTGTTTCTGAAGCAGCTGTTGGGTCTACAAAAATTTATTTCATGGGGTTCTTTTTAAAAGTTACCAATGACATGATCATTGGTAAGGTTTCTTTCTTAATTTATGACATTTCTATGCTATTTCTATTCTGTGGTCTTTCCATTGATAAGTTGTTGCAAGACTGCACCACTGGACAACTCTGTTTTCCAAAGCTGGGCTCATGGAATAAGGTGAAACCAAACAAAGTTAGGCATGACCAAAAATGGAGCTACTTTACAACGCCAATATTTGGGCACTAACAGTGGCCTTTAAAAAGTTTTTGTAAATATTTGAGTAGGATTTAGACACACTTTCAAGTTTGAAAAAGTCTGGTTTCTGAATAAGTAATTTCAACCCTATTTTTTTCTTTTCTTTTTTTTTTTTTTTTTTAACCTGCCTTTTTATATTAAAAGTGAGAACTAAAGGGAGATATCAAAAGTCCTGTTTGAGCAAGTCAGCATTGTAGATGGACAAATTCCTCTGTTACTACTAGTTAAATTAAAAGGTTTTAACTCCAAATACACTGTGGTCACTCAAGAAGTGCTAAAAGTCAAATAAAACACATTTCTTTGTAGCTCTTTCTAGGGAGACATTGCAGGTAGAAGATCTGTTTCACTTACTGTGATTGAGTGCCAGGGCTGATGGATTGGTTTAATGTCAACACCAGCAAGCTTTGCAAACTTCTAACAGAAAAGCATTTAGAAAATTCAGGAGAATACTAAAGACAGCAAAAATGTCATTTGAGATAAATGAGAAGCTTGTAATTAAAAAAAAAAAAAAGAGTAAAAATCAGATTTTTGTATTTGGACTACAGAATCTTCAATCTCCTAGGTTGGCTTAAAAAGCAGTGAAGGCTGGAAGAACACTTTTCAGGCTAATCTTTCATAGCTGCAGAAAAAGGAGGACAGGGCAGAACCACAGAGGAACATATTTAGTCAACCACTGGAACACGTGATAATGCTGAAAATTTTCCAAATAATTTCTCATTTTTCAGAGTCATTGGGAGGATTCAAATAATATTGGGGGGGGAGATACCCCCCCTTTTTTTTTTTCTTTCTTTTCTATTCCCCTACCCCTACCTATTCTGTCAGGGACAGTAGCTGTAAATGCTGTTCATTTCCAGTAGGACTGCACAGCATTCAGCCAAATTCAGCCTCTCTCTGCACAGCTGAGCCTGCAGTGCAGCTGAGCTGCTTTTACTCCACATTCCCCCCTTGCTGGGTGCTCCTCAGACCATTCCAGCTCACAGGTTCCCCGTGATGCCTGAGAGGCTGACCTAGAACAGAGGCTAGACAGAGTTAAAGGAATAAAGTAGGTATTTATTAAAAGGCCTTCAAAGGATACACCTTGGGCAGTGCAAGAGCCTGGCCAAGGCTACACCCAAAATGGACCCAAGATGGACACTGAGTCACGAGTTTTCACACTTTTATAAGTTTTGGTCTATTTACATATTGTGGTTAATTGTCCAATTACAGATTATGCAGTCCCATCCTCCCAGATTGCTCTCCTCAATTCTCTGTTGTTTGTTCTTTTTGGGACTGAAGTCCCAAGAATTGTGTCCTTGGTTCTCAGGCTGGTAAATGATTGTTTTGTCTGACTACACTGTGAGGAGAACTTGCTAACACTTTATATGAAGTTCAGAGACACGCACTAAGACAGTACAGAATCTAAAAAATATGAAAGCTAAAACTTAAGGCATCACCCAGACACTGCCAACCCCCTCAGATCCTCTGTCCAGAGGGCTGAGGCCATGCCCCAGACCTCACTTATCCTGCTGTGTTTTACCTGCACAGCCACAGCTGCACATTGCCCTCTCTGCAGCTTTTCTTCCCATCTCCACTCTGGGACAGCAGCTGGGGAAGTTTCCATTGCTTGATTGGCCTCTAGTTCTTTAAAACTCCTCCCACAGTGATATGAGCAAACTTGAAGAGAAATCTTGTCTCCTGCTGTTTCCATTACCCATCCTTCTTTTAGTGGTTTAGGAGTGCTCTGTAGATCTCTTCCAGCAAACCAAACAGCAAATTATATATAACATCACACCAGGTGTTTATCTGCAGTTTAAGAGACAGAATATTAAATTGCAGAGGTGTAGAATGGTTTAGGTTAGAAGGGACCTTAAAGATCATCTAGCTCCATCTTCCCCTGGGGAACAGGACACCTTCCACTAGACCAGGTCTCTCCAAGCCCCATTCCAACCTGGCCTTGGACACTTCCAGGGGTGGAAAACCAGACCCATGTCTCTTCTACAAGAGCTGATATACCTGGTTCTGATCCTCACCTGTTGTGCAGGGCAAAAAAAGTCAGAGTGGTTATAATCAGCTTCTAGGTGTCCTGAAAATCCCTGAGGAAGGGACTGGAATAATGCCTGAATACAAATTCTGAAATAACACTTAAATAATTAAAAGAGCTACAGAGGCACAGGGATGAGTTTCACCTTATGCAAGCTTTTCATTTATTTGTATTCCAATCAATTAAATTAAAAAAAACCCAAAAAAACAAAAAAACAAAAAACAAACAAACAAACAAAACCCTACAAAAACAAAAAACCCAGAATTTTAGGATTTAAAAATAGCTTAATAATTCCAGGAAATGTATAGGCAATGAAAGTTATCAGATTTTTTCTTTAACTCATTTGGAAGAATTTATGCATGTTCTGAAATTACCTGCATTTCAGTGTGCAAGCAAATACAAATAGTAATAAAAAAGTTGAGCCAATATTAAATTGAATCTCCTATGTACATAAATAAATGTTGAGTTTCTGCCACCATGCTATCAGTCAGGTTTGTGTACAGATGGGGTGTTTATACCCTAAGGAATTATTATTGCTTCTCTGAGACTTTTCTTTATAAATTACTCACAGGAGACAGGCTGAAGAGAACTAACCAAGAAAGTCATCAATACCTTGCACGTGATCTGGGAAGAAATACATAAAATGCTTATATTGATCTAATTTCTATTTAAGTAAGCATATTTCTTTGAAGCAGGATGCCTATGCAAATTCCACAATGACAGATGTTTTACTGAAGGGAACTTAAATGAACTGTAGCTGGTTGGGGGTCTTAATTGTAAAGTATCAGCTCCCCCACGTGCCTGGGTGGACCTATGGGTTTGGCACCACTTCATCAGTGTTTCTCCTGCTCTTTTCTTTTTAGAAACAACAGCTCTGAATGCCAATGTCTCTGTTTTCATTTCCTGGTTTGGGGGTTTTTTTGTATTGAGGAAGAGTTCATTATTTCTAATGGAAGCTCTCTTTGGATTCTTTCAATAATAATGGGATACAGTTTGCTCTTTTGGAGCCTCACTGCAGTTTGGAGCGGGGTCCTGTACAGAGACCTACACATGTGGTTGAGAAAAAATACTTTGCAATCAAATTCACAGCAAGAGGACAATATCTGCATGTTTGGTTCAAAAATGGTCTACAAAAAAACTTAAATTAGGTCTGGGGTGAAGGGCAGTATTTAAAACATGATATTATGTCCTCCAGTCCTATCCTGTCTCCTTTTTAGCAGTTCTGTGCCAATATGATAATAATTACAGCATCTCTTTTCATGCAAAATGGACAATTTTCTCTGTAATGAGTGCAAATATGGTTCCTTTGATATAAATCAGAGAAATATAGTGATATGGACATGTTAAGGTTCTGTTAGCAATAAATGTTTTCTTTCTCTGTTGGCAGGCAAAGTTTTCCCCTGTTCCCAAATGAATAAGTATTGTGTGCAAAAATTGGAGAAAAACCCAAACTTAGAAAAGAAAATGTTTTTGCTTTGCTCTCTAAACATTTTCAGTTCTAACAGTTTTGGGAAACATTCACTGCAGGTTTAGACAATCTTAGAACTGCATGTGGTGGAAATAAATTAGTACAAAATACCTTTTCAGGAATCATCTGATGGATGTGAAGAAAAACAAACCCAAGACAAAGGTGGAAAGCTAAACAAGGATGTGAATATTAATCATTCAACAGCTCAGCGATAGATATCTGTGCAGAGACACAATTTCTCAGCTGGTGTAAATCAACAGAGTCTTGTCAGAGCTGTGTTGATTTATGTCAGCTTGGGATCCAGCCTCATGTTGCTCCTAAAGAAGGAGACAAGATGTCTCTTCAAGTTTGCTCATATCACTGTGGGAGGAGTTTTAAAGAACTAGAGGAAAATTAAGCACCAATTTCCATTTACGCTCATGGACAATTTATTATCCAATCCCTGTTATTGACTTTGAGAAATCTCTTTGTAAAGACACTACTTCACATTACCATATTTTTATATTTGTAAAGATAGATACCTTTCCTGGAATGTGTGTCCAGTTAAACAAACATCAGATTTTTGTTAGGAAAATTAAGTTCTAATTTCATGTGCAATAAACCACTGCCCTTTTGAATGTGGCCCATGAAACATAAGGGAAGAAGTATCAAGTTTTGTTTGGAGTGTGGCAGCAGGTTTAGTAGTAGAACTGTAAGAAAAATGATGGGAGTGAGAAGTTCACCATCATCTTAATTTACACAACACAGGAAGCCTGCAGTGCAATACATTGTGCCTGTTAATTAGTTTTCCACATAAGTAACTTTTCAGGTAGTATGGAAACATTGGCCAAGAAAACAAAGCAATTTTATATTAGAAAAAAAAAGCCAATACAAACTAGAAAAATTTGTCTGAGAAAATAACATTTTCCCCCATTTATTTGTGTTGTCAATTGTTTTTTATTAATACCCAAAAAGTAAGCAGCTATTTGAGGCCTGATGATACCTGAGTAATCTGAGTTTTAAGACACTGAGGTGAGCACAGCTCTGGAGAAAAACTTTTCCCAGTGCTCAGTAGAATACTTTTTCACTGGGCAACTACATTGCCTTCCTTTGGGTTGTAATCCTTTCAGTTGGGTTATAAACTGTCATCCATAAGCAGTTATGGATTGGGAGCAAACCCAAGGAAGTCGGTGAGACTGTGGCACAAGGAAGCAGCAAAATCTGAACTTGGAAAGTTTTGGTAGCCTTGGCTGGCAGGGAGAAGCCTAGAGAATGTGAAGGAGACCAGCTTGATCATGTCTGCAGAAATTATCTGTGAGACAGCCAGAGGTGGGAGTTGTGGTGAAGGACAATGTCAGGAGGCAAATCTCCAGGTCTTTATTCCAACATTCTTTTTTAATCAGGACTGACATCAAAGCTAGGACAGGTTTATGAGGACATTGTCCAGTTGAGTTCTTAAAATCCTTGAGAACAGACATGGGCTTACCCCTCCATGCACACATTTTTGCAGCAAGACAGTGAACAAATTTTCATTTAGTCTAACCAGAATGTTCCTTTTTTGCAACTTGCACCCATTGCATCTTTTCATGAACTGAGAAGAACCTGCCTTTGCTGTCCTGAGGGCACAGTGTTAGCTCAGGTACAGCCTGCTGCCCACCCTGGCCCCAAGGGCTTCCCTTCAGAGCTGCAGCACCTGGTCTGTTGTTCCCCAACCTCTACTGACCAATGGGGCTGCACCACCTTGTGTGGGATTTCAGGTTTGTTTTATTTAAAAATGTATTTATTTCTTTATTTAAAGTGGGAAGGGATGAGTTATTAGCATATAAACTCTTGTAATGAACTTAACGTGCTAAATGCCAGAGGGATTTTCCAGCAGGACTTTGTGGCACAGCAATGGATAGCTCAGGAGAAGAAGGATGCTCTTACTGAATGGTTACTGGGGTCTGTGTGTCAAGGGGTTGGCACACAGACTTGGACTTTCATCTTGAGTAGGCTGGCATTGAACTTATCAGCAAGGGTAGCAGAATTCCAGGTTTCAAGACTTTCTGGCACAAGGATGTTCTGCTGCTCCAGCTGCTGGAGCAGTGTGACCCTAAGAGCACCAGAGCAATGCAAGTTAATATATTGTTATTCCATTTGGTGGTGGGATTGGTGGTGTATCATAAAAGAGTAGGGAAATCTGCTGCCACTTACTCCATCTGCCAAAATGTATTTTCTTTGTCATAACTCAGATCACGAGTTTACCAAAGCAGGGAGAAATTTCCTTTGTGTCTGGTATGAAGAGCTTTAAAACAATGCTTCTTCATATAGGAAAAGGAATCCAAAGTAAGGAACTCCCACCATCTTGGCAATTTCTTTTCCTATCTTCTTCCATAAAATCAGAGTGAAAATTCAAATGTAATTTTCAGTATATTTTTTAGTGTTTCTGCTATTTGGAATATGATTTCAGTTTTCTTCAGTACTATGAAAACATTTAATTTTTATAATGTTTTTTGATGAAAATCAGAGGAATTTCTCAATGTCTAAGTATTGGTAGATATCCACTAAATAATCAACCATAGACTCCCTGTATATGATGATTTATATAAACTGAATTCAATTCAATAGCAAATTACTTATTTAATTTAGCAGTAAAATTCCAAACATTAAATATAGATAAAAATAGATTTCTTATGCAAGAATTATATATTTATATTTTTTTTACTTTGTTTTCTTTCATGACTCTGTGGATCTTCTGTCTTGCTTTTTACAAACTCAAATTTATGACATTGTTTTTAGATTTAGATCAATGCTTGATACTTTTTAAAAATCCACCATTGAGTTTGATTTTACCTTTCTCCCTAAGCAAATTTTGAAGTTCTTACCATAGTATTTCAGTGATCTTTACTTGCTGGTTTTATCCTAGTTCATTCCTCTTTCCTTTCCTCCTAGATCTAGGGACTAAAAAAAAGATGGGTATTTGCTGGAATTTGCTATTGTTTTACACTGTATAACCATAAAATGTTTCTGTACTGTTTAAAGGTAAATAAATCAGTTGTGTAAAATGAATAAAAGCTATGAAACATCCAGATGGAGCTTTCTACCCATCAAAAAGGTAATCAGCATTTTGCTTAGCAACCACACTTTAATTATGCCAGTTAATCTTGGAGGTGGAAACAGAAGTGGAAAATCTGATGCTTAACTGAAATTGATTGACTCCATAGAATGTCCTTGAATAAAAGGAGGGGAATAACCTGGCCTTTGGAAACCAGTACACAAACAAAGTACAGTTAAAGTGATTTCATCATTTGAAGGTGTTTGATTGACCACTTGTGCCTTTGTTGTCAGCAGTGTTACAATCTTCAGTAGTTTTGATAGTAATCTTTTGTAAGGAAACAGTTTTGAGGGAGGGAATAATAAGGTTGCTGCTCCTTCAAGTGAAGGAAAAGCACGTTTTACAATAAAAATGCAAAACAAAAATATGTTGAAAACAGCTATCTGTTAACCAACCACTCTTCCTATTGTTTTTTCTAGGAGTGGACTGAGCTGGTGATAACCATGACTACCAGAATAAATTGGAAATAATCAGATCAAATATAAATCAGTGAAGTAATTTATTATCTGTCTACAATGTGTGGGAAGAGGAACCTTCAGAGACAAAGTCACCTCATCCCCAAAAGATGTTTGACACAGGTCACGTGGATCACCTGCCCATTTGTGTGCCTTATGGTGGGAGAAGAAAAGAGATTCCTCTGATAAAATGTAGATATCTGCATTTGGTACTAAAATAATATGAATTACCACAGTCTAAAATATTCTAGAGGAATTTCTACTTCACAACCTCTATTTCCTTCCACTTCCACAGAACCTTGACTGTGCAGATGAGCTGTAGAGACCTCAGTGTAGGTGAGATTTTTTTCACAGCCCTTGTGTTTCAGATATAGTCAAACCAATTGCTGGTTTGATCAGATAGGGCTAGAGCTTCTAAAAGAAAAAGATAATAAGACATTTTATTGGAGTCCTTGGCATTTATATGAGAACAAATGGCAGAAGCATAGTAAAAAATAAAATCAAATTAGTACATTAAATCACCTTATGAAATTGATTCCTCAGGATTTGAAGAAATGAAACCCATGAAAAAAATTTATCATGTATAGTGACATGTTAATGTGATTCTTTTTCATGTTTTTTGCTGTTTTCTTGCAATATATATATACAGGTATACATGTATTAATGTGTGTGTATATACATATATATGTATATGTTCATAAATATTTATAGCTGTGTATATATATATATATATATAAAATAAAAATGCTGCAAATATTTGAATTATGAAAGCTCAAGGATCTTCTAGTGACATTGAGGCTTCTTTTACAGCTTAAAAGCTCCAAATCAAACCAAACCAAACCTAACAAAAATGAATAAAATATCCACTGGAGAAGCAAAATTCAAAATAATTAGAAACATTCAGCTTGAAATAAGAATAGTTGAATAATTTGTGGTGTGTTCCTGAACTCCTGAAAAGAGCTGGAAGAAGATAACCCTGGAAACAGTGACAAATTGTTGCACTAACCTGAAATTTATGAAAATCAGTTCCACACCTTGCTCTAGAGACACTTTTATAAAGACTGCCGTGGTAGTTTCCAGCGTCAGGACCTCCTTGTGGTTATCCTGTGTTTAAATCTGTGTTTAAATATGTGCTCAGTCTGGCTTTGGAGAGAGTTCTCATCCCTGAATGGCCAGAGAGGAGAAAAGTGAGATTGAGTTTTACTGACTCTATGCTGAACATCCAGAAGTTAACACAACTTGCCAGCTCAATTTTCAAAAAGCTGATTCCTGTGCATTTGATTGAAAGAACCTGTATGACACCAAGATCATCTTCAACTGCACCATCTGGTAGCAGCTCATCTTCTTACAGGAGCTAAGTGTGATGAAAGCTGATTTGACAATTAATGCAGATGTCTCTTCAGGGGATTTGTTGTATATCTCTCTTCCACCAGCAAGATTATGATGCAAAAGTCTCTTTGGGCCTGATTTTTATCCCATTCTTGTGGATTTTGAAACAGGACCTGCACAAATGATGCAAGATCTGCATGTTAGCAGTAAAGTCATGTTAGGGGTGAATCATAGACTCTCCTCTTCAGGCTAAAAAAAATAATCATAAATTTTCCATCCCTTGCTGAAATTAGACAGTCTGCCAGGTGGCAACCACCATTTCAGAGACATATGCTTGAAAGGCAAAATGTCTATCCAGCCATCCCGAGACAATTGCCCTCACAAATGTGATTCCAGAGATGGCTTTACTGGATTTGGAGCCTTACAGCAAAATTAAACTCACAGTCCCAGGGGCTTTTAAAAAACCACTTGGCCTGATGATAGAATCACTCTGTGCCAGCAAATGCTTTATTTTCTTTTTTCTTTTTTTTTGTTCTCATCTAGAGTATCCCCAAAGTGGATGGGGCATTGTTTCTTGTCTTTTAAAGATGCAATTGGTAGCACTGTGAGCAAAGATGCAGACATCTGGACCAGTGCTGAGCCAAAATTGCTGATGCCTTTTCTAACACTGCTTATCCTTCACATTTGCTGGAGGGTAAAAAGTAAGAAAAAGCAAACCAAAGCAATACTCACTGTGCACACACCCCCAGGAAATCTTGCATCTGCCCCTTTAGAGGCCTGAATCAAAGCAGTGGAAAAAGTCTCTTGGATTTAGCTGTGGTTATAGTTAAACACAAGACATCACTTCCTTCCAAGCTTTTGTCAAAGCTCCCAGAGCTGGACAGATTTAATAAATATATGAGTCTGGAAACAGGAGCCATGCCTTGCTCCATGATCTTGAGTCAGTGGGTATCTCCTATAGAACTTGAGCTCTCCACAGTTTTTTTGCAGTTCTCAAAAAGCATTAATTGATGTTATTTGTGGTAATTCCTCCAAACTAGTCATCCATGTTTCTTTTCAGGTGGAGCCTATCTAGTTTTCTTAGACTAAATAGGGTTACAGAGATGCTCCTCTCTTTGGCCAGTTGCCTCAGTAATTCAGGAAAGGGAGCAAGAAATTAAAAATTGCTTTTACATAAACCAGTCAGAATCACATGAAAATACTTGCTTTTACTGCCATTCATAGAATCATGGGATCACGGAATACTTTAGGCTGGAAAGGAACTTTCAAGTTGTCAAGTTCAACAGTTAACCCAGCACCAACACTAAATCATGTCCATAAGCACCCCATTTTCACATCTTTTAAATATCTCCATGGACAGTGACCCAAGCACCACATCATATTGTTCTATCTTCATGACAGACCTCACTCCTTACAGCCAAAACTGTTTGACAGTATTTTTTCTAGTAGCAAAATGCAGCTTTAAAAGTAGAAAGAGATTTTAAAAGTGTAAGCAGGTGCTCCTGATTCCAGCAGGTGTTCCCAGTAGATTTATTTTGTGTTTTTGATGCACCCATCTGCGTGGTCTTACCTCAGGTGATTAGTGACTCTAAAAGATGTGACATTTGCAGCTCAGTGATATTATGTACTGGCCAGCACTATATCAATCACAGCTGCCAGATGCAAATGCAGCCTGTCACCAAAAGAGATCCCTTTTCCCAAAGCAGTTTTATGTCAAGATGAGAGCAGCATGTTCCTGCCTGAGCTAACACAGAGCAACTCCAGTAAAGTTCATGGAATTAAACAAAACTTAATCTAGGTTACATCGACCTATATATGGTAAACCCCTCTTTTATCTATTCCCTTTTAAACTCAGCACTGACTGCAGAGATGTCAGTGATGCTCCTGTTGACCCAGGGGGGTGTGTGCAAATCTGGGCCCATGTGTTACTACTGGAAGTAGCTGGAATTTTTACCATGGGCTGGTATTACAATTGGGGGACACGGAGACTGCAATAATTTAAACAGCATTGACAGGACACTTTCCTAGAACAGCACCTGAAAAGTGTGAAGAAGCCTCACCCAGCTCACTTTAACCCTGAGATACCTGGGACAGCTGGATAATTATCCTGGAAGTTTTACTAGAATTGCCTCCTGGATTTTTGCATCTTTGGACCATCCCATGACTGAATCAGGAATCCCAAACTTCTGGATTTCTTTGTGCACTAGAAGCAATAAGAGACTGGAGGTATATATCTGGGAAATTCAGGTGTCTGAATTTATGTTGGATGAACCCTGAGGCTTTCTGGAATGCTAAAAGTTAGAGCAGATTCAGAAGAGTTTCAGTGGGTTTTGTTTTATTAAACCTGGCCAAAGTTAGTCCCTTTAAACCCTGTGGGGGTCCTTACAACACCTGCTGGGATTCCACTCCAGAGAAATGTGGTGCTTGTTCACCAATTGCAGGCATTTCTCACAGAGTTTTAAAGATTTCTGCTCTTGCAGCTTTGAAATATTTATAGATGTTTGCAATGACTGAAAGGCCTTCTTGGGAAACTTTCAAGCTGTTGTTTTAAAAATGCATAAGTATGACTTGCTTTAACAGCTTTTTCTGAATTTAGATGCAAAACACACCTCCTGTTCACTACTTACTCACTCACTCAAGCTTTGTGTTGGTAGAAGAGAGCAAGTCCAGGCATTATAGTTATCAATTTGCCTTTGAGACCATTGATACTGCAGCAGTGATTATGGCTCTTCTTAGCAGCAAGAGATGTGCAGAGGATTTGTTGACAAATAATATAATACTTGTAAATTTTTTTTTTTTTTGTCACAGTTGTATTTTGCAGTATGTGAACTAAATGATCTTTAAGCTCCCTTCCAATTCACACATTCTCATGGAGTTCTCCTGGGAACCACAGAAGTGGTTATCCTTTTCTCAGCCCTGCTCTTTCTGTGCCCATCTGTCTGAAATTCTCTGATGTTTGAAACTCTACAGAGGAAAATGGTGGGGGGAAAAAGAAAGATGAAATTATTGTTGGTTGCCTGTTTTCGAGTAAGTGGCAATCTTTCTAGTTTTGCATCTTACAGTTACTGGTTATCATTATGAAATATATAAAATAATAATAACAACAGCAGTTATAGTGATTTTCTGAAAATAATATTATGACATCATCAGTATTATCACTTAAAAACTTTACAGCATTTTATAAAAAGGCCACTATTATAAACCCTGTGGCTTTTTAAATGGCTTTTTTAAATGGTAAAACCAGGGAGTAGAGACAAATTCATTTGTTCAAGGTCACTCCACAGAGCACCAGAAAAGCCATGAATTGAAATCAGGTTCTCACAGTCCCCAGCCAGCTCTTTAACTTATAGCCACAATGCCTCTTACCAAGGACAGCAGGCACTTAGGGGAACAAAATGCCTCAGCATTAAACAAAAAGCACCACATTAAAGATTTTTGCTTTGCACACTTTATAGTCCATTCCCTTTTATGAATTCCAGAAATTCACATTTATTTGCAAGGCACAAAGGAGAAAGACATGGTGACTGCAACTGTTAATTAACTTTTTGGACAGCAGTTTTTTCAGAGTAAAAGGGGCTGGGATAGTCTTGCAGGTAGTATGTATAAGGAGGAATAGAGTATAGTTGCTCTAATAATTATAGTTATTGTAACTCTAATAATTATAATGCCCAATTGTTCAGGTGAAGAGAAGATTTAAGAATAGAGTATAATTATTATTGAGACATCAGTGTGTTCAGGTGAAGAGAAGATGTAGGCAATACATGCATGGTTTGGAGAGTAGGCCTAAACACTCTTTTCTTTCCTTCATTTTTTCACAAAATACAGAATCACAAAATCACAGAATTGCAGAAAGGTTTTTGTTGGAAGAGAATTAAAGATCCTTCAGCTCCAACTCCCCTGCCATGGCAGGGACACCTCCCACTAGAACAGGCTGCTCAGCACTGCCTGAGGCAAAATCTCAGATTCCCCTATTCTGATATGAGCTGGAATAGTGAGATATCACCAAACACCTCAAGATATTAATCAGCAGTCAGCAGTTAAGGCTCAGCTGTTTCCACTCAGCAGTATTTGAGTTTCTGAAGCTGTTTCCAACTCTAGATTTATTCATGGACTTTCTCAGTATCACTTTATCCAGTGTGATCTGGCAACAAACAAACCAAAAACCCAAACCAGGAGAGATATCAAGAAGGTGGTAAAATCTTCATTTGTTGATGGCCTCAGAAGTTAAGTAAACAGTAATTTGTGTGCAGTGTTCTTTGTCCAGAGGCAATCCCTACTGCCAGTTATTAACATTATTTTTGATTAGTTCAGTGTATCTCAAAGGGTCCATGCTACATTAATATTGAGCTGTAGGCATTAGCAGGATGTGTGAAGAACTTGCTCCACTGACTGTGGGGTATTCCCACTGAGAATATTTGTAGAAAAGCAATAAAAATAAGGAAGCTTTTAAAAGCTCTGGATTCTCAACGACCTGAAGAATTTGGGGCACTTAAGTTTTTTTAAGTTTTTTTTTTTTTTCATAGGATGGGGAAAATAAGTAGATTTAAAGCAGTTTGAAACAAAACAAAATGAAGCAAAAGATCGNTTTGTTGATGGCCTCAGAAGTTAAGTAAACAGTAATTTGTGTGCAGTGTTCTTTGTCCAGAGGCAATCCCTACTGCCAGTTATTAACATTATTTTTGATTAGTTCAGTGTATCTCAAAGGGTCCATGCTACATTAATATTGAGCTGTAGGCATTAGCAGGATGTGTGAAGAACTTGCTCCACTGACTGTGGGGTATTCCCACTGAGAATATTTGTAGAAAAGCAATAAAAATAAGGAAGCTTTTAAAAGCTCTGGATTCTCAACGACCTGAAGAATTTGGGGCACTTAAGTTTTTTTAAGTTTTTTTTTTTTTTCATAGGATGGGGAAAATAAGTAGATTTAAAGCAGTTTGAAACAAAACAAAATGAAGCAAAAAAATCCCAAACCAAACCAAACCAAACCAAACCAAACCAAACCAAACCAAACCAAACCAAACCAAACCAAACCATGCAAGATTAGTTTTCTAATCTTCCATTCAAATATAATTTTGACTCTAAGGTTGGTAAGTAAATATAGTGGGTCATATTTTCCACTGTTGCAAATATTTTAGGATATATGGGGGGGGTTTTTTGAGATCTGCTTCTCTTTACCCCAGTGTTTCATAAAGGACTGTGGATCCCTGTAATAAAGAAGGGTGGCAGCTCTGCCCAGATGTTAATTGCTTCTTCATTGTGGGAATTGTGCACAGATAGATGAATAATTGAACTGTGTGGTCAAACAGTGAGGAAGAAATTAGATGAAGCTGAAATGCCTAAATGTATGCATGTGTTACAGGAAGTATTCCATTCAAATGATGATGGTTATTTAAAAAACCAAATTAATAAAAAGGTGGCATTGAAAAGCAGCTCCTTTCTGATACATGGAGAAAAGAAATTTGAGCCTTCCCTCACTTTGTCTTAACCACTGACATGGTGTCTCTAGCACGGATATCACCACCTGACTTTTTATTTCCTTTAAATAAATCTCCAATTACAATTTTTGAGCAACTGATATCTGATTTGGTAAAACTTTAGGGTTTAACTCATGATAAATTTACTATTTTACCACTACTGATAGCAGCAACACTTACACCAACACCAACACATGATTGTTTTCTCTGTGGCCAACGTGAGACTTTTCAGAGAACTCGAATGATTGTGGGGAAATATTTACATACTCTGAAGAGCAATGAACAATTTGATTTATTTAGATTCTGATGACATTAAAATTGTTACACCTATTTGACACTGTAGATAATACTATGAAAAATATTAGATGCTTGTATTTATCAAGAAAACCAAAACATTTTTCTCACTTAACACTTTAAAAATTATGTTAATTTTCCTTTTGTTTAGAACTAATTGTTCTCTTATGTTTTTCTAAGAGAAGTCATCAAATAACCAATATGCTTCGCTTTTTAAAAATATTTTCTTCCATGGAAAACCATATATTTTAATTAAGACCTGAAAATATTTGCATTGCAAATAATTTTCTTTCAAATTTCCTCATATCAAAATAATGTTCTAATTTGTTTCCATTTCTGAATGAACTTAATAAGGAAGTTTCATGAGAAAATGAAAAGTGTAGATGGAAATGAAATATTTGAGTATTTTCAGTTAGCTAAAACAGAAATGAAATTTCCTGCTCAAAACAATCGAACTGTCACTTCAGCAGTTTGAAGAATGATTCCTAGGAAAAGGAACAATTATATGAAAAGATTAGACCCAATTTTGCACTTTATAATAAGCAGCATAGTTTCGCCAAATACATTTGGTTTCTTCTCATTGAATTTAGGATTAAATTCAGTACTTCATTTTGCCAGTACGTGCCTGAATTAAATAAAAAAGTTTGGATTTCTTTATACACTAAATTTGCTATCATATGGGCTAATGCAGAGATACAGGCACCAGCCAAGCCCTGAGAAATGAGTTAATACTTTTTAGAGGTGAATAGGCTGGTTATCTCCTCACATTTTAATGTCTGTAAGTCCCAAATCTTAAAATATAACAATAGGAAAACAGTTCAGTATATGTGTGCATCATGTGTTTGCCACCTGAAACAACCCTCCTACCTAAAAATACTCAAAATAATGTAATGATTAAATATTAAAAAAAAAAATTTAAAAGCCGTGAAAAGCAGTATAGACACCTTTAAGATTAGAATATTGCTAGAAAATAAAGTTATAACATTTAAGTCCATTACTTATTTCCTTCTATTATTAAATCTATTTTGATGTCATAGAAATGGATGGATGGATGGATGGATGGATGGATGGATGGATGGATGGATGGATGGATGGATAAAGAAATAAATCACTGAGGGTACAAAATATCCATTATAATAAGACTGTTATACATAGCATACAATATTCTTATTTAATCCAAATGTGTGCACTTTAAAAGTACATTATATGGTGTGTTATAATAAAGCAATAACAGTAAATCTATGGCTGTGATTTTTCTGTTCAGTGTTTGTCATTCTCTGCAGTTATTCTCAAAGATTGTGTGTGTCTCTGCCTCTACTACAAATCAAAATATGTGCTTTTTCAGAGTTTTAGACTTTGATTCTTTAAATAAGTTAATGCAGATCTTTTGCTCTAAATAAATAAAACCTATATACATAGTGCCCCTCAAATGGGACATAGATTAAATTTGTAAGGAATGGACCAGGGTCTTTCAGCAGCATTGGGCTTTGGTGGTTACTCTTGCAAAGTGTAGGTCTGTCACTGAAAATGAACACTAAACCTTGAATCATATTTTTCAAACGGGTTTTAAAATTGAAATTTTTTGCTGTCACTCATAAGCATTTAGGAGAGATTTTTAAATCAGTTGAAGAAAGCAAGGGTCCAAAGAACTTTAGACTCTTGTTCATGCATTGCCTGCTCGGGTATGGAAAGCTTGTCATAGCAAATTCCATGGTGTGATTCCTACTCCAGCTGTGTTTTATTAAGTTGTAAAGGCAGAATTAAGGATTTTTATATATTGGGATTTTCAAAAGCTCTTAATTCCCAGGTTTCAATTAAATTGCTCAGCATTTTTAAACACCAAAAAATCTTTCAATATCAGCTTCAAAGCCCCTGGTCTTGGTACTCATTGCACACAATCCCCTTAATTATAAGAGCTGAGCACTTTGCTGTAGTTAATGGTTTTTATTCCTGTGAGACAGGAAAATGCTCTCACAGATTTGATAGCCTGAAAATGGCACATGTAATAGATTTAGAGGCTTTCCCAGAGCCACACAGAGAGGCTGGGATGAAGCCAAGAAGTGAACTCATGCTCCTGAAGTTCAATCCACAGCTCTGTCTGGTCACCCCTCTTTGTTCCTGGAAAGATCCAGAAGGTGAGAAGATCATGGTTTAAGCACACTTTTGTCTCCTTTTTGTTATTGTCTGACTCCTTCCCTAATTATTTTGCAACTTTATATTCTAGAACAAGACAGGGTCCAGCAGAATCTCACTGCCCTGCAACTTAATTTACTTGGAAATTGTGACTGTAATGCTTCGTTTACCTCCGATGTTACTTCATAAATTTTGGAATTCTGCAGAGAACAGCCCTGTGTCTCTGCAGTCCCTAATTGTGACACCATAATTCCACTCTAAACACTTGGAGCTGCTGCCCATTGGGGTTTTTTCACAGTGCCCTACAGGGAAAGATGAAGGCCAAGTCAACAAATATCCTTCTGGATGAGGATTCAGGTGTCAACTTGGAACTGGCTGAGGGAAAATAAGTTCAAGTTAGGCAAAATGGCATTAAGACAATGCAAAAAATTGAAAGGAATTGAACTGAAATGTGAGATTTTGTGCTTTGGGAAATCTCAATGCCACGGATTTCCATTCACAGCACTTCATTTTTGTATTTTCAGAATGAATCGAGGAGTGTGTACAGAGATGCATCACAGTGGGGGAAGCTGCACAACTGAGTTTAAAAACACATGGAAGCATTTTAACTGTCATCTTTTGAATCACAGGAATGTACAGTAATGGAACAATGTGACAAAAAAAAATTTTTTTAATGTACTCAAGCATTTTAAAGCACTTACACATTTTATGATTATTTTGATGCCTCTTGGGGCTTTCAGAACACACAGTATCCTGCAGTGACCTCATCACCCATCCCAAACATCATTAGTTCAAGAAAAAGTCATGTTTGATTTGGCAGCTCTCCACTCCTTTGGCTGAAGTCCCATTGAGGTTTGTGCCATCTCACTCACAGGAATGTCACTGGAATGGAGAGAATTGTGACCACAGGTGAGGGAGAGGAGCAGGAATAGCTGAGATGTCCAGGAGAGAGCCTCATGCTTGTGCTGAAGCATTTGAGGTAACAAATTTAGAGATCAGAGAAAAGCAGAGAAAAAGAGGCAGAAAGTACTAAATGTCTGGAACTTTCTTTGATGGATTGTTTTCCAAGTGCTTCAGGAAGCATCTGGGACTGAGGCTTCAAATGCAGTGACATTTTACTTGCCAAAATAGAGCAGAGGAAAAAAATTAAAATGGGATCACAGCACATAATTCTGAATTAATGTTTCCCTCCTCTTTATCTTCCTCCAGCTTTCATGTATGACCTCCATCACAATAAAGTCTGAGAGTCTGTGCAAACCTACAGTGATGTAAACTGATACAGTTCTTCAGAGAAGCTTCATTAATTTGTAGTGATGGAGATATGACCCCACTAACATCACTGGAGTTACTTTGATGCCTACTACAAGTTCAGAAAATGGCTTTGAAGGACATGACTGATGCTCTAAGCTACTCTTAGCTTCTTTGAACAAAAGTGGATATTTCTTTCTGGAGCTTTGAATCTCCTATGACATTTCAAGTGTAACTAGCAAAATTATAATCAGAATCAAACCCAAAGGATCAAGAAATAAGAAAGAGTAATTACATTATCAGATTAGAGAAATAAATACAGTCTTAAAGGGGTGACAGATGTGAAAAATGCTTTATTTTTATGGAAGAAAAGCCAGTCAATAACTACTGCAGTGTAAACTCCATGTTGTGCTCTCTGGGAGGTGAGCACCACATGAGACAGCATAATCCACTCTGTGTCTCTGAGCAGAGAAGGAAAACATGAATTTTTCTGATCTGAGGATGAGACAAGGAGAAGGACTGAGGTGGAGGAAGGGAAGAGAGGGATGAGCCTCCCAGCCCCCCCTGCTGTGGAGGGGAAATGGAGTATTGAGGATGAGCAGCAACACTAAAAGTCTTATTTTTCCCTTTAATTCCCAGTATCAGGCATCACTCCCTGCTCCTGGAGTGGCAGAAGTGGCCAGCACAGCAGTGGCACAGGCCAGGCAGGAAGGAGGCTGAGGCCACAATGCTGTTCCTGCTGATTTATGGTAAGAGCTCCCCACCTCTGCTGCCTAAAGCTGGAAAAGGCTTTATCCATATAATGCTTATAGGTATAAATCGGATTTCTTTCAGCCATCAGAAGTTTTATCAATTCCTTGAAGCTTTGAAGAAGAAATTATCTAGATCAAATTCTGCAGGTTCTCATGGCAAATCCTCCAGAATATTGTCAACATTTGAAGACTCCCCTCAGTGTTGTGCAGTGCTCCCCAAGCATCCCTTGGCCCATGGACTTTGTGTGCACTGATCAAAGAAGGAAAGCCTTGAAACTCTTCTGTAACCACTGACAAGTATCCAGCCCTTGTCATTTGTCACTGCTGTGATTTTATTTCTCACTGGTGTAGCCCCACCATGTCTCAGAGGCCAGGACATGTTCCCACAAGGCAGTTTTTCCATCACCACCGAGTTTTGGGGAAATAAGCAAGTTTAGCTGTTAAGAAGTAAGTGGTGCTGTTCCAAGTTGGCCCCAGGGAGAAAAATGTGCCCTTATCAGTTTGCTAAACACACTCAGGCACTCTATCAGGCACAGACTTTCAGGCATCCTCTCCATCCTTTCTCAGAGCTGGAGAGATTTGTTATCCTCCAAGCTTTTTTTTGGCACATCAACACAGATCTATTGCACTCCTAACTCTTATTTAAAGGCAGAACTTCATAACTGGGGCTGGCTGCTGTGTTTGCTGGGTTTCTGGCTATTTTCTGGGACTGACATGTAGACATGCAGCTCTCTACAGGCAATTTGCATGACATAATCAAAAACCTCCTTTCCAAAACTCACTTGTCACTTTTGATTGTAAGTTCAAGATGTCAGTGAATTTGATGCTTTAGAGTAGAAGTTGAATTTCAGTATTTTTATTTTATTGTGCTGAGATCAATAATAAAAGCAGTCTGATCAGTTGCCATGACTTCCAGCTTTATTTTACCAACACATTTCCGAATTCCCAGTCATGCTGTCACCTGAACTGGAATACTGTTTTCTTTTAGGTCCTCTGCTGTCACTGTGGGCTTTTTCTCTCAGCTGTTGGCTTCCTGCTTTTTTGAGGAATTGAACAGAATGGGAAATGACACACATTGTAAAACTGAAAATGGGAGCCCATGGAAAGAGTGAGGATTTTTCTATTTCTTGACTCTGATTTTTCTATTTCTTGACTCTGGCAACTTCTCCCTTCCTGTCCTTGAAAGCCCAAAGAATAAGTATTTCACAACCCTTGTTTTTCATAGCTTATTTGAGCTACACATCCATGTGTGTAGCTCATAATGTTTAGTTTCTGTTTCTCTGGCTTGATGCACTTAGGAGTTGGTCATAACAACCATAGAACATCTTAATTTCATGGATATTGTGCTTCAAACACATCCAGCAGACTTTAATTGCTGATGTTGTTATGTTTTTAAAAATTTAAAATGTTTAATTGAATATAATATATTACCTGTTGAGTTGCACTACATTTGGGATTCTGTTTCAATTAAATCCAAAAATCCTGTCTTTTTATAGCTTTTCAGGCCTCCTGGTGCATTTTTAACAATCTTAATTAATTCTTAGAGTCTTTAAGTACAGCCATTAAAAAAAACTGCTGTTTTTTCTCCTTCACAAACTTAGGAAAGTTGTAAAAAGGAGACCTAAGAACATTTAACCAATAAGAAAATCTGAAGAGCTGTATTTCAGAAGAAGAGTAAACTTGTCTTTTAGAATATTTAAGATTTCAGACTTGTCCTTTATGTCAGCATTCAGAATATTACTGATTTGACTTTTGCTGAAACAAGTTTTTTGGTAAAATAAGAAACACAAATTATAGCAGGAAGTGAGGTGGGAATAATCCTCCAAATAGGAATTGTAACTACATATGCATGTTCTGATTTTAACTGTGTTACTGCTATTCCTGTGTCTTTTTCTGTTATTCCTGTGTCTTTTTCTGTTAATAAATACTCTACCTGCATTTCTATATTTTCTTTTCCTGTTGCAATTAGATTTAGAGTCATAAAAATTCTTGATTTTTTATTATGTTAATAATAATAATGATACAATAATTTTATTCCTATTCTATAATTATTATTAAAAATGAAATCAAACCAATATTAATTATTAATTATATTTATATTTTATTTATAATTTTATTATGTTAATAATAATTATGTAATGCCTTCATTATGCTAACAATAAAAAACTTTTTATAGCAGAACCACAAAAAGGATCAGAGGGTTGTGAGACCTCTCCTCTGCAGAGAGAGTTGGGGCTGTTCAGCCTGGGGAGGAGCATCCTTCTCCCACAGTTGATCAGATTAAACAAACAGAAAGTGAATTGTGGTTGGTACCACAGTAAGAACTAACAGATGACAGCTCAGTTATGTGAAATGATTACTGTGATTACCCAGTGGGTTTGATGTTGGGTAATCAAAACCTATATGAGTAAAGATTTTGGTTAAACAATATCTTCTGAGTTTTTAAGTAGAACTTAAGAAATGTTATTTTTATTTATCCAGTGTACTAATAAAAGTGGCAGAAAAATATACTCAAGAGGTCTCTGGTATTTGATCTCATCCAAGAAATATTAAAAAAAAAATTAAAATTGAAACAAGTACTCAAAGTTTCCAGTTAGATCAGAACAACTGTGTCCAAGTGAATGAGTGTGTGAAGACTGAGAACATCTTTGGTGTTGGAAATTGATGCACCCAGAAAAAGTTGCCTAATGGGTCAGAAATCTCTGCCATATTACAGAGGTATCCCAGACACATCAGTATAAATAGTTTTTCTCAAAGATTAAATCACTTAGGGAAAAAAAAAAAAATTGTGCTGTATCTTTCTCATTTAAAACAAACACAGAAAATGACTGTGGTGGAGACATGATTCACTGCCAGGGAAATATCAACAATACAAGTTTAAAAAAAAAATCAATGCTGTATATCCGCTTTGCATTTTTACTGCTAACACAATTGTTGACATTGTAAATTGACTCTTAACATCATAAATGGCTTCTCACACATTGTAAAGTAAATCCTGTGGACTTTTATTAGTATCATAAATGGCTTTTTAACATGGAAATAGCCTCCTTCCCATGGCAGTGTAAATCCCATAGGCTTTATGGACAGCATAAGTCATGGAGTGTATTGCACTTTGCTGTCAGTGTTGGTTTTCATTTAAAAACAAAATAAAACTTTGAGGGAATAAAACACAGGGATTTGCACATTTTCAGTTGTGGCCACCCCTGTTTTCCTGCTACTGTGACCAATGTGAAATATTAAAAAGGTTTGATAGTCTTTCCTGAGGTTTAACTCCCCTTTGCAAAATCAAAATATTTGAAGAAGAATTTGCCAGTCTGGATATTTCAGTAAGGGCTGACAAAGCTGACTAAGCAGACATAAGAAGCTGTAAAAGATGTAAGAAACTGTGAAATGGTAACTATTTTATCACTCTCATTTCTTTGGCACCTTTCATTTGCAAAGATCCCAGAGCACTGCAGAAAACAAACTGCATGTTAGGAAGAAATACAAGGGAACATTTTTCTGAAAATTATGATATAGCCCATATTCTTAACTTTTAATTCTTAATTCTGCTGTGTTCCTTGGCTCCCCCCTGAAATGCCTGCCTCTCTGAGAGTGAACAGAAATATTTGTTTATTAGCAGTCAGTACAAATTCACTACCTTTTCAGATTTAAAGCATAAACCCAAACATTTGCAAATGGGGATAATTTTGGGGGTCATGCCTTAAATAGCTAACTTTTAAATTAACTTCCTAAGCGACATCCAGGGTGATGATTTTTCTGTGTGAGAAACACCTTATTTAAACAATTTACAGGCCATAATTTTACAAGATATTACTGAGTGGGGTTGTTTTTGTGGTGTGTTATAGCTCCTGTAGCTGCACACACAAGATACTCATTGTTTATGCTGCTAACAGGATGGTAACTCAGATATTTGGGATTACCTGAGAAGACCCAGATTGCAGAACTGAGCAGAGTTCAAGATGATGAAATACACATCACCCACTGCAGGGCAGCGAGTCTATTCCACACATGTAGGATTTCCAGACAACCACCAGACAAGGAAATAAATAGTGGATGAACTCATAAAACTGTCACTGTGCTGTCAGGACAGAACACAGAGCAGTTTCCATTGGATCCCCTGAGGAAATTAATCCAAGTTATTACAGCTTGAGTAATACATATCTACAAAGGCAATGCAGATCTCCTTTTACTGTAATGCAGCTAAAAAATAGCTTTCCTATATCTGCATATCTGTCTGTATTTTTTATATAATGATTAGATCAATAGAGTGTTCACTGAAAGCACATGTGGGTTAATTTCTTTTCTTGCCCTAAGAACATTTTGTGTGAGAGGGATGTGAAGTGCACACTAGGTGAGGACAGTCCTGTTCCAGTCACTCCTGTAAAGCTCCTGTGCTTTATCCAGCCCCAGTTTAATGCAAAGTATAAACCAGAGAGTGTTTAACACTCTTGGCCATTCAATTCAAATTTCTGAGGGAGAGTTAAATGCTTGAATACTTTTGAGGAGCTACATCAAAGTTTCAGAAGTCACATATTTGAGAGTGGCATTACAAGCCCTGTACCAATAACGTGACTGACCCCTCTCACCAGTGCATTTTGGAATTAATCTATGTGAGCTCACCTGACCTCATGCTCCCTTCTGGGACATAAGAAACCTGACATTTTAACCTGCTCTGGTAGGGCAGCAGCTCTTTCTGCCTTCATGAGCAGTGCAGCTCCTTCCAGGTTTGTTTGATCTTTGGGCTGTGCTCAAATATAAATAACCAGGTCAGTAATCCTGTTTTAAAGGAGTCAGTGACACTGTCCCTTTCTTTTTACCAAAAAAAAAAAAAAGTGAATGCAAAACTTCTTTAATATAGATCAGCTTAAATATAGCTAACAAAATCATGAATGTTTTTACAAGATCCGAGTTTTCTCAATGTGTAATTACATTAACATACATATTCTATTTCTGTTCACATAATATAATGGGAAAACTAGATGGTATTTTTTCAATTTATACCTAGAAAGAAATTTCTGAAGACATTCAGATAGCACTAGCTTCAGAAGGCTGCTGAAATATTTAAATATTTAAAAGTTTCTTTAAAAATTGCCTTAGAGGAGAAAAGATTATATTGTGGAGCTGGTCTGACTTTCAAAGTCAGCTCATTAATCATAGTTAATGCTCCTTGTTATAGCAGATAGTTATCTGTGCTTCTTATGAGCCCTCACTGCCCACAGCATGAAAATATTTCTGATCCATCTAATAAAAATTTATAGTGTCATTCCTTTCTAAGGCTGCTGTCTTATATTCTTTATAGCAGATATCTACGAAGTAAGAAAGTTTCAAAATGTACTTCAAATTTTATCAATGTTTATATTTATTTCTGACATTAGTATGTTTATGCATAAATGCACAGGTATGATAATACATATGTGAACATCAGGTGGTTCAGGGTTTTGCCTAGAGAGGTTCTGAAAAGGTGCAGGGATGGAGATCCATCCCCATTGCCCATCCCTCTTCCTGTGTTTAACCAGTTTTATAATGAAGATCCTTTCTCTCACATGAAATCAATATCCTCAAGAGCACCTTGTTCCAATTAGCTGTGTTTGATTGGAACTAAAGCATCTCAGTAGATGAAAAGGTCTGGATTCAGGTGATGTGAACATTTAAATCTCACTTCTGAAATCCTCTCAGACTTCAGCTGGTTGGTTTATAATGAAGTGTAACTTAATCTTTCTGCCATAAGCTCTCATGACCCATGGCACATTTGGAGATCAAAGGTGAATCAAAGACAGTTATTCACTGTAATTCACTGGAGTTTCCTTTGCAATCCAGCTCAGACTGTCTCTTAATGAATTAGCTGGCTAATTGTTGCTGCTGTTGATATTTCCTTCACCTTGAACACTGTCCCAATCCCTAGGGAATGCTCCTGGTGGCTTAAATTCAGGACCATGGGGGGGACTCCAAAACCACACCTCCAATTTGAAAAGGCTCTGAAGTTTCATTGCTCTAAAGCTGTAATGTGCTCAGTTTGTTGCACATTAATTAAACATTGTTTTACGTTTATTCATAATTTTCATGCTTAAGTAAGCAGAGACTTTACACCTAAAGCTCAGTTGAGACTGACAAATGCCCTGTACTCTTAAAGCAGCTCTGAATGTTGTTTCTATCCAGCATTTGTTTCTTCTTTTGGCTAATAATGACTATTTAAAACCCCTTGTTTAAAATCATTGTCTAGAAAAGTGCATTAAAATCCACGCACACCTAAAGGTATCTCTGAGATGCTTTCTACCATGTTACCTTTTCTTTTTACAACTTAATGCACAGTCTGGAAGTCACTGGTCATTCCTGCTGTATCTGCTTCAATAAAGAGACTGCCTTATCATGACTAAACTTGAACTATAAATTCCTTCCTGGGTGTGTAGATAACATTCTGCACAATTTCAGTGTTGACATGTTAGTCAGCTTGTAAGCCAAGAACTTCTCCAGGTGATGGATGTGGTTTCCTGCCTCCTACCTCTGGAAAAGTGTGGCAGCACCTTTGTGTTAGTCTTGATTTGTGAAAAGCAGATGTAGAAGGTGATGAATGTGCCTCCCCTGCTCTCCCTCTTGCTCACTGTGTCTGTCTGAGGGGGCTGTGAGTCATGAGAACCATCTGGCAGTGAGTGCTGGCTCCTCATCTGAAGAAACAGCTCCTGGCACACATCAAGCAGGGCACTTGAGCTCCTCACATGCCCTTTTTGCCAAAAAGCAGAACCCTGAGCTAAAAGAATGATTCAGGAAAATCCAGCCTACTGTCCAAGAGGCCATTAACACCTCCAGTTTCAGGTGGTGCTCCTCAGACCTCCTAAATTGGCACTCTTGCTAAACTGGGTGTCTAAGTATCTTCCTCCATCCAAATCTATTAATGATGGAAAATCACAAGTAAGTGTTTGCCTTGGCATCCAAAGGAAGCCTAATGTGCTATAAATGTTTGCTCTATGCCTTATTCACTTGCACAAAACAACCTTGAGTTAAAAAACTGCTGCTGGAAGTTCCTCTTAAGAAAACCAAGTGGCAATAATGTTGGCCCTGGAGCTGGGATGCCTTGATCCTGCCCTTGTTGTGTAATGTAAATCCAAAGCACCTTCATCTGGAGTTGAGGGGTTAATCTTTATGGAAACCATGATCCTCCTGCTGGTGCTGGGAGAAGGCAGGAGTCATCACTCCTCAGTCCAGTGTTCAGACTCAGGAATCTGGAAAAAAAGCAGAAAAGAATTTCAGTTTCTGGTGTGCCAGTGCCAGCATTTAGCTGCAGATAAAGGGACTGCAATTCTGATTCTTAAATTCTGTTTCTTTTGCTAATAACTGTTCAATAGAAATTCCTTAAAAAATCCAAGAGAACAGGATCTAGAATTAATATTTCAAGAAAAGTTCATTCAAAGTGCAGTCCAGGTCAGAGACCCTTTTAACCCCTTTTTCTAAGGTTTTTCAGATTTTTTAAATTTTTTTCTACTACAGCAGAGAGAGAAAAATAATCTGGAAAGGGTTCATAGTATGGTCACTAGAGGGGGCTTCTCTGGTTGTGGGAATGATAAGTTGAAATCTATCCAGCTGAAGTATTTAAATAAATCAGTCAATTTCAGGCTCTGAGACTCCAGATGTCATTAAATTACTGACTTTAGAGACTTTTCAGGTCTACAAACTCCATTAAACAGTTCATACAGAGATTTTGGACATAGCTGTGTTGTAGATTGCAATATCTAAAGACTTTTGCTGAAATGTTTTTCCTCTTGCTTTGAGGCTTGTAACCCTGGCTCAGTGCTGATGAGTGCAGACAAAAAGATGTCACAATGGTAAAAAACCCGAGCAGATTAACACTGGAAACTTTTCAGACACGAGGACCTCAAGGTCAGATTAACTGTATCTCAAAAGCCTCGTTGGTCCCAAACCCTGCCACGTGCTGTGCTCTGAGCTTTGCTCCTCACAAACCATCCTGACAAGATGTCTCTGGGAATAATTCTCAGAACAGATGGAGGCAGTGCCATGGGATGGGCACAGAAGAGAACAGCTCCCACAGGCTGGCCCTCACTCGTGCTCCCCAGAGAAGAACTCTCCCTGTGAGTCTGTCACATCTCTCCTTTCCCAGGTGAAGGCTGAGCACACACCTGTGTCTTGATCACAGTGAATTTCTTCCCACTGCAGCACACAGCCAGTGGATTACCTCTTTTTTCTTTTTAATCAACAGCTGTTTTTGCCCTTTGAATAACATAACACAACCTTTATTTTACTATTTTATACCTTGGTCCTGATTGTTTTCCCTTATTCTCTTTGATTTTACAGTACATGGATCCCCAGGCTATCCCCAGCAAGAAGATGAGAGTGTTCTAAAGCAGAATGGATGATCCCTAAATTGCAGAGTTATATCAGAATTCTCAAAGGAACTGCTTTTTTCTGTAAACTATTATAAAACTGACTGAGCTCAAGTTTTGGATTTGAATTTAGAGTCCAACATCTTCATATTTTGGATCTGAATTTTGCAGCCAGTAGTCATCTTTCTAGATGAAACTAAAATTCCAACAAAAGCCATTGATTATTGGAGTACTCAGTATCTGGAATTTAGTCTAAAATTTTTCATAGTGATCACCTCCCCACAAAAGTTACCAGCAACCCAATACAGACTTTCTGGTTGGTTCCATATTTATTATGCAATGATACTATTGCTGCAGAGCAACTGAATTTTGCAGGAGAGTGTAGGAAGAAAATGCATTGGAATTCAAAGATCAAAAATTCAGCAACAAATCATATTTCTGCGTAAGGTGATGAACCGCAGTCTTTTAATTTAGTGAAGGTTTTGTAAAAAATAGGTCCTGAGACTTCTCCATCTTACTGGAATGTAAATGAAAATAACTCCTTTGATCTAGTTTAATGTAAGCTATAATCTAATCCTCCCTTTTCTTTAGGAGTTTATTAGCTGAAGGTGAGTGGCTTTCTGCAGCATTTAATGGAACATTGTATTATCTGTCATCAGTTTTCCTCCCTGAAACCTGTACATCATGCAACCTAAATGCAGCTTTAGGGATGTAGAGAGCTAAAGAGAACAAGACCTCCTTTATGTGAGCTCTGCACTACAGCAGCCTCAGAGCTCAACATCCCCCTCTGCCAAGTGCAAGGACAGTTTTGCTTAGCTTAAAGAAGAAATTGCTGATTTTGACAACTGTTCTAAGATATATTTTCACTTTCCTCTTCACTTTTCTACAACTCTGATGTCTGTTTGTTACCAAAAGAAGTGCTACAGATGTGTTTTCTACAAGTCCAAGTGTGAGATGTGGTTAAAAGTCACATAAGGTTGATCACATTGGAAACCTTAAGAAAAGCACACTGCAGAGATACAGAACCAGTTAAGGCATTAGTTAAGCCTTTTTTGTTTTCAAATGAATTATTTGTTTGGACAAAATGAGCATTAGAAGAGAATATTACTTTCTTCAAAAAAGTTTCATGTCCTTTATTTTTTTTAACCCTACGATTAAAATGATGACTGAGAATATAAGAAGCAGAACAAAACAATTAATGGTTCCAGTGTAATGGTAGTAGAGAGTAGGATTTTTGAATTTGTTTGGTTTTGATTATTTTTTCCTAATCTAATGAGAATGTTAAATTGCAACATTTTTATGAAACGAACAAACAAACAAAAAACTTCCCTCATTTTTTAACAGAAAAAAAAAAGTCACAATGCAAAGAAAATGCCCCAAACAAACCAAAAGTGGTCTCTTCCTTATCACTCAACTTCTGGGAACAGGCAGAAAACAAAGTGTCCATTCAACTAAGTGATGCAAAAAAAAAATGTTTTTCTGATTTTCTGATTTTGTATTTCTAACTTCAAATCCTGGAAACAAACTTTATGAAGATCACAAAGGTATCTAAGTAAAAATTTGGTTTATTATATATTTTCAGAGGTGTATTTCACGTGTGGTTTCTAGAAAACATTTTTTTACTCTGAGTTAGAAATCCATCAGTGCACATAATGAAACTCTCTTTCCCTGACTCCCTAATCCACGGTTTTTAAGAGAAGTGACAACAAAAATATCTAAAAGAAATCAAACAGCAAGCTTCCTCCTGATTGTTTTTTTTTTCCTTTTTAAAGAGTTTAAAAGTTTCTTTCAAAGATAACTTAGTGTACACCCAGATTCACTGTCTCCAGATTAATGAACTGAACCCCACTGAAAATGGGTGTAATTTTTTTTATCTTTGTCTCTTTTAAAAACATTAAATGAGATGTCTTTGTCTCACCAGCAAACTTATGGCTGTTTGTGTGGGTCATCTCCTTTTTGGCTGATGCTCCTCTTTAAGATGCTATGGCTCAGCCCACACTACCCTGACTGCATTGTGTGCTTTCCTCTGAATCCTGTGGGACTTATTTTTCTTTTTGCTTCCATAGATGCCAGTCTAAATTGCATTGACTGATTGTCTGTGACCATCCAGGCTGACAAACTGTGACTTAAATGGGACAGTGTCAATTTTTCTCAGACAGGGAAAGGTCATTTCAAATTCTGAAGCCTGGACCAAAATAATCCATTGAATCTGAGTTATTGGCTTGAAGGTTAACATTTCAGTGATGTACAAGGTCATTAATATGATTAATATTTGCTTTGTGATTGTCCAGTAAGGACTGCAGAAACAATGAGATGGAGACTGGTTGTTGTTTTCCAAGCCAAAGCAATTTTATAAAAAAAAAGAATCTTTGAAAATAATTGTGGAATGGGCCTGTCCTGGTGTCAGTGTCTCCACCAGTCAGTAACAGGGTTTGAGAAAGACATTTAATATTAACTGCAGGGATAGGGCTCTGTCCCTGACAGCCTTCACCATCAATTTCACTGGGGAAGTTTTGCCTGTATAACCTTAAAAACACCCCAGACTTCTGCAATTATTTTCTTTAGGATGAGAAACTTTGGTGCAAACAAAATCATGCATGGGTGGTGTGGTCTGTAAAAACAAATAAATTTACATGCCCAGGTGGAGAATTTCTCAGAGCTGGACACTGCTGTTATCACCATTCACACTGCACATACATCAGTTCTCTCCTGCTTTGTTTTTCAGCCAAATACAAACAAATCATATTGGTAGTTTTGAAGATTATTCACCCCAGTGGTATCTCTCATGAAACATCAGTGTCCAGAATGCAGTTTGGCTGCTTATGGGCCAGGCAGCTTCCCCCACTATTCCAGAATTTTCTCTCTTAAGCAAATATCCAACATGTCTTCTTTCCACCCCAGGACACAGCGTGTAAATTCTCCATTTCACAGTATAATAATAATAATACATTTCTGATAGGCTGAAGCAGAACCTTTGCACTCCCTCACTTGTCAGAAAAAAAAAGTATGAAGACATATTTTTTGTAGCATTATTATTATTAGGAGATGAGAGTATTACATATGTCTGGCTTCAAGAAATCACACTGAAATCTTGAATAAGTGTCATGGTTTTATGGTACAAATACAGAAACTGATATTCCAAAATTTCGCTTGTTTGGTTTTGGGTTTTTTTGTGTATTATAATGATTAAAAGACAAATAAAATAGGAATGACAGACTAATCTGAGAGATTTAAAACTGCCAGTCTCCTGAGATCTAATGATGTTGACTTTCTATCAGCATCAGGATTTCTCAAACCTTCATCCACTCCACAACTGCTACAGGTCATGTTGTGTCCCCCTTCAAGTGTGTTTGTCAGGGGACTGGCACAAACCTAATTTTCCTCCCAAGCAGGAAAATCCTTCATTGTAAGACCAATCCAGAACAATATTTTACCTAATTTTAAAGTTAATACCTTAGTGTCGTTACTAGTAAATTGAATTTATAGAGGTAAAGGATACACAGCAATATATTTTGTGATGGAATTAATTAAATTTTTTAAACTTAATATCCTATTTCATTTTACTTGTTCTCATGCATATATCATTATTAGTTTTGGATTAAGAGCTTGGAATCCAAGCTTGAATTCCAATTTTTAAGTCCTTGTATTTCCATGGACTAAAGGCAAGACCCACACCTTTGATCAAGCACAAGTCCATTTCACATTCCTGGAAGATGCAGTTCTTCACTGCTGCTTGTGCCCAGTTTTTCACTCAAAACATTTTCTCCTATATTTGAATTTTGCAGTAAGATTTGTCTGCATGGTGGGATTGGAGTCCAATGACAGCTTTCTTCTAGAAGAGCAGGAATGTTTTTCTGCTCTCTGCCATCAACTTCATGACTCACCAGAAAGACATTAAGAGTATTTGATTAGGAATTATTATTTGAAAACTAAATAATAAAATAATATAAAGAGAAGAATAATTTAAAAAAATAAAAAAGAAAAGGAAAAAAAAGTTTTAAAATAGAGAAAGTATTTGTTGATCTGTCATCCTGAGACCTTTACTTTTTCTTGTGGAAAACTGCTGTCTGTTGCATTTTCCCTCTAGTCCTGCATAAGATAGTAACTACTTATTTGTCATCCTTTAATCTACAATTTTCAAGGATTTTTTTCTGTAGATTCACAGGCACAAAGTGCATTCCAAGCGAATAAATGTGAATTAATCAATTGAAGTAATTAATTCCTGAATATTTTTCAAGTAATTAGGAAATCCATAAGGTTTTAATTCTGAACAACAAATCTGAAAAAAAATTAAAAATAAGCAAGTATAGCAACAATGAAAGAGATTGAGTTGCATTCATACAGAAAGATGTTTCAATCCCTCAGTGATTTGCTAATACTTAATAGTGACTAAATATGAATTAATTAATCAGATGTATCAAATTATTGAGCTAATCAAATTAACAAATCAGAGCAGACTGCTACAGAAAAAGAAAACCACAACCTTCAACTTGTGGTCATTGTGTGGAGCTGTGCACTTAAACAATTTCTGTGAATTCTGCTCTGAGATCATAAATAGATCCACAGGATGTTCTGACACTTGAAATGGTATTCAGAACTATAAATATAAAATAAAGAATATCTATCTTGAATGCAGCTTCTAAATCTGTGGGTCAGTCAGCTTGATGTTCTGACCTAAAAAATGATAAGGAGATCAGTTTATTTATCAAAGAATGAAATGTTGGACTTAGCACAGTACAAGTCTGTCTAAATTCATACCTGTTACTTCTTGATTGAGGGAATCTTGAATTAGTGACTTCTATGTGATCATCCTTAAATGTTAATCAATTTTTTGCAGTAACTGGTGAAAGTTGTTTTACTGTTAGTTAATTAATTAGTTATTGCCAGAGTCTCTATTATTCAGTGCAGCACCGTAACTGGATTTCATTGCTAAAGGCTGGTAAATTAATTTTTAATGGACTGTATTTCAAAATTTAATAATGAGACAATAGTGTTTAATTATCTAAGCCAAACACTGAAACAATTTCAGGGCAGCACACAGCACTTATGAAAAGTTAGCCATTTATCCTACTAGAAACTTTATATATCCTTCTTTATGCCATAAATATCAAGCAGTGCCTCTGAAGGTCTGTCTTGTCTTTTTTTTGCTTAGATTTTCACATTGTGTCTCTCCACCTGAAGAGTTCTGTCTGTACTACAAAGGGGGAAATACTGCAAATAAGCAACTGACAGTAAAAATGTCTTAGCTAGTTTTGTAAGGCAATAAAAAAAGAGATGTGAAATGTGCATCTTCTTGCCAAGTACAGAGTAGTGCACTGGAAGAGAAGATGTGAAAAGGTGATAGACAGAACATGACTTGATGATATGCTGCACAGAAAATATGGGGAAAAAAAAAAATCAGACTTCATATCAAAGTAAAGATTTCTGAAACACTTTTGTGAGTAAAAAGTGCTATAAAGCCCTAGCAAAGAGAATTGCTACCCTCACTCCCAGCTTGTGCCCAGCATTAGAGGGGTGCACCTGCACACTGAGTGCTTCTCTCCACGTGGGCAGTGCTGGAAGGTATGAGCTGGCTTTGGTGGCACTCCAGGGTGGTGGGACTGGTGCTGGCCTCAGCCCCAGGGCTGTGGCAATTTTTTAAAGGTTTTATTGAGTTCTAAATGTGCTAAAATGTAATGATGAGGTTACTTCTACTATGTACAGAAAAGGAAAGGTGTCCCTGCCTGTGGCAGGCAGGTTGGATTCTGTGATCTTTAAGGTTCCTTCCAGCCCAAACCATTCTGTGATTCTGTGATTTTATGATTCCGTGGAAAATGTTCCCAGGGCTCTCTGCTCCCACAGCATCCTCAGTCCATCTGTCCACAATTTGGTTTCAGTTTTTGTTTCATTCCCTTCTGGAAGTAAGGACATGAGGTTCCTCCTTCTTTCACTTCCTCACTCTGCCTGATTTCTTTCCTTTTATTTCATTTTTCTTTTACTTAAAATGGCACAGAAGTGCCTTTCCACTCACCTTTGTGACCTGAGGTTTCTGGCTGGTTTTGCCATGATGTTTTTCAGCATTTTTAAATATCCTTTCAAGTTCTGTGCCCTCTTTCCAAGGTATTTTTTTTACAACAAGTATCTCCAGAAACAGGTAGGCAAATAATACTGTGCTTAAATGGGACTTAAATGCTGCCTGGGCTTATAAAGAAGGCTACATTAGCAAAAATAAGTGCAAGGGCAGGGACCTAAGAAATGTTCCCCCTTTTTGTCTTGTCATGGTTTTACCTTATAACATGTTTTTATCCCTCACCTATGACATGGTTTTATCCCTCACCATCAGGATGTCATCAAACAGTTCCTGGCTAAAATTCCTTGAATGCAGATACTGTTTTGGGAACTGTATGGATGAAGTATGTGTCGTGTTATTTTGCTGCAGACACCAGGATTTCCATCAGTTATTTGTACATTTGTGTATTGAAGATACAACCATGAAGAAAATTACTTCTTGTGGTGTTTGCATTGATTATAAAGAAATAAAAGATTACAAACTTTAGTGGAAGAGCTAAATGATCCATTTATCCAATCAAATGAATTTGAATTGATGTAGTTTAATAGAATGTCAAAAGTGGATTTCCAGCAATATAAATTGATTTTATTGCATATGAAATCAATCCTTGAAGACTCTAGCTTTTGGCAGAATGTAAAAATAACTGCAGAAACTAAAATTAGGGGTGTGTGTCTGTATGTCTGTGTTTGTGTCTCCAAATGCTAAAGGCTAAAATTGTGGACTTCAGTTTGAACTGGTTTCCTTGGTAACTTGCTCATAAAGTTCCATTTTTCCTCCTATTTTCTTTAACATTTTAATTAAATAACCCTTAACAATGTATTAGTTTCTCTAAGTAACTATATTCCTGACATTTTTGATACTGAACAGATTTTCTCTTAGCTCTTGTCATAATTTTGATTACAAATTAAGAACATTTGACTTGTAACTTCATAGAAAAAAATGCTTTGCTATTACTGCAAATAATATTAATATTTGCTATTCTTTCATTAGTACCATCACTCTTAACACTGCCACATAAATACATCCATTTTACATCAGAAGAGTTTTAAGTTAAAAGTTCTTCACCCACTACTTTCAGTAGCAGCACAATTGTTATCCACTAAAACTGGTGGTTGACATCAGTAGCAGATTTGTAGTGACAAAACCAGGAGCTCACAGCAGCTGGAGCTAAAGTCATTTCTGTAACTTTGATCAATATTTGGGGTTCCTTCAGCCTCTTTTGTGAGAGGTTTTGAGCTTCAGCAGTGCTCACTTTTTCTTCAGTGGATGATGTGAATATTGCACAGACACCAAAATCTCCAAATGTGTCAAATAACCCACCTAAAAAAATTAAACCCACAGTTAAACAAAGTGATAGGAAAACCAATTTTTGTAAACTCTTTCCCAGAAACTCAGCAAAGGCAAAAATTAAACTTCTTTTCTTAAATATAAATGGGAAAATTACTTCTTGCTATGAATTCTCACCCCTTTATCTCCATCACTCACAACACAACTGTCAATTTTGTGTTGTTTTGTACATATGAAAAATGCTAATTTTGATGAAGCTGCTCATATAAAGGTATGAATTTAAGGAAAAAACCTCCAGAGCAAAAGTTAGGTAATGACTTCTCACAGTAGTCAAAGATGCTATTCAATTTTTTGTAACACTGCTCAAGATTTTACAAGAGTCAGATCAATACAAACTTCCAGAAAATCTTTCAGAAACAGTGAGCTCTGACTGCAAAGTCAACAGAAATTTAGGCATGGATTTGGGAGCTGTTCCTATGGATTACCAGACTCCCCACCTTTACATTTCTCCTTGGATTGAGGTTGCTCTCAGTCCTACAGAAGGAATGTGTTATCAAGGTGCTCAGCAGGGCTGTGAGCAGTGGAATCTGTAGCATCTGTTAAAACCTGCTCATAAATTCTTAATCCCACACAGAAAAATTAAAAGGTGTCATATTGATCTCATTTTATTTTGTTCTGCATGCAGCTTTTGTATAATGACACATTTAATAATGGTATGCTATTGTTATCTCTGCAATACCTGTATAAGCTGTAATTCTATTTTTTTTTCTCCTGGGGAAGAAATATATATAAATTTTCTTATTAAATAGTTTTAATATTATGAAAAAAGAGATGTAGTTAAACCATTTTATTTCTCTCTCTTTTAACAATTGCTACGACATGGTAATTACAGAAACACTATTTGAATGGAGGCAAGCAGAAAAGGAACAATTTAAAATTTAACAAAATCAGCTATACTAGCTTTCAGTCAGTCTAAAAATGATTTTTTATTCAAAATTATCTCTTTTATATTTTAGTGAGGACAGTATTTTATTTTTACTATAGAATGTAGTATTTTATTATCAATAGAAACTACTGTTAAGAATTTGACTTAATTTACTGCTTATGTAAAGCAGCAGACTTACACCAAAGGCAGATTCCACTACCAAGACTGAGAATTGAGAAGACAAAATTGGTCAAACAATGATATTGTCCCTTTACAAAAGCCCAGCCTCTGCCTCTTAAAAACCAGTGGGAATGCTATTAATCTCTTCCACAGAAGACTTCCATCACCATCACTGTCATTAACCTGGACAAGTCTGCATGAAAAACAATGAATCATCTTAAATTCTTTAATGGCATAGAAGCAAAAGGAACCTGCCACCTATACAGGGAAACTTTGAACATGAAAGAAACAGATGTTCATTATCTTCCACCTATCAAGCTCATACACCAGACTCAGGGTTTTCATGGGATTGTTTAAAAGTCCTGTCACAGCAAGAGATTTTCCCCCTCTGGGGATTAAATTTCTTCTTGTGGAGGAAGCTGGAGTAATTGGAACCAAGATTTGGGATGTTGCTTTTTTAGCTGGAAGTTCTGCATGCCTGTGTTCTGCTCTACCCTGCTTCACAAGACTCCCCAGCCTCTCTCCCTTCTTCCTCCAAAAGTTTCCTCCAGGTGTTCTAGCACACCCATACCCACAGTAACTCTGTTATCAGATAGGTTTGGAAAGCATCTTCATTGAAAACACACAAGTAATTTTGATTTTAGGGCTTGAACCTGCCTGGGAAGGCAGCACAGAAGTCAGCGTGCTGGAGACTGGGAGGTGCAGAAATTCCTGACACAATGAGGAGCAGCTGGGGACAGAATAAAGCAGCAGCTTCCTCACATAATTCAGCTGCAGCCAGAGAGTAAAACATGACTGCAGTGTGAACCTTTAATCTCATGAACATTTCTCCTATCTTTTCCATGAGCAAAGCAGTTGTGTATAAATGGATATTTTTAAGACGATGGGAGTAGATAATAGTTTTCTGCAAGCTGAAAAAGTAGTTATCTAACTTCCCACAGCCACACAGAAATAAAATTCTTAAATCTCCCTCCAATGCCACCATGAATAGATCAAAATAGGGAAAAGTAATGAAAATACAGGGAGCAATCAGCCACTATTGTGAGCATGAATTTTATAATCCTTCAGAAATATTATATGCAACATAATTTTAGACAGAATAGCATTTCTCATTCTTTTTCTGTCCAGGAAATAATCTTCCAAAGTGTCTGACCAAGAGCACTGGCTGACAGTAGGAAGGGAAATGAATTCAAAATGAATTTAGTTGGTATGTTTGTGTTGTTCCTTTGGAAGAAATTCAGTGTTAATGACATTATTCATTCTAAGAAATTGAATAAAATGTATGAGGACAACAGTGAAATTGAAATCTGCAGTGCTAATGCAGTCATCACCCTTAAGTCCTTTCCAGTTTCTTATGGTCTCAAAGCTTCCAAAACTATTCTATGTGCTGCATCAGCAAATTGTTGGCCCATGCATCTGCTGTGAATATTTTACATATCCTAGGAAGGATTCTGGCCCTTGGCATCCAGGTAACATCAGTTCAGCATTTACCACACTTGCTAAACATTCTCCAGATTAAGCATTAAGGGCCATTAAAAGACCCCAAAAAAGCCCCCAGCCCTATATCAGTAATTTTTCACTCTTTGAGTTTATAAAGAGAAAATGAAAGCAGAATTAATATTTCTGAACAAAAGAAAAACTGGTGGAAAAGAGGTAGCCAAAAGTACCAAGGCAATGAGGGTTGCAGTTAATGGTGTCTCTCATAACTCTTGTGTGCTTTTTTTCATGGATGAGTTTCTCAAGGCTGCATGTAAAAATATATTTGAAGAGGACTTATCCTTAATCCTCCCCTAAATCCCCTTTCTGCCATCAATCTAGGAGACATACTTAGATGGGAATATAGGAATCCAAGGTTCACACTGATGTCCAAAGAAAAAAAATATTATATTCAGTAAATATTTTCATTTACTACAATTATATTACTGATGCTGAATTCCAGGCCAGAGAATCCTGGTTAATCAAAGTGGGGTCTTTGGTACAGTGATATGCACTGAAATATGCCTTAAAAAGATTTAAAATTCTGGGAACGTTTTTATTTGTAAAACATCCTAACCTGATAGAGCTGCTTTTTTTTTTTTTTTTTTTTTTTTTTTTTTTTTTTTTTTTTTTTTTTTTTTTTTTTTTTTTTAACCCATACTAATTCTGGGATTAAAAAAAACCCCAAGGAAATCAAATTAAACCAAACCAACAAAATGTAACAAACAAAATCTCTCCCAAATTACAGAACACCCCAAGACTATTTTTGAGCCTTGAGAACTAAATTTACAAGGTACCATGACAATATATGTATTATATCAATATAGATGTGATTTTACTATCTATTTTCTAGATAGTAAATTCAGATAATAGATTTTACTAATCTATTATCAAGATTGATTTTTTTAATTATTATTAAGAGGGTTTTTTTCTATTTACTGCCATTGTTTCATAAAGCTAGACTAAAATTTTGTAAAATTCTAGCATCTAGCATCCCACTACATGGGATATGTAGGTTTTGCAGGTAAGTCTGCTGGTGAAAGATGAGTTGAACAGTCTTGCAACTTTAGTCCCTCTGTGTGATTAGGTGAAATCTCCATAACCAACACCATGGTTACTTCCTTATTAACAATTCTGATATTTCAGTGCATCTCATGGTTTTATAATTTCTCTGGGATATAATTTTCAGACTTGTAGCTTTCCCTTCTAAACGAGAGAGCTGAGGCACAATGAAGCAGGGTAAGAGGTTGCCCAGGAAGGTTGTGGGATGAAAACACTTTGAGATTTTCAAGATGAGAATGGATAAAGCTTTAAATAACCTGAATCTGGATTCATGACCTGGTTCTGAGCCAGGGCATCAGGACAGAGACCTCCTTCCAATTCTGTGACTCTTTATCTTCGAGTCTCATTCCCATGTCTTGATTATTCTTGGATTATCCAAAATGGAGCTAAACACTTATGTTTAGATGACTAAATAATGGGATAATATCCGTTCTTTTGAACAGGACAAACCCACAGTTACAACTGTAAATGAAAAGGCTCTTTAGCAGATGATGTCCATATAAAGGGAATCCTTCAGGTCTAAGGTCTAAGCCATTTTTTCAGTCATGGCTTGGAAAAAAATACACCTGGTAGACTGAGAGGTGCTTTATGACATCTGAGTTTTAGTAAGAGAGATATTCATTCTTAACAAGATATTATTTGAAAGGAATGTGTAAATTTACCAGTTACCATCCTAAAACCAAATGTGTAGAAAAATTCCACAACTCCTGCCCCCCAGACAGACACTTCCCCTTTTCAGGGCTCCTCCCCTGAATGAAGGATTGCAAGCAAATATTGCCTAGCTTTGCAAGAGCTGACAACCTCTCTTGATGTCAACAGAGAATATTGAAGGGCTACTGCTGCAGTTCATTATGCAAATTGCTGTAGTCCCAAGGAAACCAACTCTTTTATGCAATTAAATTGTTTACAAGCCTATTTATATCTTAATAATGGCTTAGCCTGGGTGCTTTTTGTTTCTGCTGGCACTAAGAATTTAAGCAGGATCTTTCTATCATCCACACATATTTGTGAGCTGGTGCTGTGGAAGGGATTGACCGACTCATTTCTATGCAAGGATTCTTTCCTGTATTCAAATGAGTTTTCAATCATGAAGCACATTTCCAGGGTTTAAGAAAAATTAAAACATTAAGTAAGTGCCTCATGCAATTTGGGCAGCAATATACAAACACCAAACTGCGGAAATTGTGATGTTTCCTTAAATGCTGCAGATATTTTTCCTATGTATTAAAAAAAATGAAATTAATACGTATGTTCTGCAAATAAGATTTGTTTGGCCTATGCAAAATTTTATAAGGAAATGAATGGATTCTTTAGCTAATAACAAAGGCTTGCTAAAAAAAAGTCAAATTTTCAAAGTAACTGTGTTTAAATAGAGAAAAGGACTTCATTAGCTAATTCAACGTTCTTGTGTTTTGTTGTATGTTAGGGTTGGTTTTTATATAAAAATAATTGGTTGAAAACAAGGCACAAAGTCCATCCTTTTCATGTTTCCTTTTTTTCAGAAATATATTCTCAACATTTTTAAAAACACATATCAGGTCTGTAAGCTTGGTTTCAATAGAACATGAAAAAAAAAAAGCAAATCAAATTCAATAAGAATACACAAAGTAAAAAAAAAGGATGAACTCACACAACAGAAACATGCTGATCCCACCCCCTCATCTTTTCCCCACTTTTCACAATTTAAGGCAAATACAGGTTGCTACATTATGAAAGGTGCCTGGGTTGCAAAGATTATAACAAGTTGTTTCTTCCTTCACCTGTTTTTTCATCCTGTGAATTTCTCAATCCTTTTGCTACCCTGTCCTACCTTTAACAGAGATAAGGTTCTTTTCACTTAAACCAAATAATTAGTTTGACCAGGACTGAATTCATATGAAAGGTGTGAGGTTTAAACCAAAAGTGTCATAACCTTACACGTATTTTTTTGGTCTAAAGTTTTTAACAAGAGGCTTTGTGGAAAAGTGAAGTGACACCACTATTAACTTCCTTTAAAAATAAAAGCTAGTTATCTACTTCTTTTTAGATGATGCAAATGTTAAAGGACAGTAAATTTTAGGCTGTTAGGCCTGTCCTTGTACAGATGCCAGGGCATTCCTAGTCAGCACATGCAATATTTGCATGGATGCAGGTTGCAAAGGATATAAGGCATTGGTATGTTACATCAACAGGCAACGTGGTATCCAGAAAGCAAAACCTTCCATGGGATCATGCCAAATCTACTTTCTTCCTCAAGACAAGGAAAATTTCAAGGCATCTAGTGACTTAACATGGCTGCAGACCAATTTTTTCCTGATTGTTCTTTTACGCAGAATTCAAAACTGCATTAGACATCTAAATTTCTAAATTTTCTCTTTTTTTTTNNNNAAAATTAAAAACTGCTTTAAACATCTAAATTTTTAAATTTTTTTTTTTTTTTTTTTTTTTTTTTTTTCTTTTTTTTTTTTTAACTGACCCATAATTGTGAAGACACCAGCTAGGACAGGATAATCTCTGAGTCTCAGATAAAAAGAAGCCAAGCACTCCAAATTATGTCAAGAAAAGGCTAAAAATTGAACAATTCTTCTAGTATTAAATGAAAATTTAATATGGTAATTTCTTTATTATTCTGATGAATTAAAACATTGATTTATGGATTTAATCTTTATAACTTTTATTTGATTACTTCATTAATGAAGCTTTAATTAGCTGGGTAAAAGTGCAGTTTATGAGTTAAGTATATTGCTTTGTGCAGCGTAGCTTGATCTTTTCCTAAATTCTTAAAAATTTAGCAGAAATGCCTGATTCCACCAAAATTCTAAAAACCTCAAAGCCACCATGTTGCTTTGCACAGGATATGCATGCATTGTCATTGGATAAATGAAATATTAGGAAGAAATTCTTGAGAGTGAGGATGGGGAGGCCCTGGCACAGGGTGCCCAGAGGAGCTCTGGCTGCCCCTGGATCCCTGGAAGTGCCCAAGGCCAGGCTGGATGGGGCTTGGAGCAACCTGGGACAGTGGAAGGTGTCCCTGCCCATGGCAGGGGGTGGAATGAGGTGGTCTTCAAGGTCCCTTCCAACCCAAATTATTCTGTGATTCTGTGATTGGGTCCTGCTCTTAAACCAGAAAAAAGCAGATTGCCAGGGTAGTAGCTGAAGGAGCTGTGAAAAGAAGTCCTTTGTCCCCCTGAGCTGAATTTCATCCCACCAGCAAAGCTTAGGTCTGTCTCTGCCTTGGTCTTTGCAGTCCATGATGGCACAAGTCTGTTCCACAGCAATGGCAACCACAGACAAAGCTGTTAAAACTTTAACTTTGTTCAGGCATTCATAAGGTGTTGTCATCTTTTATGGATTCTTCGCTGGAACCGGAAAATGTGTTCAACATGAATGAGAGCAGAAGTGCCAGATGGACTAATAAAGAAAGAATGAACTCATGAACTTCATTTCTCAAGGAAATTAGGTAAAAATTCCCTGCCAGAGTATTTTTTTTTCTCCTGTGAACTCTACAAATGCTATTAATAATATTAATAAAGACATTTGTGTCTGCTAATACTTTACATAGTGAACACCTAGTGCTGGATGTTGAGCTTGGAAGAGCACATCTATTTCTTCCTTATCTATTCTTGCAACTTGCTCTGTTCTCTTTTCTTTCATTCTTCTTATAAATAAAATGCCAAAACTTTTGATCAGAGACAATTGGTGAAGCTAAAGTTTTGAAAAGCTGGAGGAAAATATTGATAATAAAAATAACTAATAGTGGAGCTCCTTAGTGATGGATCTTGACAGAGCTTCTCTATTTAAAGAAATAATTGAGTTCTATTAAATTAGTTTCTTCTGGCAAATTATCAAGTTCTAACAATATTTAAGAAATGCCACATTTGTTTGCTTGTAGATTACCCATACTGAGATCATTGAAGTCTTGTGAAATTAAGGTTATAAGTCAATTCTGACAGCTTATGGCAAATCTCAATCACTGAATGCCATAATAAAATTTCAAGTATTTGGAAAGACAAGCCACAGTGTGTAAGCAACGAGTCTAAATTAATTTTTTGTTAAAAGACTGCTTTGTTTTTTTCTTTCTTTTTCTGATGGTCAAGATTCCAACATGCCTTACTGTCTTATACTTCATGGAATCACAGAATTGCTCAGGTTGAAAGACTTCAAAGAACCTCTTGTTGATGGTCCCATGGGCAGGGACACCTTCCAGTGTCCCAGGTTGCTCCAAGCCCCAGTGTCCAACCTGGCCTTGGACACTTCCAGGCATCCAGAGGCAGCCACAGCTTCTCTGGGCATTCTGTGCCAGACCCTCCCCACCCTCACAGGGAAGAATTTCTTCCTAACCTCTAATCTAGATCTCCCCTCCTTCAGTTTGTGTCCATTCCCCCTTCTCCTGTCACTGCCTGCCCTTATACAAAGTCCCACTCCAGCCTCCCTGCAGGCCCTGCTCATTTCCTTCTGAACTGCATTTCTCTCTGCATTATTCCATGTGGGCTATGAGTATATGATGAAATTCCATTCTGTCTGATCCATTTGACATTTCCACAAATGCTTCTGTTCAAACATGGTTATGAGCAAGGTCCCTTCCAACCCAAATTCTTCTGTGATTCTATGATTGGGTCCTGCTCTTAAACTCAACCCAATATAATTCAGATTGCCAGGGCAGCAGCAAAAAGAGCTGTGAAAATAAATCCTTTGTCTCCAATGATCTAAGAAATCTGCCTGATAACTGTCTCCTCAGAGGTATTGAGACACATCCTTATTTCCTCACTTATAAAGGCCTCCATGGTTCTGCACAGTTGTGTATCTGCACCAGAGTCTTTGGGAGCTGTCCCTCCTGAAAAAGGAAGGGATTTTGTGGGAATAGCTAATTCTATCCTGCAGACCTGCACCTTGACACGTATGATGACTTAGACTGTCAAATAAATGGTTTTGGTGATGTACAGTTTAAAACTCCTTCCAGCAATGCAATTTATTTAGTCAAAAATATTAATCCATCCCAATGACAAAAGTCTCTCTTTACTGTATTTTTAGGAGCTATTTTCACCACTCCTCACATACCTCTGGCAGGGGTATAGAAGGAAGACTGACCAAATTTTACTGGAGACATGATGAGTGTGTGCAGACAGTATTTGTGTGAATCAGTAACAGATTATCAGCTGTTTTTGCTCCAAGAAAACCACAGCTGTTGTTTTAAGGAATTTTTACTCGCTGAAGCTTTCAACATTTTTCAAGGTTTTGAATTTTGTTTTTTACTCCTCAGCTGAATAAAAACAATCCTTCAAGCAATATTCACTATTTTGAAATGTTTCGGTTTCAACAAAGCAATGTATTTTAAATACCTCTAAATACCTTGAAGATATTATTTCCCTTTTCAGATAACTATGCCTGTCTATGATTTTTCATAAGAATATGAGGCAACAAAACCAATTGCCCTCAAAGTTAATAGGAATTTGTTGCCTAGAAACAATATACTTCTTTAAAACTAATTAGTTGCCTAGAAACTATATAAATCCCTAAAACTTCTGTAGTTTAACAATGCCTAAGTGACATGCACTGTTTCATGCTAGAAAAAAGTAAGGTTTGAAAATGTGATTTTGATGGCAGAAGTGTAGGAATGTGCTATCAAAGTGTAAGCAAATGCTGGAACACTTAGAAAGCCTTAGGATTGGGATCTGGAGTGTGATTTTACACATATTGCCTTGAAGTGGGAATATTTTTAATGTTCTGGAGTGTAGGAGAGCACTCTGTGCTGGAATAGCTCAGCCAGTAAAGCTGGACTGTACAGGTTGATGCCCAATAATCCCTTTTTGTTTTGCTGTATTGTCTTACATGAAGGCCAAAAGTCCCAAGAGTCAATGCTAACATTTAAAAGCACAAAAAAACAAAAAAAAAANTTTAAGAAATACAAACACATGCCTGGCTAAATCTTACTTTTTCAGTTCCATGAGATAGGGCAATGCTAAGCAGCCTGTTAATGCTTGTGTTTCAGTGCTCAGAGGTTATGAATTTATTACAGAGAAGGTATTTTCCCTTGTTTAACATTAGATAACATTGGGAATTAGGAAGGGATATTTACTCTCATTAAAAGTATTCATCAGAACTGTCAGATATCAAATGAATGTTTCACTGTAATTCCATCCTCACCATTTAAGAAAAATGACATCCCTGAGGTGGAGTTCAGGCTGAGAAGCAATGATATGAAGGCATTAAGTTACTTCTTGTTCACCTGAGCAGTCTGTGGAAGGTCTCAACAGAAGTTTGAGATCTACTGGGACTTGGCTGAGAGCTTTGAACACTCAGCTTCCATTTTAAAATCCACTGCACTGTGTATCACACACAAATCCATGCAGCTGCTGCATCCACATCAGGGTTAGTCTGTTTTAAATGTCCAATGTGCATCCAGCATTTTTTTCAGCTGGTCTTCTAACAAGGCACAGTGAGGGCATAATGACAGCAAGAATCTTGGCTTTCTTTTGTGCAGCAAAGAAGTGGAGCTTCACAGATTTTATGTATTCACCTGCTTACCTATTATTTCTTTATTTTTACCATGAAAGAACAAATAGGCAATGAGTTCTAAGCCTGACAAACTCCATTTTAAATAGACTACTGATCTAAAAAAAGATGCAAATTATTCCAATAAGGACATACTTTATTTATTGTCTACTGTTGAAGGAGCTGAATTAAAAGGGGTCTGCATGGAAAATACTGAATGTGAATCGATATCTACAAAAACTATTTCAACAAGCAAAGATAAATTATTTTCTAGCACAGTTTGTGCTGAGCTGTTGCCATACCTATATTTATATTCAGTGCTGTCTAAAAAAAGGGCTCTGGAAATAAACATTGGGAAACTAATCACCTGAGATCTGACACTTTAGATCTAGTGGTCAAAATTAGTATTCTGAAGTCATGAAGCCACAATGTATGTGACTGAATAGCTGCTGTTATTGGGACACACTGATTTATTGCTTCCTGCAAGGTGCAGAAGTAAATTCAAAAACGGTATAATAAAGTCCCATGTGACAAAAAATAGAATTTCATTAGATTATTTTTACATTATAACATCTGATTAAATTTTTTATTTTTATATTATAAAATGTAATTTACAATTAACATTTTTATTTTTAT
>VZRH01000181.1:263423-348500 GCA_013397555.1 Urocynchramus pylzowi | reverse complement strand
ATTTTTATTTTTATAATTATAATTTACATTTTTTATTTTATTTAATATACAGGAATTTTACATGAAATTATTTTAGAAAATAAATCTTTAAATCAGATTATTCAGGCTGCTTAAAATACCTTCCACCCAAAATAACTGGACAAACCAGGTGTAGCACTGTTATTCTCTAAGAAAATTACATTTTCAGAAATCTCATGGCATTAGGAATTAGGATTTATTGATATTATTATCATGGTGAAATGTTTTTAAACAAGTTAGTTGTCATTTATGAATGCCTCAGAAAACAAGGCAAAGTGGGTTTTGAACATGTTTACTTCTTTACACTCAGAGATAAATCTTTCCAGGCAAATTATTAAGAGAATGAAGAACAAATCCCACTTACCATGACAAATTAAATTACACTTGAACCTAGTAATATTTACTTCACTGGAAGTGTTTTCACCTAAAGAATTATGAGGGAAAAGACATGTTCAGGTACTGAGTCTTGCCATGATGGTCTTCTTTCCAATCCCAGACCTGAAGGGTTAGTCAGCTCAGTATTTTTACATTTGTGTTTTATTGTTTTACTTAGAGTCACAATGGAAGGGCAACTGGAGTCTGATACAGGATACATCTGTCAACAGAGATACAAAGAGTGCAAGAATGCTGAAACTAAGGAAATGTGTGATTTTTGAGAAATTTATCAGACTGTGTACAGTGGGTCCCTTCTGTGACAAAACCTCTGATTTTGGGAAAAGCTGAATATAAATTCTTCTTCCTGTTCTTCTCAGAAGAGTGGGTGGTGGGGATAGTGGGAGGTACAGTCCCACGTTTTAGTTATTGCAGGTACTGGGCTGGGAGACCTTGTAAACTCTCTGAGGGAGGTTTATGGCTAGAAATCACCAAATATAAAGATTGTGCTTTGTTATGGATCATTTTACCTCAGGGCAAAAATAAAAACCTAAAATTTTTTAGTGTTTCATTTTTTTATTTGATAGGGTTTCTGTCATTTTACTCTTTTAGCAAGTTGAGGCAAAACAGCTCAATCGTAGTCCTGAAAGACAAATATTGGTCTTGGCAACTAAGCTAATCACACAGCCCTTCAATAATTGCAGGTGGTTTCATAGAATCACAGAATGGTTTGGACAGAGACATCTTCCACTATCACAGGTTTATCAGACCCCAATCCAACCTGGCCTTGGACATTTCCAGGGATTCAGGGGCACCCTGTGCCAGGGCCTCCCCACCCTCACAGTAAGGAGTCTCTTCCTAATGTCTGATCTAACCCTGCCCTCTGTCAGTTTGAACCCATTCCCCCCTGTCTTGTCACTCCAGGCCCTTGTCCCAAGTCCCTCTCCAGCTCTCTTGCAGCCCCTTGAGGCACTGGGACTGTTTACTGGAAGCTGTTTCAAATGTGTAATGGCTTTAGAGAGGGAGATTTAAGGGAGTTCATATTTTTGTGTACTTAGATTTTTTTTTTTTTTTTTTTCAGTAGGGAATTGACCCCTTGAAGGAAAAACATTTACTTGTGATGGTGCTGGATCCTGCCCCAGCCTCCCCCCTGCATTCCAGCAGGTGGAGAGGAGCACTGCTGGGTAAAGAAGGTGTGAGACAAGGTGGGCAGGTACATAAGTAACCACCTAAGTCAAATACCTGCTGGAAATGGTTAGGCTTTGAGGGCTCACAGATGTCAATTAGCAAACATCCTTGAAGGACACACACCTGAGAATGGCTGTGGTGGGGTGAAGAATTCTCTTGCCTTCATAACAAAGGAACTGCTTGAGCTTATGCTGAGTGTCTGTGATCAGTTTTCCAAAGGAAGGTGCTCAAACCTTCTGCTCAGGTTTAGACACACTTCTTATTCCAGCCCTTTACTCAGACAGAAGTTTTGCTGACCTTGAGGGCAGTTTTGCAGAACTGGAGGCTGCAGAGAGGTAACTTCCATCTCTATTAGGGCTGCAAAGCTCATGGAATACCTCCTTCGCATTCCCTTAAATTACACCAAAGCCTGTAAAAAGAAGAGTTTAATTTCTTTGACACTCACTTGCTCCAGCTGCTGGCAAGACAAGTTGTTTCTCACTGAAGCTCTCTAAAATACTATTGATTTTGGCAGGATGGCTAAAATGAGCTACTGTCTGCTTCTTATCATCTCCCATAGACAATGGAAGACAATAGTGGACAATGTCCAATCTGCTTTGGAATCACAGGGTTCTCACTGGCAATTTCAAATAATGGGCAATACACACTCCATGGTTTAGATCCAATTTTGTTTTGTCAAAGAACACAACCCTTCTCTTTTGCCACTTTGAATAAGATGACTCATGCTGCCTTGACATTTTCAGCTTCCTGAGTGAACTGCACCTGGTGTCATTTTTAACATTTTTCTATAACTAAAACTATAACTCTGTACCCAGAAAAAGTGGCTCCCATTTCAGAAGAGAAAAGGAGAATTTATTGTTCACTATCTCATAAAATTATTTTGTCTTTTGTGGCACAAATACAGATAGAAATGACTGCCTACTCTTTCTTAAGTTTTTGAGGTCCTCTCAGTGGTGAAGTTTCTTTTGTAACATCAAAATTAAATATGCAGGAACAAAGAACAGAAAAACACCACTTTTCTGATAACTTTGTTTAAATTTGTACAGGCTGTACAATGTAAGGACTCAAGCTGTTATGTCATCTACACCTGAATATGAGTAAGGATTGAACATCTTTAATGTGGGGATGGTGAGGCCCTGTCACAGGGTGCCCAGAGAAGCTGTGGCTGCCCCTGGATCCCTGTTCCAGGCCAGGCTGGATGGGGCTTGGAGCAACCTGGGATTGTGGAAGATTTCCTTGATCATGACAGAGAGTTTGGAACTGAATGGGCTTTCAGGGACCTTCCAAACCAAGCCATTCTATGATGATTCTGTGGTGAACGTGGCTGTTTGTTATGAGTCAGCTGCAATATAGTGAGAAAATATTTCTGTTTTGACTTCTATTCTTTAGTTCAATTTATGAGTGCTCAGCTGGGTGTCTGGGATCCCCAGTCACTAGAGCAGACCCTGTGGTGGTTGGCAGTTGAAATAAAAGCAATTAGTATGAATAAAAGCAATGGCAGTGGGAAGGAACCCTGCAAATCCTTTAGCAAACAGATGAGACCTGAAGTCCATGCAGTGTTAATCTAAATGAAGCACGCTCTGAGCACAGTGGAAAATCTTGGTCTGCAATTTTCATAATTCAAGACCTTTGATACACTAGAGATCACATTTATCCCTTGTCTTCCTTCTGATTTTGCAGCTCACTTACTTCACAGGAAGTGAAGTAATTTGGGATACATTTATCAGCCTCAAGACGAGCTGGGGAACATCCCACTGGGGAGAGATGATGATGATGATGACTTGGCCTCCTGGCAGTCCCTACCCAAACCATCCTCTGCAATGTGCAACCAACTGTTCTTTTACTGAGTGAACACCAGAAGTGGCACTCGTATTTTACTGAACAAAGACTCTGCCTTCATCAGCTCTCGTTGTGATTTGATTTATTGATGAGGACAAGAGAATGCTTTCCAAGGACAACACAGAAAAGTTTGGAGAAGCCACAGCAGCAGCAGTGTTCAACAGGGCAGAGACCACAGTGCTTCTGTGGCAACACTCTGTGGCTACAGGGCAACATCTGGTGAGCAATGGCTCCTGAGACCAGCCCTTGGTGGTTTTTAGGAGTTCTCTTTTGGGGGGTCACACTGTGATTTTTTCTTTTTAATTTCCAACATGCCACGAAACTGTTGTACATTGCAGCACATCTGCAGCCATTTAGGACTTTATAGCTGCAGTTACTTTTCACATCTGAGGTGTCTCCTCTTTCACTGCAGCAGTGGGGATAAAACACAGATCCCTTTGCTTATGGTGGCTGTTAATATTGTGGGGACTATTGAAGTTCTAAGTGGGACCCCAGTTGCACACGTGTGCCTTGGCTGCTTGTGAGGGCTGTGCTTTGGGTCTAATTCCAAAGTCACTTTGCTGATCACACAATAAAACCTACTGGACCAAAAAGGCACTGACAATTAAAAAAAAACCCATTGCATTAAAGGATATGACAAATTAAACATCTCTACATTGTTTTTTCAAACTTTCTTTCTAATGCCCAAATACATAGCTCATAAATCATTTGCATTAAGGAAAATATGTAACATAACACTGTGATCAAGGTGGTAGAGAATCTAATGGATGTCTTAGTGTAAAAAGGTCCCTTGACCAATTAGGGGAAACTTTGACTAACAGCCTTTGTATTCACTCTCTTTACTTCTCCTTTATAAGCCATTAATGGGTATGTCAGCTAAAAAAGTAGCCCCATAAGAATCAGCTTTGGAAAAGATAATCTGAGATCATCTAAGTTCACTGCCATTAGTGTGGAATTGTTCTCTGTAGCATTGTTTATGAAGCTTTATTCAGCCTAATTTTGGGTAACTCAATCACAAAATTATTTTTCTGTTTCTCCACAGGCTTCATCACTAACTAGCTGAATAGTTTAAAAGGAATAAAAAGGTTTTTTTAAAATCTTAATTCTATTGCTTTTGAATTTCTATAACCTATCAACTAGCATGACCTGTAGCTTCTTTATATGTATTAATTGTAATGATTTTTCAACTGTATTGTTGCAAACAGGGACCAGAAAGCTACAGATTGGTTTGTGGAGTTTTGTAAATTTAATTAGAAGACATAATTTTTCTGTTGATATTAGAATATTTAATCAAAATTCTATTTAAACACACACACACATATATATGTATATACATAAAGTACACACACCCCTATTCAGTCTGTTCTAATGGTAAGATCATGGAGCTTAGGCCCTATTTCTATTTCAAAATATGCATTATAAATTATGAAATGCATATTCATGAGATTATTTCTGTTTGTTCTTTCATCCAGTCTCTGAGAAGTGCTTGGTGACTGATATGAACATTGTATGAGAGCAGCAGTACAGGAAGTTCTTTCTGACCTTAGAACCACAGGGTTTTCACAGCAGAGATGTGAATTCAGACTATAAAATACTTCCACTTCCAGTGTGAATCACTTTATTTTCAATAGGAAAATTGTAAGAAAAGCAAGTAAAAGGTTTATGTTAACTCCTGCTCTGTAGTAGAACATCTACTTCCAGGCTACCCCCAGAGACTGGAATGAGATAAACAGATGCATCTCCATAATTCTGCTAATTGTAGCAATCAAAAATGTTTCTGCTTCATTCTCACTTAGTCCATGTTTAAATCTATTGTATTAATATTCAATTTTTATTTCCTACTTCTTTTTTTTTTCCCCTCTCTAATCTATCTCTGAGAACCTAAGAATTCAGAGCCCAAAGCAATAAGAGAAGACTTCAAACCTTAGCTCAGCTTCTGTTTCAATTGTTTGTGTAATTATGCTTTAGTCACTTTTTAGGCACCAAAAACCACTGGATATTGATTATTTAGTCTAGGAAATGGTGAGTATAAAGACATTCTGTCCCATAGGAAGAAGATTAATGAAATGACTGCCTCAGAAAAAAAAAAAATCCCAAAAAACACCACAGGATACCCATCCTGGGTATCAAACCCCAAATTTGGGTTAATATTTCATCTTTTTATGAAACCTAAGTTCAAATAATTAATTTACACTTTCTCACAAACTTTTTTATTAAGCAACCTTCCTCCTCCCTTTTAGAGAATTAGACAACTCAAGATGACTTTATTTACTCATTTTCAATAATGTGACAGCGCTGGTGGACATTTTTTGTGTAGGAATCTGAATTTCTGCTGTAACCTTTGCAAAGGAGACAGGAAAGCCCATGCTTGTCTTCCTTATGTTAAAAACCAAATTATTATATTGCATCCTACAAGGGCGTAATTATCCCTGATACAGAGAGCACATTTACCAGGAGATAATCACATTTCCTGCAAATGTGGCAGCTCCTGAGCTAATGGCAGTGCTATTACCTAAATATGTTACCCATTTCAGCTAATTAGACCTGCAGTAAAAATTGAGAGAATTGCCACACCCATCAGTGTTGATGGGAGAAATAGAGCTCCTACAGCAACTCCAGCTTCCCTGTGTGCATTTGACTGAGTTTGTGCTGCCTGTACATCTGCTAACCTGGCAATAAAGTTTCCAGGACACAAACTTATAGTCTCACATTGCTTATAAATTGTGATAAATGCATACTAAATCTGAGGGTGTAGGGGATAACTGTATAATACAGCTCAAAGAGCCCTTTTTTTTTTTTTTTTTGGTAGACTTGGTTTTGTGGGTTTTTTTTTCCTCCTCATGATTTAGCAAATAAATCCCCATGTTATTCTTGGCAATCCTTCCAATTACATTGCATAAGTGATGATTTTATGCCACTATTTTCTGCTGGTGCCAGCAACTGGCCAGGCCACGTTTGGCCAGAGAGCAGGTGGAGTTTCATACCACAGCACCAGCAAGGTTGAAGGGATTTTTCTGGGAAGATTTACAATATAGCAGAGCTCCCTCTGAAAGAGAAAAAAGCACTCATGGGTAAAATAAAACATTACTGAAGTTTCAGGTTAACAGTTAATGATCACACAGTTCTTTGCAGGCAATTACTGCAGTCTTTTTAAAGCCCCTTTTGTGGCTGTTGAAGGGGCCCTTGGAGGTTCCTGTGCTACTGATACCATTTCATCAAACCATCACTTTGCTTGCATCTGAAAATGCAAAGTTTAACATTCTCCTTTGGAATTATTTCATGTAACATTCTCCCTCACAGTCATTCAGCTGACTGTGACTTATTTTTGCAATGCAGCAACGCCTGAGAGCACTGATATAAACTGGAATCTCTGAACAAGTCTAAAATGTATGTGCAAAATGTATCTACCACTGCCAGTCATGAGTAAAAAAACCCCCAACCTACTTATTTGCATTATTTTGGGTTTTTTTTTTCTTCTCTCTAGGTTCATAGTCAGCAGAGAATTCTTTAGCAACTGACACTAAGATAACACATAACAAAGACTAGTCCTGTACTAAAGACATACAATAGAAATGCACTCAATGGAAACAGCTGATAGTTGTTTCTGTACATGAATTTAGACCCAAAATAAGCAAATTTTTTTCAAACCTATAGATCTTCTATAGATAATCTATGAGCATCCTGAAAAGCAAAGCAACTTTACCTCATTCAAAGCAAGGGAGAGGATTTGATTCTGAATGTAGTGAAGCAAAAATGTGAACTGATACATTATGGTATTCAACATTAATGGCTTAAAAGGGAAAGAAAAGTTGCTTGCATTCATGTGACTTTACTGTTTCATTTTATATGATCCATTAGCTTTTCTTTTCTTGCTTCAGGGTGGATTCAATGAAGACAATATAATCAGAGGGCCCATCCGTCCATGCATTTTGAATCATTGAATCAATTCTTTGAGAAAGAAAGTAATGACAGTTTCATAAGCACAAGTTTTTTATTGTTTAACCATCCCATACCACAAAAACCTCTGTTGTGATCTACTGAGCTACTTGGAGCTTTTGTTGCCTTTGGAGAGGTGAAGGAATGAGTGAATCCATGTAGTTATAATTCTTTGGGGCATGGTAGCAAAACAGCTTGAAATTGACCAGAAATTATTTAGTAGTTGATATAAGGACAGGAATAAAGAGAAAAACACAATTGTTTCAGTCTGGTGAATCAGCAGAGTGGAAGTAATGAAAGCAAGAACTTTGTGTAATTTTTTAAACCCTGCTTAGGGTCATGTGCAGTGGTTTTCCCGGTCCACCACATTGACCACTGTCCCAGGGAAAGGAGTTGTGGGCAGCAGACAGGTGGGAAGCTGAACACCTAAAGATGTGCAGGCTGGACAAATGAAGAACAGACTGTGGCTCCAGGGCAGTGAAATCATTCCAAAGACAGTGCAGAGTATTGTTTCTGCAGTTACATCTGCATTTCCCAACACCTGCCATCGCCATGGGTGACACATCCTCACCACCACCTTCACTGCAACTTGGGCAGATCTCATTTACTGAAAGAAAGTATAAATGAACCTGCACCAGGAAACCAAAGCTTTGCATATATATTCACAGAGGAAAAAGCAAGTTTTTGAACTAAGGAGAGCTAAACCTGCCAAGATACTGGTTTTCAAGGAACACCTGGTGGTCTGTCATCAACAGGCTGGATTCCATGGCTTCCACACTTCTTTCTTGGTGGATCTTACAATTTATTGCTCTGTAACAAAACCTATCTTATCCTCAAAATAAAGGTAGTAAATCAAAATAGAATTATAGAACATTTCCTCACTCATTTTTCTGTGCTTCTGTCTTGTGTCTCTTTCCTTGTTCACATTTTATTTTTGAAACAGCAATTTTTTAAATTTACCTATCTTATGCTTTCCCAGATCAAAGCCAAACATGGCTCTCATTTCCCATGGTTGCTGAATTCATTGCAGGAAAGAGGACAACATCCAATCTGCCTGATTCATAAAGTGTTGTTATTTATTTGTCTGTATCTGAACATGTGCTTTACACTTGCAGAAAGGTTCTTGAATCCTGAGAGGTTACTAAATCAGCACTTTTTTTATAAATTTCTCCTTCTGTTTGCATTTTTTTTTTTAATATTTGTCACCTAATCAAGTCTCAGAAAAATGTGTGAGCAACCAACATAATAAAATCCACACAGACTTGTGAATATGGCTTGACCCCAAGTCCAGTGTACAATAAATTTAATTCATCCCAGATTAAGTATGTGACAAATAGTTTTTGTAGTACAGCTTCTGAGAAGGAGCTAGCAAGTGATTCAGAGCTTGGAAATTACTTAAAAGTGCATCTGTTTGGCAAATTCTTATGAATAATAAACACAACATAGTTGTAGGGTATCACAACCAATTGAAAGCTATTTGCTAACAAAACAAGAGAAGACGTTTGCAATAAAGTTCTATTCACAGAAATAATCTGGTCTAATTTACTGCAGCACTGAATTGTTCTCATTGCCAGAGGAAGACCACTCCACAGGCATCCATTGATTTGTTTCCTACACTTCAATTTTTAAGGTGTTAAATCCTGCTGTATTCATTTTCTGCTGCAAATCTGGTTTGCATCAAGTGCCTAATGGAATCCAAACACAAGAAAACTTTCCCATTTATAAAGATTTTAAGTACATCTCTGTTTTTTCCCCAAAATAATAATGCAAATCAAGAATGACTGCACAAATCTGACAGTTACACACCCTTTTCCCAGATTTCTTTGTGATATGGTGGCTGCTTGTCTCTCCTAAAGGGTTGCTTCTACTCTTGGGAGAAGAGAGAGAGAGAGTAAGACAGAAAGATTACACATATATGGAAACCAAAATATTGATTAGGAAGCTGCAACTCACCTACTGATGCTACATTTACCTTCTTCCTTCCTATGGGAAGGATATTGAGGAATAAAAAGTGCAACATAGATCCAATCCCCTCTTAAATAGCTTTGCCATGGTGGATGTCATTAAGTCCCAAAATACAAAAAAAGAATTGTTGAAGACACTGATATATTTTGCTAGTCTCAACAAAAATAGTCAAATGAACATTTCTACCAATGTGAAAAGGTTTTGATGAAGTGCACTTTTCCCTTTTATTTTTTATATTTACTATATACATAATCTAACACACACTGTAAAAAATTGAAAGAAGGGCTGAAAAATGCCCTCCCTTTTTTTTTTTTTACATAAAAACTTTTGACACTGTTAATATTTCTTTTCTTCTTGAGGTCCACATCTTAGGGAGAAACTCTTCTGACTTGGTGATGTTTGTTATTGTTACCTGGTAATTTTGTACCAATGCTTGAATCTGGATCTGGCTATCTAACTTTGGGAATCCTTTCTTACCCAATGCTTTTGCTTTACTTGTGACTGGTGCCCTCCTGTGCCACCCTAAATAAAGTCTTAGAATGAGATTCATGTCACACGACTGGAAATGCCTACAAATGTAGATATCTACATATGAGGCAGGCATTTAAATGTTCTTTGCACTCATTGGGATGACATAGTCACTAGCTGAGTGTAATTCATCTGGCCTAGTTTGGATGTCTTCATTAGGATGAAAGAAATTGTGTCCTAGAAAAGTCCACTTCTTCCTCTGGCTGTAAATGGAGTGACTACAAGAAGATTAATTGAAGTTATACTTGTAAATATCTCAAGTTTAGCAATACAAAGTTAACATTTTCCAATTTCTGCCATTCTTTAATAATTCCTTAAAGTTAGTTATTCTCTTTTTCTTGCTTAAGAACACAACCAACCACGTTCCCAAAGACACATTTTTCCAAACAATTTTTTACCTAATCTCTTCTGCTCATGTATCTTTTGCTTACATCAGTCTAAAAAATGGCTCTCAGAAGGAATGTACTGCTCATTTTGTAATGGTATCCAAGACCTAGTCAGTTGAGTTTTATCTCTTTTTTTTTTCTGTAATTATATTTATAGCAATCATAATTACACCCTTATGTTTCTCAGCCTCGTTGTTTGTACTCAGTTCTTTGCCTCCAGCCTTACAATAAATACATGAAGCCCAACTGTCTCCATTATCTCATAGACTGTTACCTTCCTCCCCATCCTCCTGACAGGTTCTTGCTCTAAAATATTCAAAAATATTCAGACAGTAATTTGAAGAATCAACCTCTACCTTGTTCCAGCCCTACAACTTCAGGCCATATGTATAAAACAGTTCTGCAATTGCCTCTTTCCCCTTTTTGAATCATTAAATAGCCTTTTCTCTTATGAATGAAGCTGAAATAGGAGGATAACAAATTGCAGAACTGACAAGCAGTCACTTTGGTAAATCTCACATTGTTCTTTTATCTCGTTTCAGATTTTACCATTATTTTTCTGGTACAGTACATGCTTCCCCTTATTATTTTTTCTACATTTCTCCAACAAAAGATGAACCTCCATCATTTCAGCAGTCCATTCATGTGATTGTTGTAAACCATTTTTTGCTTCATCTTCTCATTGCCCATTATGCAAGACTTTTTTTTAACTCTCATGCTCTTTAACAACTTTATCTCCCCCAGCTGGTTCTCCAACCCAAAAGCATTCTTTCAGCATCCTTTCTTCCTATGAGGAAACATATAATTTGTTTCAGCATTTGTCCAGTGTTTTACTAATGCCTCCAGGAATGACTGCAGTCAAGGCAAGATATGTGTCTTAAACACTTAAGATTAGACATTTTTATCTTTTATTTTCAATTTAAGAAGATCTTCCACTATCCACTCAGTAGCATCTTTCCCCAACATTTCTGGTAAATGTATTCTTTTTTTGTGAATGTGTGTGGCAATCATTCTAACAAATGCTATGAATTCCACCCATTCCAGGTCCTTTCCAATTGACAGTTGTGCACATATTTGTATGGAATCTTCTCTAACTCATTGATCTTGATTAGCATTAGTCCCTAAGGGCTTCATTTAGATTGATTCACCTCTTTATTGACACTTTTTGTACCATGGACAGTGCTGGCCTCATATGGACTACAATATAAAGACTGATTTTAAAGGCCAACCATCCAAGGTAACAGTTTTAAGTCTGCCAGACTAAGCCACATGAGATTAGAAATCCATTGAAATGCATAAAAAAGAATACTGCAAGCTTGGCCAAATTTAGCATCATGGTCTCTGGTGTGTCAAAGCAAATATATACACAAATATACACAGTAGTGTGTATATAATGTTTTCTGAAATCCTGAGGTGAGATTTTTACTTGGAAAAATCTTATTATCCTCTTAGATTCAAAAGTGGAAAGTTGTAGTCTCCAGTATATGGCACATGTGGAAGTGGTTTGTGATGTTCTAAAGGCCTCCTGCATCTAAAGGAATACTTGTTATGGATTATTTTCAACTTCTTTATCTATGTGTAAGGGCCAATTTTGCAGCAGGAATTCCTTCAGAGATCTCTGGGATGGTCAGACTTTTCATCCACATTAATGTTAATTAACACATATGAGCATTCAAGCCATGCCTATCAATTGGTCTAAGTACAGCAGGACCTGCTGGACAAAATTTTGGGGATAGCTGAAAATTTCCATCTGAGTGCCCTGCTATGCCACATGGGGAAAATTTAGTTTCATCTTACTTCTCACTTCTTACACTAACTTCAGGAGACTTGTGATCCTGATTATTGACCAGCATTGCTAGGTGCCTATTTTGGCTTTGACTTTTGTGCTTGCCAACCAAATCAGAGCTCTTTGGCAAACAAAACCTTTATTTAGCCAAGACTGTTGTCTCATGGAGCTCCTCCCTAGGCAGCATTTGATTATAAACTCAATAAACAGCTGTCAAGGAAGGAGCAAAGCTTCTGGAGTTTGTTGCTATACTGAATTTTCCAGACAGCTCTCTCTGGGTGCTGATGCAGAGCTCCATCCTGGCTGTAAACACATTTGGGATCAGTCTCACCCTTGTAGAAGTTTGTAATGAGATTCCATGGTTCTTCAAGAGAGCTGGGTAATGTGTGGGAGAGCAACTGAGTAAATGAGAAGGGTCGAGTCTCATGTGAGATATTTCAGAGATGCATCCTTCAGGAGGAAGCTGGAGTGTGGTAAGGGCACAGCCAGCACTGCTCAGACACGTTTTCTGAGAGGTGTGTGAGTGACCTCAATGCACTCCTGGAACTGTATCCAGACTGCTGTGTGGTGCCATAAGGATCTCTGTAAGGATCTGTCCCCTGGGACGTGCTTGTGGCTTCTTGCAGCAGAATGGTGTCAGCATGGCCACTGACTAAAATGTAAGTCTTAGAGGAGTGTGAAAACACATTCTGAGGGGTCAATAGGAGCCAATTACAGAAATACAGATGGCTTACAGAAAACAAAGTTGTGTTTGAGTTCTGTCCTAAACTGAAGTATTCTCAAGTCTTTACATTATGCTACAGCAGTTAACTATATACTTAACATTTCCACTATCTGCTCAAGGAGAAATGGAGAAAGAAGTGATACCTTATTCTGCTTTCTGTGAGAACTGTCTCAAAGGTAAAGCACAGTACAATGGTTACTCTTTCTGAGATGAACTGTGACTGACAATAGATTTTAAGCTTTTAAGCTTTTGTGTATGACTTGAAAAGTAAGAGTAATTACTTTGAAGCTAAGGAAGGATTCACATGCTTGAAAACTTTGTCATACTGAAAACTGAGAACTCATCCAGAGGATCATGGCTAAACAGCTGAGCTTCCTGTAAGTAGTTTCCACACTCAATCAGTCAGGGAGATTTCATTTCTCAAAGAAAGATTTAGATAGGCAATGCCTCTAATGACTTTATAAACTATGTATTCAGTAAGTTCCTCTGAGGATAAGTAGAATTTAACATATGTGCTGCAAAACCTATTATTTATCCATGGCATCTTGCTGGATGTTGTAATAGTCCTTGGGGGCAGCAACAGAAGTTGCATCTCTTCCTTATGGCAAGTTCAGAACTTAGAAACTGTGCTCCACAGTGTTTAATGTGCAGCCAACCCAAAGCCTGTGACTCTGGAGCATCAAATAGGCAGTATGACAATGGCTGAATGACTGGGAGGAACAGATTTCCCTTCACAAATTAACACATGAACCATAATAAGTCTTGGCTTATTTACTTGAAATAAAGGAAGACTAAAAGGTTGGCTGGAAATCACATAGTTAGAGAATCACAGAATGGTTGGGGTTGCAAGGACCTTAAAGATCATCTTGTTTCAACCCCCTGTCATGGGCAGGGCCACCTTCCCCTAGACCAGGTTGTTCAGAACCCTGTCCAAACTGACCTTGAACACTTCCAGGGATGGGGCAGCCACAGCTTCTCTGGGCAACCTACTCCAGTGTTTCATCAGGAAGAATTTCTACATGAGAGGGGTGGTCAGGCATTGTAATGGGTGGACCAGAGAGGTTGTGGAGCCACTGTCCTGGGAAGTGTCCAGGGAAAAACTGGATGTGGCACCAGTGGTCTGGTCTGGCCAAGAAGGCAGGGATTGGTTGGAAGTTGGACTTGATGACCTTGGAGGTCTTTTCCAGTGACAGTAGTGATTCTGTGATTAGTTTTGTTTTGAAAACAATAATTAGGATCTCAAAGAGAAATGCTGATATAAACCTCCAATGCTGATATAAACCAAAATACCAGTTCAAACTCTTTATTATATTCAATAATAAAGCAGTTTTTATCAATATCTCTGCAATAAAATTTATATCAGTGATGTCCAAAATGAATTTAAAGTTGCATAAAATTTGCTCCTGCCTTAAAATTCTAGTTTCTTTTACAAAAGCTAATGTAGTACTTTACAGACTTTGTGTACTGGAATTGCTGCTTTCAGTGTGGACTGAAATGGCTTTTACTTGTTTTAAAGCCTTCTTCCAACAGTGCTCTGCAGAGACACTCAATTTAACTGCAAAATAATAGCTCTTGATGTAGAAACACAGCAGTCATGTCAGCACAATGTTGTTCCTGAACTAATACTCCTGCTTCAATGAGGGCAGCCTTGTTCTGCTCCCAGAACACGAGCTGAGGTTGGTGTACAGACCTGAAATGTGCAGGTTTGCACTGATTGGGAAATATTCTATCTTCAACTCAGAGCTGCAGAGCGTGATGTAGATAGAAAATCATTTATATATTGTTTGGAAAGAACCTCTAGAAACCTTCAGCCTTTGGATCAAAGTAGAACTGTGGGCAACCATGAGCCATATAACTGGCAATTTTACTTAGCCAAGTCTAAAAGTCTGAGGGTGGAGATTTCAGTCTCTATGAACAACCTCTTCCTGTGCTGCATGGAATGATCTGAACCTCACAAATGCTTTAACTCAAAATGAGAGTGTATCTTTGGCTCCTACTCCATCCACAGTAATTCTCAGGCCCTTTCCAGCAGGGAGTTGCCAGGCTTTGCAGAGCTCTGTGCAAGATTTTGGAGCATTTCCCAGCTCACATGAAAAACTTCAGTTTCTCCTAGGTGGACTTTGCAAGTTGTCTCCTGACTAACAGTGCTCCAGACTAAAAAACTCAGTTGTTCTGAAACTCTACATTTTGGTATCTCAGCCTCTTCCCATAATTAAGCATAATCTGCAAGTTTGCTGAAGCTTCTCTCTGCCCCATGGTCTGGACCATAGCTGAGAAAATGAACAGTGTGGGAATCTGTTGTATTCAGGATTTATTCACTGCTAAATTAATCTTATTTTCCTTAAAGCCACATAAATGGTCTCATGGATTAGTTAAAAAATACTCATATTCAATTCATAACTCTGGAAATTATCTGTATCCCTCTGTTTTTGAGGCAGATATCATCAACCTCAAATGAACACAAGAAAAGCACTGCCTTAGGTAAAAGAAGAATTCCTGTCACTCAGTTTTGTCACTCAGTTTCTTCAACAGAAATTTTTGATTTATTTATATGATTAACTACTTATATATATATATATTGGCAAATTTTTTTTGCTGGTGACTTTCCACAAGAAAGATTTTTCTGTTGTACTGCCCAGTTTTAAATTATGAAAATAATATACCTTTAGAAATATCTAGGATTATTTGCTATAGAGTAAGAACTGGAACTTAAAAGAGAACAGTGGAACAAATTACCTTTCATAGGTATTATTGATCCCAGAAATCCAAACAATGAAAAGATTGTATAGAACAACTATTGGACAAACTTTGCAATAGAATTTATCAGCCTCAGCTGGTATGAGACGATGAAATATTTAAAAAAAACCCCAAAGTTAATCAAAGCACTAGGTGATCTATTTTTTTTCCTCATTTGAAGCAGCATTAAGATTAGTGCAGCAATTTTGCATTTAATGCAACTTGAGTGCCAAACTTCTAGATATCTGCCATGGGAGTCTTATCACTTAACATTGGATGGATGCAGATATTTGTACCTGAAGTTCTCACCAAAGTTTCTCTTTACAGCTGCTTTATGCCCTGCATAAGTGTTTGATGTTGGAGCCTACCTAGCCATTACTAGTGAGCTACACCAAGTGCAATAAAGTTAATTAATGAAGGTTTGTGCATCCACTCAGCTCTAGTTTTTCCACCTGACTTCAAACTCCAGAGAGAAATGCTCTGCATCACCACAGGTAGCAGCAACCCCTTCAGAAAGAACAGGCACATCTGAATGTCTATAAAATGGTCATGTCAGTTTGGTACCAAGGAAGCTGAGGATGATAATAATCTGTCATAACTTGGGCAGACAGACTAGGCAGGAAACCACCATCCAAGTTTAAAATTGACAGTGCTGAATTTCCAGCACCCCTGCTATTACCAAAAAAAGTGCACTTTTCACTCTCACATGGACAGCCCTCCTGAGCTGCATCATTTCTAAGAGCTCACACTTTGGCAATGCTTAACTCCCCATGGGGAACTTAATGGACCCTTCCAGTTTGCACCAGCTGAGTGCCAGTGGGACGTGACATCCTGGGCATTGAAACACAGCTTGCAAAGAACATGTTGTTCTCCATAAAATTCTGCCCTGGAAGGTAGATATCTAAATGTGTTTCCAGACCCCTTAATCAGTGGTATTATTCTCTCTGTGTGTATTAGTCTCCATGGGGCACAGGTACTGCCAGAGATAAAATCAAGTGGTGAAGTCTCAGAGCACACAGAACTGACTAAGCAGGTGCATCAAGAAGTGCTGGCTGACTTAGTGATCAGGCCTTCTGCCTAATCTATCCTGTTATTAAAAAGACATAATAAAATTCATCTATTCACAGATGTTATAAATCTTAAGCAGATCTTACAATAACACAGTGCAGGCATGTTTCATCACTGACAGTCAGAAAAGTTTTTCTTCTTAAAAATGCTTGCTATGATTTCAGGTCTGTAGTATGCCTATTAACAATTATAATAATATTAAATTCAAATCCAAACTTCTTCAGATAAACTTAGCTTGCTGGCAAATTGGAAATATTAAAGTTTACCACTATGAATAGTTTTCTAAAATACTGTAAGACCAAGATAGCCAATGTCAGATGCTGGCATCATATTGAAACTTCAGTAGCTGTGAATGAAATAAAATAAACAGATAAATAAGACCATGCACCTAAATTTGAGCAGCTCCACAGAGGTCAACACACAAGCCAAGAAGTAAGGGCACTGGAAAGTGAAGAGACAAATGGGTAAAAAAATCCCTACAAGTTCAGCATTTCTGAGAGCATGAAGAGAACTGCAGGGAGAGTGAAGGGGACTGTGGGATAAATAAAATTGGCCATCATATTGATTAAAGGAGTAAGTTGTTTATTTTTGCCTTTGACTCCTGGAATGATGAATGTAGGACTCTGAAAAGTGGCAGAACAATACCATTTGCTTAAAGGCAACATGGACAATAGGTTAAATAGAAAGGCCTCTGCCCTGACAGAAAGGAATGGCAATGAAAGTCCCATAGCATGACTAATCACACACTGCATAACACAGAGAGAGGTAATGCACAGTTCCAATGCATATTTAGTAAGCAAGAAAGGCTGTTTTCATACAGAAAGCCCATTTTGGAATTCAGAAAATGGGGGCTAAATTGCAGCTCTGCCACTGATGTGTTACTTGCTGTCTTCCTGATTTAACTCTCTCTGAGAGTGAGATAGCAACACCTTTTTATCCATCCCCATAATTTCTGTGGTGACACTTATGACCTTTCACACAAGTCAGGACCTGACTTTAAGAACTTTTAAAATGTGGATCTAAAGCAGATTCTAATCTCTACGAGAGACTGGAGGAAATAAATGTCTGTGACACAGATTGGGAAGTACAGGGAAATATTGGTGGTTTATTGTTCTGCAAGAGAGCCAGGACTTCTCATACATCAGGACCTCCAACAAGATTTTTCAGAACTATCAGGACAAAGGAAAGTCTCAAAGGAGGTTTTGACCAGGGACAATGGAAAGACAAGGTGGTTTCTTCCCAGCATTTTCCCCATGGAAAAATCATGAACATACATAAATGCAAACTGAATAGGCTGGAAATGGATGTTTGTGCAATTGGCAGGACAAGAGTGGGAATCAATTTCTGAATACCTAATCACAGAGAGCAGTAGAATGGTGATAATGAAGGGATTTGAGATAAAGGGCTTATCAGATGCACCAGACACACATGGGGACATGTACAGACCAGTGTGCAAAAACCAAAACAATGAGGTGAGTGAAACCAGACTCAAGTTGTCAAGGTCAGAGAAAATACATAATGGAGATGCAACAGCTTGGGAGGCTGGAAAAGTTTCTTTCCTATCTCTTATTTCTATTTAGATTGTAAAACCTGTCATGCAAGACCTCTTTCTGACTTTGAAAGGCTTTTAACTTTTAAGTGAAAAGCTGGGATTTTTAGCTGCTAGACTTGGATTTGAACTTTTTACTTGCCATATATATTTTTTTTTCCTTATTGCAAGGCATAGAAGCACTATCTTTCTGGATGGCATGTTGGCCATCTCAAATATAAGCCTGAAAACAGGTTTGCATCTAGAGTGCCAGCTGCAATACAGGAATGAAAACAAAGGTTCTGGATGCTCACATCCTTGAGCTCTCTGGGGTTTTTTTTCCCCTTTCTCTACAAAAGATTATTAAAAGATTGTGTATGTGAGGCATGAGGTCACAGGGGTCCTTCCTGTCCCATTCATCTCTTCCCATTCCACTTTCTCCAGCCATGGTCATCAGCATCTCTAGGCTGAGGATGTGTAGGTTGTCACAGCTGTGTATTTAGGACACTGAGATAGTGATGATGTGGAAATATATTACCAAATATGTTCATACTGAGTTAGTTTTCCACATCTGTGCAGCAATGAGCACTTTCAAAATTTGTCAAGAAAAGAGAAATTAGATAGTACCTGCATTTGAAACTCAGGCAAAGTTTACAAATAACATAAGCGTCCTAAGTTGTGGCAGTATAAGACAATTTTTCTTTAATTTTTAATGTAAGACATTTGATGTATTATAAAGATTGCAAAACAGCATGTGCACCAGTCTATGTTTATGTTAAAATATACAAATGGACATAACAGAATTTTGATACTTTCATTTCATTATCTCTGTCATCTATCATTTTATTTGACTGGAGATGGGAGGTCTTCCTTCCCCAGTTGTACCAGCTCTGAATACAAATGAGAGCTTAAACTGCAGTTAAATAGAAGATATTAATCTACAATCCTTGTCCCTCCCAATGCCTGTGCCAAGCTACACCCTTTCCTATAGAATTATGGAAAACCTATTTTGAGTGTAAATTGTCTTTTTTTTTTTTCTGATGAAGGCTTAAAGGAAAAAAGAAAATAATTCAGAAATAATGTAAAAAACCCAGGGGTACAAAGAGGGATATTAAGACAGGAGTAAGTTAAAGGACAAGCAGAGAGAAGTACAAAAACAAGAGCAGAGCTGAAGATTTTTAGGACAGAAAAGGTGACTGCAATAATGAGCCCCTCAGCAGGCAAAAACCTGCCCTGGATTGTGATTGAACTGCCCTCAGAGCAGCTCCAGGAATCTGAGACCCCAGGCTGGGCTACTTTGTATGCTTCCTGCCACACCAGCACCAGGATTGCACTCCCAGCTCCCAGCTGCTTCACAGCAGTGCTCAGGATTCAGTTCTGGGAGAAGAACCAACACATTTGGCTGTGTTTGTGTATGAGATGCACAGTGGGTTCCTTTCTCATCTCAGTGAAAAGCTGTGAGATGGGGAAAAAAAAAGTAATCAGGGCAATAAAATCAACCACCAAACTGTATAACTGTGTGTGCTGGTTTTGGCTGGGGTAGAGTTAATCTGGTGTGGGGCTGTGCTTTGGGTTTGAGCTGAGCACAGGGTTGATGATTCAGAGATGTTTTTGTTGTTGCTGAGCAGCATCACACAGAGCCAGGGCCTTTCCTGCTTTTCCTGCAGCCAGGCTGGGGAGGGGCTGGGGGTGCCTGGGAGGGTGGCAGGAGACACAGCCAGGACAGGGGACCCCTGACCAAGGGGATATTCCAGACCTTATGGCATCAAGCTCAGGATATAAAGTGAGGGGAAGAGGAGGAAGAAGGGAAATTAAACTTCTGTGATCTTTTTTCTTGTTGAAAAAAAAGAGAAAGAAGGGGAGAGACTTCCTGCAGGAATAGACTACAACGAGGTGTTAGATATCGTGTTATTCAATTGGCTGCTCCATTAAATCTGACTATGATATAGTAATAAAAATTATAAAACACATACATGTTACTGGCTGGATGGAAAACCTTTTTTGTCTAGTGCTGGAAAACAGATTAATGGCAACTAACTTGGGTTAGTGGACTCAAAGGACTTAAGGTGGAACACAAAAATAGCATTTGCCCTCTGATTTCTGGATTCCACTCTGTTGATATTTTGAATCTTTCTGCTGCAGCTAAGGGATAGGTCTCTGCTTTGAATGAAGGCTGAGATTCATATTTAGTGTATTTTGTTGATTTGTGTTGTTTTTTTCAACAGCTGGAATTATTCAGAAAACAACTAAAATGGAAAAAGGAGCCATTTCCTGCCTGTGTGTCCAGTGTTTTCCAGTCACAGGGATTTGCACACACCCTATGTATTTTTCAGTACAGAAAAGTTCCCCTTGTAGCAAGTTTAAGACTATGAATAACATATTTTTCTTATTTACCTGCTGCTAATTCCTAGATAAAAGCTCCTCAACTCCATAGGGCACAGGCTGAATACAGCAGTTTGGGACAAAAAAAGCCCAGAAGATCAAGACTTTGCAAGTGTAATTCTTCACTGAGCAATCCATACTCTGATTTGCATTTCATATACATACATTTCCACATTTGTCTCTATAGTTTTTCAGTTTGAAGTTTAGCAAAGACCATTGCTGGAGGATTCAAGTAAAGTGTTCCAATGATTAATTATTTTTACTCCAAAGAAACATGCCCTGTGTTGTTTGAACAAACAGTTGCTGTATCACTTGTTGTGCCTATTTTTACCAGAGAAAGTGCCTTGTTCTTGAAGTATTGTTTCCTTCTATACATACAACATTTGCAAATCTTGTGAGTGATTCCCTGTGTGAGCATCAGAAGAGTGGAAGAGAATCTCATTTCTCACAGCAGGAAGGGGATGAAGGGAACTCCCTATCTTTGGGGGGGGGTTTGAGTTATTTTTCCCTTTTTGATACCAGCAGCTGCAGAGCTGAGAGATGTTCATGTAAAGAAGGATGTCAGTGTGGCAGCTTGTAAAGAAGAGTGCAGGGTGCTTGAAGAAGCTGTTGAAAGAGAACCAGTGGCATGAGAGAAACATGCAAAACCCCTTATAGCAACAAAATCATCATAGATTAGAGAGAAACAATGGGAACAGGTCACAGCCAAGCCAGGGAACTAACAGGTTTGTCTCTCAGCAGTGGAAAGATGCAGCCATGGCTAACATCCATCAGAATGACCAAACTGAATGCCCTGTTCTATTTTCAGGTCCTCCTTCCCGTGCAATTCAAGGAGGTGTTCACTGGATCATGCAGAGGATTCATCCTTCCCTTCAGGAAAATAACCTGGCTTTTTTTTTTTTTTGTTCAGGGTGGAAGTCATTCTTTGTCTCCTCTTAGTGAAGAACTTTCCTGGGTGTATGAGCTGAATCAAATTTAGGCAGAGAATAGTGAGTTTTTTTGTGATGGCAACAGGCTTGGAGTTGGTTTCTGATGCACAGGTGAACTTGTCTGTGCAACTTCCTCATGAGAGGAGAGAATAATGTAATTTTTAAAACAATAAAAGGATGGGCACCTGAGAAACTGGAAAATTAAATCATTCAATCTGTTTTCCCTTGCCTGATATTTTATTCATGCTAATGTAGATCCAGACTTTTACTGTAATACATTAGTTAGAAAGCCAGTCTAGAAAAGCACAGTGTCTAATTACTTTTTTTTGTAATTTTATCTTTTTTTACCTGGTTGGTTTCTGCTGGTTTAGCAACTTCCAGAGAGACATCTGGTCCTGATCCAAACCAGTCACAGAGATGAAGGACCCAGAGACAACAGTGAGATAAGAGTCAGCAGGACTGGGAAGGAAGCAGTTTATCTGTGACTGGGAAAAGAGTAATTTTTCCATGACTCTTTAATTTAAGATTTCAAAGAATTTTTTAAAAGTGATTTGTGTTGGAAATATGGTATAAGCTAACTCTGGATAGAGGACTAAAAACCCCTCATAAATTAACAAACTGTGGTATGCTGAAGTAAGTAGTTATCCCTGTCCAGATTTCTACCTTTTTTTTTTTTTTTTTTTTTTACACACCATTTGCCACATAACAGTTCCTGGCAGAACACAGCTCTTGTCCTAAGCATTCATGAAAACTTAATGGAGCTTGATTTCAAAAGCACAGAGACAAAAATAGGTGGTGGAAAAATATCTTAACTCAGAGTGTTTTGTAAAAGCCTCCTGTGTCTCATAAGATAATATCTTACAACATCAATTTTGTCCTTGTTTTCTGTTAGCTCCATCCTGCCACATTATCTTTTAATGAATCTCTCATTTTGCTGACCTGACTAGTGACAAATCCATTTTCCTGTTTCAGTGAATTGAGTAAAACAACCTGCAGAAGACATCCAGATTTCCAGATAACATCCAGACAAGAGGCCTCTGCTCCTTCTAAATCTCCCCAAATGAACAGGATGATCCCCTGCTGCCATTCTGGATAACCCCAAAATAACATGGCTGATGTAGAAATGGATGAACAAGACTAAATGTTGCCACCTGTCAGTGACCTGATTTATCAAATCAGGCAAAAATGGATAAAAAAGAAAATAAGGTGAAATATCCATGGTCACACTGTTGTTCACTGACAGTATTGGTAAATCAGATCCCCTGCTATCCATTTTCCCTCCTGCTCTGTTTTTATCTCTGTCATCCTTCACCTGAATGTATGTAATTTTTTAATTTTAAGTAGACATTGAGAGATGTTTTTGTCCTAAGATGTTAAAAATTTTCAGATTTTACCATCCATTTTTAAATATGATAGTATGGCAACATTATAATAATTCAAATTTTATTTTCTGTGGACACTGGAGCCTGGAGAGATGTGTGCTGAAAGATAATTTTCATTGCTAAGAATAAAGTATCACCATGTTTTATAGTGCAAATATCCTAATAATAAAAAAAATATGTTGTCTCCACTTGGAACAGTTAAGTACACTTTAATTAAATCAAAACTTCTGAGTTTGTAAATGATTTGAAATCTTTCTATACCAAAGCCATTTATGGGATATTTGGTCTTTAAAAGATTAAGGTATTTATGCTGGTATGCAAAATAAAATATCACTCAGAAAATCCAGAGTTTAAAAGCCTCTAGGGGTGGTAGATCACAGATGTTTTAAAGATCATTGCTTAGATCTCCCCCAAAGTCATCTGAGCCTCATTTTGGATCAGCCTAAGAACTTGGGTTTGTCTCCTGGTCACTTTACTGGAACTTTGGAAGAAAACAAGTTCTATTCCCATGCCATTTCTTACCTATATTACCAGTATGCAGGTTAAAAATTTACCTAAGCAAGAGCTTAAGAGAGCATGTAAAGAAGGATAATCTGATTTTTAGAAAGAAAAAATAAAATCCAGAACAAAACCCAGCAGAAAAAAAAAGTTCAAACTGGGCTAATATTTAGCCACCTTAGTTTAAGGACAGTCTGGAATATATTGCTCAGAATTCATGGCAGCATTTAATTTTATCTTTACATTAGGTGACAATCTCACAGGCTTAGTGAGTGCATCTGGGCTAAAAGAGAATTTCATAGCAAATGCCCTGGAGAATCAGCTGGAGGTGTATTTTAGTTAATAAGGCATTTATTAGCAAATTTGAATAATTCTGGGAGAGAATTGAGAATTTGAATGAGAGATTTATAGCTGGGAGTGAAGGGAGTTGTTTTCCACTGACCTAATATAGGAACTTCTTCATAACACGTGGCTCCTCTGCCACAGGTTCCCACCTAGAAAAACCAATATAATGACATTTATCTTCCCATGCAACATCAATTAAAGCTTTTCCTCTGTCAGACACTTAATGAAGTCCCTTAGTCCCAGCTCTGGTTAGGAAATAAACACTTCCATGGACTCTGAGAGGCATGAGGTGTGTTAGGCTGCCAATCTCCATAAGCTCGAGCTGTATTCTGTTTTCTTTTTTCATAGCTGTTTTGTCCTAAATGACAAGAATTAGAATTTAATACCAGGGAAAACAAACAGACATTTAATTAGCTAAATGTTGTGTTTCTTGTGCCAAAGATTTGCTCCCTGCTATATCTACACTCCATATTTTTGGTTACTTTAAAGAGAAAGAGAGAAAACCCAGATAAAACTGATGGAGTTTTCTCTGTAATATCCATATCTGACAAAGTTACTTAACAGGATTTTTGCTGTAATGCTTTTCCACCCAAAACCAGCTAAAATCCCATCTTCAATTTATTAGCTTTTAAGAATTTCTGTTACCCTGTTTTTCTGTTTAAAGAATTTATAAGTGGCAAGAGCAGGGCAGGGAATCCAATAAGTTTTGAGCAAAGTAGTAATTTCTGAGAGGATCTCAGTGTATCCCATTTTTTATTTTCGTTTTTTAGACATTGGGACAAACATGAATACTTTACAAACAAGATACTGGGCTTTACACCTGAGACTGGATCACTATTAAATACTATTAGATCTTCCCAAAGTAGCTGGATAAATGCACATACAGCTCAGCTGTGCCACAAATCAACACCACATTTTGTATTCAGTGTGTTTGTGCTGATCACAGCTTTCAGTCAGGTCAATCTCATCTGCTTTGTTTACTAAACACCACATGTATCACACCATGCCAGTTTTTATTGATTTGAATTTCATTCAATTCCACTAAATGCTACAAAATGCTGTGGCTGAGTCTGGCACTTCAGATTAAAGCTGTGAAGAGTTGCACATAAACAGCAATATTTTTAAGTTAAATAAAAAGTATTTAAGAGCTGCTGTGACAGCAGGCTGAATGGTCAGTGCAGAGGAGGCTCTCATTCTTAGCTGATGCTCTGTGTTTTATTCTGTATTCCCAATTTGTGTCTGGGCCTAAAAATCATTATCCAAACTCAGTCCAGCACCTTGAAACATAGTCCTGTATGCTGCTAGCAGCTAAAATGCAACTGTGCAGGTCAGCTGCAGAGAGGGAGAAGAAAAATTAAACAAAAACTTGAGGCTGTTTAGCCCAACAGATGCAAAGGGATTCACCTGCCAAGGACCCCCAGCTCAGAGCCTGCAGGTGGTCACCACACCAGGGACATGGCAAACAACCTCTTAAAGGTTACCACAGCTTTTTATAAAAGTGAGCTGATCTGGGCTGCTGGGTTCTTACCACCCTGGGCCTTACATAGTCCCTTGGTCAGAATCAAAGATCTCATATAAAACCAAAAGTTCAGTATTTGAAAATATCAGAGGTGTTTGTGAGAATTATTATGAGACTCCAGCCAGTCAAAAAATTCTCAGGTTATTTCCTTGTTAGAGCTGTTATTTCTTTAAGGAAAAAAAAAAAAAAAAAAAAGCTCTATGTGTTTGAACCCAAAATTTATAACACTGCTTAGGGACAAACAATTTGGAACCAAAACTCCATTTTTGAGTGAGCATCAGCCAAATCTCTTCCAATTATTGCTTGGAATGCAGTCAGACAATCCTTTCTGAAATCATGCTGAGTTTTCCAGAGTGCTGACACATGTAGTCCCAGGTGAACTGCAGTGATGGGTTGTTGGTTCCATGAAAATCAGGGATCAGACTGATTTGCTTTTCACTTGTATGTCATTGCCTGAGCTGACTTGGCCAAGATCCCTCCATGTGAATCTTACCACACTCATCACTTATATAATTAATATAATTTTATTGGGGTGTCAGTCGTGAAGTTCCTCCCAACTGGGTAACCTTGTTTGACCTACAAATCTGCCATATGTGGAAAACAGACCCATGAACCTACCTCAAGTTCATTCATCATTATTGAATTCAAGGGACTTCCAAATTTGGTACTTGTTGTGCCAAGTTTAACATTTTACATCTGGGAAAAACAGGCAAGTCTGAAAGTAAAGTGTAAAAGCTTCCATTGCTTTCTCAAAAAAGGTCATTTTGGTTATTTATTTAGAGAAACATTTATCCTTCCCAAAAAAAGGTCATTTTGGTTATTTATTTAGAGAAATAAGACATTGCCAGTCATCAGCTGAGTACTTCAGCACCTGTTATGAGCACCAGCTCACAATCTGGAAAAGAGGAATCAGAAGCTCAGCTCCTGAGTCACCTGAAATGCTCTGCACAATTTCATCATCTATACCCAGGCCTGGGGACACAGAACAGCCCAGTGAGAATCCAACCCTCCCACGCTGTGCACTCTTCCCCTTTGGAAAGTGTATTAGAAAATATATCTGAAAAATTTGGATAATCACTGCCCTGATGTTTTGTTTGCCATTCCTTTTCAAACTCACAAGCACTGTGGCCAATCCCCATGAAAATGCTGATGTTTCAAATTGGAAAGAAGATGTTAAACCAAAGCCCACCTCTTTACAGAGGCAGAAAAATCACTAAGCTCTACTGCATCCCCTCAGGTTCATTCACCATTGGGCTCTTAGGTAGCATAATCACCTAAAGATTTTCTGGAGGCTACTTTAACTGTACTAAAACCTCCAAAACAGATATTTTAGGATTATTAGACAAATCACTCTCCTATTTATTTGTCTCATTTGCACCTGCTCTCCTGCATTGAGAGAGCTCAGAGCAAGGCTTTCCTGAGGTAAAATGAAATACAGGACACAGGGAAAGGATTTTTTTGTGTGTTTGAGACAGAGAAAAGTGGAATGGGCTTGCTTACAACAAATATCCCTAGGTTAATTAAAATAAACTCAAAATTGCTTTTCATCCCAAAATCAAATATTTAATTTCAAATTCTGTGTTCTATATTAACCCTTCCATTTATTTTAAATTTTAAATGTGATTTAATTTTTAAAATTTTTTTAAAGCACCAACATAAAGCACCATGATTTTGTAATAATTATTATAAATTTTTAATATACATTTGCTCCCTTCTTCTTACCAAGTAGTTGGAATAACTTATCCTCTTCAGATAAATTAACTTTTGAAACTATTTACTCATCTGCATGTAAATAAAATGGATAGTTACTCAAACTCAGCACAGCTGAAGAGAAAAATAGTATTTCTTCTCTTTGGCTTATATTTGAAGAGTTACTGTGATGTCCAAAAGAAAAAAAAAAAAAAAAAATAGAAACAACAGCAACAAAAACACTCCTAAATAATTTTTTTGTTTTATTTGCCTGAATTTCAACAGACAGTGATATTGATTTCAAAATAAGATCTTCTAACTAAAATGAAGACACTTTTTTTTTTTTTTTTTTNAAAATTTTTCAAAAAAAAAAAAAACACTTTTTTTTTTTTTTTTTTTTTTTTTTTTTTTTTTTTAACTTGAAGATTAATTCCCAAGAGAAGAATGTTCATGGTCGCAGTAAATCATATTTTGGCATCCTGGAGACTCCAGTTTAGATCACTTTAGTCACTGATTTCTTTTACAGAAATACCCTGAGAGTCATTTCAGGAGGCATTTGTGTCAAGCTGGGAGCCAGCAAAGCACTTAACTTGGTGTATTTAATAAAATGCTTTGAAATCACCATGCCAGCCTGCAAGCTTGAACATAAGAATGTTCTCAGCTGCTCTGATGAATTATAGCAGATCAGAAGTTTTATCATCCCTGGAGCCTGGAGAGGTCTTCAAATTTGTCACTTCTTCCCTCTTTTTAGCCTGCTGTTAAAGTGAAGCTTTATAACTGGAAGGTTTTGGACTGTGATCCATCACTGGAAGGATGTGGAATGTGAGATCACTTGATCCCTCAGTTTTAGCTTTTAAACAACAGTAATAGATTTTTGTAAACAGTCTTTGGCTGTCTGAAATAGTGATTTCCAGCCCAGCAGTTGCTTTGATGGGGTCACCAGCTGCTTTTTTTTGTCAGCAGGTCAAAAACAGGTGAGGTGTGACACCTTGAAGTCAGCCCCTAGCACCAAAGCTTTAAACCTGTAGGGCTGGGCTCTGTGCAAGAGGTGAGCACAGAGTCATTCTGCATCCCTGGGGAACTGCTGGGTTTGGAGTAGTGCCCCAGCCTTTGGCACAATCTGGGGAGTTTCCTGCACATCAAGCCACTCTTTGTCCCTCAGTGCCTCCAGGGTGAGTGGTTTGTAGCTTTTGAGCAGAACAGAGCAGCCAGACCCTGTTTGCTTTCCCAGAGCACAACTGCATGGTGCTCGCTCCCTCTTTCATAAAATCCTAAAATCATGGAGTGGTTTTGGCTGAGGAGACCACAGAGATCACACAGTCCCAACTTTACTGCTACAAGACACCTTCCACTATCCCAGACTGCTCCAAGCCCCATCCAACCTGGCCTTGGACAATTCCAGGCATGGAAGTGCCTCCCATAGCTTTTCTGGGCACCCTGTGCCAGGGCCTCAACATCCCCCCAGAATTTCTTCCCAATACCAATCTAAACCCACTTTCACACTGATTTAACTGATCCACTGCCCTGTCTCAGTGCTGTGTAAGACCTGAGAAAGACTAATGATGTCAAGATCATTGAAGGCATTGTTCTCTGTTCAATTAATAGAAATAGAAGTTAATTATCCAGAGTAGGACCTCCCCTGCTCTGAGTCACCCAGGAGTGAAACACAACTGCTTTTAGCTGAGTATCTAATGCCAGAAGAGAGGAAAAGGGTAAATCACCTCCTATGATACTTCTCTCTGGTGCCTAGCAAAAGAGTTTAGCTAAAACACATAAATCTAGAGACATCAGTGGCAGAATTAATCTGCTGCAAGGCCAAGGCATAAAAAATATTTAGATATTCAGCTTCTATCAACACTTATGCAACCAGGTATGTAATTATTTGAGCTTACAGGCACTTTTTGAGATATTTTTCAGGGCAACTAATAAGACTAAAAGTAGAGACGACTCAGAGAAAAATCTGAGGGGGTTTTGCTTTTGTCATAAAATTCCATACATTGCACGGTATTTTTTATTCCATTACTCCTTTTTACGATGGAACATTGAATGCGACTGCTCTAGAGAAATTCTTGCCTTACAATAGATTGAAATTGAAAAACATTAAAGTTTATGGCAATAATTCTTCAAATTATAATTGCCTTTCCATACCAGAGATTTTTTTTTTTTTTTGTGTGTGAAGCTATCAAATGCTTAATAGCAGACCTTTACATAAAAGCAATTTTATTAAAAAAAATGTAAAAATACAGCTGCTTACATTATTAGCATCAATCCCTTGGAAGCTGTCTGGTAGTGCAATTACTGCTTATTTCTAAGGGAGAAGAATAGAATAACTTTAGGAAATATATTATTTTATATTTTTCAATATCATATAAATGTAAATGTAAACAAATTATTCCTGGAAAAAAAAAATGACAGTATGTAAAGAACAAAATAGTGGTTTCTAGTTTATGGCTGCAATATTCTCATCTTCTACATTTGTTCACCCACTCCAGCAAGAGGCTGAACACTGTGAAAGAGTGACAGGGAGCTCTGGGAGACCTTTTGGGAAGCTGTCTTGGAGTAAAATGCTCTGCTCCAGCTCATCTCCTTGCTTTCGAGTGACAGCAGACCTACATCTCAGAGAAGGAAGCCTCAACATCTCCTGGCAGCAAGCCATCTGCTCTGTAAAGCTGCAGGTCAGAGCTTTGCTGTGAGTTTTGCAGCTGTCTGATTGGAAATTCTTAGCAGTGATGCTAAAGTCATCTTGCAAAGCCAATGATCAGTCATCAAATTTTCCTCCTGCTTTTAAAAAAAGCCTGAAGATATTTTTATTTTTTTCATTTTTTAGATGAAACACACTGCAAAGAGGAATTGGTTGTCAAGTTTGCAGCTTCCAAGGGTTTTATGTGGAAGCCTCAAAAAAAAAAAAAAAAAGTGATAATGTTACAAAGAATGAAGTTAGTCTGACTGCAAATCACAGGAATTCTGCAATAAAAACTTGTGGCTAAATCCTAGGTTATNTTTGCATCTTCCAAGGGTTTTATGGGAAAACATAAAAAAAAAAAAAAAAAGTGATAATGTTACAAAGAATGAAGTTAGTCTGACTGCAAATCACAGGAATTCTGCAATAAAAACTTGTGGCTAAATCCTAGGTTATCAGCATCTGGCAGGAAGCAGATACTTCTTACTGCAGGTAGTGTAAGAGAAATGCTGAAAAGTACATAACTCCATCTTTTTTTTTTTCTATTTATTCACTAACCTTCTCATCAGCCATTTCTCTTTGAATTTTGAGCTTTTGCTTTTCCTTCTAAGCCCAGAGAAGAGGTTTCCCTACTCACATATCAGCAAATGCTTTACTAAGAAGCTTGGAAATGGCTGCCTGGGCTGGACTCTGGGTTTGAGAGATGCTTTTCCATGGAAAGACAAGAGGAGTGAGTGGAAGGTTACATGGCTCCAAGGTTTGTGAGGCACAGAATGTATCGTGTGTGTCTGGAGGAAAGTGCCAGTGCCAGCCATTGGACCCATTCCCAGGCTGCTCTGCCTCTCTTGTCTCATCAGGAATAACCTGCTTTGCTTCCCTAATTTATTCATGTTGTCAGGGATGGCACATGGACATGGCAAACTACTGGACATGACAAAGAAATTGCTGGATGTGACATACAGAATTATCTCAGGATAAGACAAGATGCTGACTGGGAGGGATGATGGAGTTCAGAGGTGGTGAGAGGGGAAGTTATGTCAGTAAATGGGCAAAGTCCATAGATAATGGGAGGGGAGTATTTGGGACCTTTCTAGGAATGAAGCCTTACAGGAAAATTGAGGTAACCATGTTGCAGATCTCTATTAGGATTTGTATTGTATATTGATAATTTTCTCTCTCTTCTTGGTCTCACTATTCCAGTGCTTCCTGTTGTTCTGTATGGCAGCACTTCAATATTTACAAGCTGTATTGATTGCTTATATTTTTTCCTGCCATACATCAGAACCCACCACTGCTAGAACATTAATTTGCACAGGCAAGACAAATTCACACATGGAAAAATGAGATATTAATGAAACCAACACCTCAGGCTGTATGTGCCTATACTCAGTGATGTAAAATATATTGTTCAAGTTGCTCTCAATTCTAGTTCTTCTTGCCTGATTTTTTAAAATATATATTATATATATAATTATATATTTGTTTATATACATATATTTATATATATATATATTGTGTTATGGAGGAATAACAAAAAGGATCCTTCCTAATGGCTTTTGTAACTCAATGTAATGTGTACATATATTATTAAAAAATGAATGAAATGGAGAACTGAAAGTACTGTGGGCAGAGGGACTAAAACTAAAGAAAAAACCAAACTCAGCCTATTTTAAATTCATTTCAAATATCAAAGCTTCTAGCCTTTCTGTTGTTTTTGATAAACAGGCTCAAAAATAGTGAGGTGGTCAGGAAAACAATGGCAAAATGAAGCCTTAAATCAAAAGAGGTGGTTAAGAGACTAAAACCTGGGTTGATGAGGTTATGAAATACTCCGAGTGCACCTGATTTTCTGAGACTTATGCTCTGTATTTAGTGCAAATACTTTAAATTAATCAACCATACTTTCATGATTTTGGGAAAGATGCAGGACTAGATTCCCCACTGAGGCGTTTGTGTCAGTGCCTGATTTTAGCAGATCACTGAGAAACCACAGAGGAATGGCCCAAGTCTCAGAGCTCAGGATCTGCAGGTCAGGCTGCAATCCAGCTCCAAACTGAGAGCTGCCTCTGAGCTGCTTCCCTGGAAGTCCCCACCCTGCCTGGAGCAGAGGGAGCAGAAGGCAAACAGAACCCTCTCTCCACCAGGAGCTTTTTGGGGTGAATAACTCCTTCCAGCTCAGGGGTGGCTTGTGCTCATCCTGCCTGAGCTTAGTCTGTCTCAGCCCACCAGTACAAAAATTACTTTCTAAGGCCATTATTGTCACACGACATCAAATTCTTACTCTCACACAATTTTTTTTTTAAATCCAGCTGGAGAGAGAGCATAATCTTTCTAGCCAAAGACCTAAAGGGGTGAGGACAAAAGACTAATCTTTTTGCTGAAGAACTCCCTTTTTGCCAGACCTACAGAGAATTTTCTCTTCTATTCCTGCCCTCAATCAGGAGGTCAACCTAGCCCTGACCCTGTGCATGCTGAGCTGTTCTCCTGCAGATTTAAATAAAACACCCCAAAGGAAATTCTGAAGTGGAACCACAGAGCACAGGTGATTTTTCCTTTTTTAAAGTTAGTATTCAGGTAAGTACTGCAGACTTTAATTGTAAGAAGGTTGAGGTATTATTGTGAGGTCTTGACATGAAATAGCATCTATAGATTTGGGTTAACTTCAGTGACACATCAACTAGGGATTAAATATGCTAAAAATAGTTAAGAATAACTCATTTTTAGAGGAATAATAAGAGGAGAATAAATTGTGATGCAGTACTGAACTTGAATTTGAAATATGGTTCATTTTTAAAAAGAATCTGTGCAAGGGTGATAGAGCTGCTGTAGAACAGAACCTGTCATTTCAGAAATGCAATTAAGTCATCTTACTCTGTCCTCTTGGGTGTAAAATTTCCATTTAAGCAAAACACATCTAAGCAGCACATACAGTGGAAAAAAAAAAAAAAAAAAAAGACAAAAAGGAGAAATTTGGGGTGGGAAAATGGGNGACTGGGAGGGATGATGGAGTTCAGAGGTGGTGAGAGGGGAAGTTATGTCAGTAAATGGGCAAAGTCCATAGATAATGGGAGGGGAGTATTTGGGACCTTTCTAGGAATGAAGCCTTACAGGAAAATTGAGGTAACCATGTTGCAGATCTCTATTAGGATTTGTATTGTATATTGATAATTTTCTCTCTCTTCTTGGTCTCACTATTCCAGTGCTTCCTGTTGTTCTGTATGGCAGCACTTCAATATTTACAAGCTGTATTGATTGCTTATATTTTTTCCTGCCATACATCAGAACCCACCACTGCTAGAACATTAATTTGCACAGGCAAGACAAATTCACACATGGAAAAATGAGATATTAATGAAACCAACACCTCAGGCTGTATGTGCCTATACTCAGTGATGTAAAATATATTGTTCAAGTTGCTCTCAATTCTAGTTCTTCTTGCCTGATTTTTTAAAATATATATTATATATATAATTATATATTTGTTTATATACATATATTTATATATATATATATTGTGTTATGGAGGAATAACAAAAAGGATCCTTCCTAATGGCTTTTGTAACTCAATGTAATGTGTACATATATTATTAAAAAATGAATGAAATGGAGAACTGAAAGTACTGTGGGCAGAGGGACTAAAACTAAAGAAAAAACCAAACTCAGCCTATTTTAAATTCATTTCAAATATCAAAGCTTCTAGCCTTTCTGTTGTTTTTGATAAACAGGCTCAAAAATAGTGAGGTGGTCAGGAAAACAATGGCAAAATGAAGCCTTAAATCAAAAGAGGTGGTTAAGAGACTAAAACCTGGGTTGATGAGGTTATGAAATACTCCGAGTGCACCTGATTTTCTGAGACTTATGCTCTGTATTTAGTGCAAATACTTTAAATTAATCAACCATACTTTCATGATTTTGGGAAAGATGCAGGACTAGATTCCCCACTGAGGCGTTTGTGTCAGTGCCTGATTTTAGCAGATCACTGAGAAACCACAGAGGAATGGCCCAAGTCTCAGAGCTCAGGATCTGCAGGTCAGGCTGCAATCCAGCTCCAAACTGAGAGCTGCCTCTGAGCTGCTTCCCTGGAAGTCCCCACCCTGCCTGGAGCAGAGGGAGCAGAAGGCAAACAGAACCCTCTCTCCACCAGGAGCTTTTTGGGGTGAATAACTCCTTCCAGCTCAGGGGTGGCTTGTGCTCATCCTGCCTGAGCTTAGTCTGTCTCAGCCCACCAGTACAAAAATTACTTTCTAAGGCCATTATTGTCACACGACATCAAATTCTTACTCTCACACAATTTTTTTTTTAAATCCAGCTGGAGAGAGAGCATAATCTTTCTAGCCAAAGACCTAAAGGGGTGAGGACAAAAGACTAATCTTTTTGCTGAAGAACTCCCTTTTTGCCAGACCTACAGAGAATTTTCTCTTCTATTCCTGCCCTCAATCAGGAGGTCAACCTAGCCCTGACCCTGTGCATGCTGAGCTGTTCTCCTGCAGATTTAAATAAAACACCCCAAAGGAAATTCTGAAGTGGAACCACAGAGCACAGGTGATTTTTCCTTTTTTAAAGTTAGTATTCAGGTAAGTACTGCAGACTTTAATTGTAAGAAGGTTGAGGTATTATTGTGAGGTCTTGACATGAAATAGCATCTATAGATTTGGGTTAACTTCAGTGACACATCAACTAGGGATTAAATATGCTAAAAATAGTTAAGAATAACTCATTTTTAGAGGAATAATAAGAGGAGAATAAATTGTGATGCAGTACTGAACTTGAATTTGAAATATGGTTCATTTTTAAAAAGAATCTGTGCAAGGGTGATAGAGCTGCTGTAGAACAGAACCTGTCATTTCAAAAATGCAATTAAGTCATCTTACTCTGTCCTCTTGGGTGTAAAATTTCCATTTAAGCAAAACACATCTAAGCAGCACATACAGTGGAAAAAAAAAAAAAAAAAAAAAGTCCAAAAGGAGTAATTCTGGGTAGGAACACTGGATGTCTGCTGAATATTTTGATAGATGGATTTTGTCCATAGTGTGAAAAGTTAGTACAAAATTATCTCCTGTTCTCAGAAATTCCATTATTTTTTATTGCTAAGCCTGACCCTACGTGATAACACATTAATGCTGGCTTTGGACTCAGTCCTTCCAATAAGAAATTCTGGTTTTATCCACAGCCATCAAAATAAAAATCCAGTGGAGCAGTGGAGGCCAGAGTCCATGAAGCTGTTTAGTCAAAATACCAATTTCATTAAAATATATGCTAATGACCCCTCATTATTAACAATCATATTCAAAGGAAGGCTTCAAAGGAAGGTTTCAACTCTAAAGACTCAATACTGTGTAAAATAGAAGAGATTGTCTTTCTGCAGGGACAGACTAGCAATAATGAAGGTATCATAGAATTATTTGATGAAGCTGTAAGCTCTACCTTTTTGAAAATGCCTTGTTTATCTTCTGTTAAAGTACTTAGTTAGGAAAGGCTTTCCCTCCAGGAACACAATGTTAAAATTTGCATAATGATCCTTTTCTTTTCAGCAGTTGTAATTATTAATCTTTTATATCTCAGTCATGATTAACATGAAAAAACCCTGTAAACCTGTCAGTAATGCAGTGCTGAACTATGCCCATCACAGAGAATAGTGTTTGGTGTTACATCTGGCTCTGTGGACCTCGCAGGACCCAAAAGTGGTTCCACACAGCTGAACCAATTATCATGATGTAAAGCATGAAAAAAAGAATTCCTTCCAAAAAGAGTTCTAATGACACTCAGCAAAGCAATTTCTGTCCAGCATGGATTTCTTTCTGGTACACAGCAGCAATGGTTTTGTGAGGACAGTGTTTGAAAGTAAAACCAGTGTCCAAGGATTATTTACTAAATTGTAGCAGAACCAATTAAGTAATTGGAACAGGAAACCATGGTTGCTAGAAAAACAGTTTGTGAGAGACAGAAAAAAAATCCAGAACAAGCAAGCAGTGGACAAAAAGTTTATTATAAACAAGAGGAAATGGAGCGTGGAAAAAACCAGTGGTTTAATTTCCATCTTGGAGTCAGGGACAGGAACCTGAACTAACCTGAAATCTTCAAAATTCTGGATGAGAACCATGACCAAAGCCTCACTTTCTAGCCACAGCTGGCAAAGGTGCCCCTTCTGCTTGCAAGGTGCTAATTAATGGTTATTCACAGAGATTTTTGTCTATAGTTAACAGGCAGACAGATAGACTTACTCCTGCTAGTAATGTACACTTTCTCTCACCCAAAACAACCCAACTGTGAATCTCCAGACTGATCCAACATGACTCAGTTCTGTTCTAATATGGACACAACCAAAAGCCAACATGAATATATTACACTCACAGCCCACAGTGAGGATAAGTTTTTTCCTCTTAATTAAAAAGCTGTGGAAGTCTTACAACTCTCCTAGTCCTGTGTTTGAGTCAGGAACTCTTCATCAACTTCTACTAAAAAAAATATTTGTCTGCAGCTGAAAGAGCTGAACCACGAAAATTCAGGACCAAAAATGACGTGGGATCTGCAGTTAATTAATAAGCATCTAATCCAGAAATGACTGGGAAGTTCTGACAGAAAACCTTACTAACCTTTCATGTCCTGATATGTGCAGAAACAGTGAAAGCTTTCAAAATACCTGCAGTTCTTGAGCTGTGAGCTGTCCACCAAAAAAGGCAGTACTAGTACAAGGCAGGCTGCAGTGTGCAGCTGTTGTTGAACTGTGAGAGTGGGGGGAGGTTTGTGAAAGACTGAGGATAATAATAATAATAACCTGCATTTGCAAGGAAAAGGAAATTTACACACTTACCCTGCCCTTTGTATTCCCTGTTGCTCAGCTCCCCATGAGGTTATGCTGGCCAGGTTGCAATTCCATAACTCCTTGCTCAAGACTTTTAAAACACTGTGTGGAAAACAGGAATGCCTAAGAGAGCATCCTGGGTTTCATTGTGAGGGCCATCAAGAGTTTGATGCTCCAATTCTCAGTTTTAGGGACCAAAGTCTTTACTCTGGATTCAAGCCTAAGTAATTAATAGCACTGAAAGTTTAATATTAAACTAGTTCTTTAGCTATTTTACATACTTTTTATTCAAGTGCAAAACATTACCTTCACTCCACCTTTTTTAGAAAAGCAGAGAGAATATTTCTTACTCAGGCTTTAAGCAAAAATGCAAATTCAAACACATCACATTTTTTCCCAGCCTTAGGACTTTTTTGCTGTATAATGAACCACTACTTCAAATGCAACATTTAATTTAGAAAACACTGTAGCCACATTTTCTTATTCAAAATTATAATATTTTTCATTTAAAGTATAAACCAAAACAAGAAGACACTTGACCGATGTCCTGTAGGAATTCCAAGAAAACACATTTCAAATGAATGTTTGAGGAGTCTGGTTTCTTCTTCTGATTGTTGATTTCTGTGCACCAATTTCACCATGAGAATGATACAAACATGTATTAAATATGCAGATTTGAAGACAGCAGGATTATCTGAGCATTGCTCTCAGTTTCAACACGTCTTAAAAGAAACCAAAACCATGTTCAGTTGTAAGAATGGCATGAATAAATCCGTTAAGTAGTTTAAGAAGATTTAATTAGTGGAGCACACATAAAATTGAGCCTTTCTAACAAGGAAAATGGAATAAGAACTTAAATCTCATTGGCAATTTGTTATCTCGGAGTGACAAGGACTCTGCCTTGTTTTGCAGCTAAGTTAAAACCAGCTTTATTCAGAACAGGTGAAATCCTGATTCCATTAAACCAGGGGAGTGCACGAGATGTCCACAACATGGTTCAGGATTTTACCCCTTTAGGTTTCTTAATATTCAAAGGCTTTTACAAATTATTATGTTAAACCTTGCATCTACTGCAAAAATGTATTAATTTGCAGATATATGAAGCAATCTCATTTCCCACCATTGTGAATATAACCTGCAATTGTTGCCTGGAGAGTTTGGCTGGAAAGTGTGTTGATTCTTCCACATGTGGATAAAGGTAAAAGCTGTTGCATCACTCATACCCTGTTTTATGAAATAAAATTCAACAACAACAGCAGCAGGTAGATGCACAATGAAGATCATGTCATTGTAAAAGTGTAGAATAGACAAAATGTTCCCTTGACTGTGGCCTGGATAAATCCTCTTGCCTCAACTGGGGCTGACACATGAAATTCAGTCCTAGGAGCCTTCCTTTCAAGAAGTCATTCAATATCAGGGTGGGCAGTTTACTCATGCAGAACAAATCTGATGGTTCATATAACTATCTTGAAGTAAACATTTTCCATTAAAAAATTCGTATTTCCAACAGACAAGTTCAACAACAGCTTGTAATTGGCATTTTCACAACACACTGCCCCAGACATGATGTATGCAGGGAGAACAACCCATGAAGGGAAACCAGCTTGTGTAGGAGATTGGGAACTTGAGAAATTTGATTCTAAGATTGCAATTTGCCATTTTGGAAAGTCAGGTGCAGCTTGGCATTTTCACTTGTTAAGTTTCAATAGAATTTCATTTCATTCTCTACATCCATGGATCATGTCACTTTATTTTCTTTTCCTAACCCTTCTCTCCCTTTTCCCATCAAAGATACATGTATATTTTGTCTCTAGAGGAAGGAATCATGTTCTCTACATATATAAAATAGAATTTATAGTTTCTGTCTTTTAAAATAAGCATGTCTGAGTACAAACAACAAAGCCTTTTCACTACTATTTTAAATCTTAGACATATAAATCCCTCAAAAAATGCATGAGGGTAAAGGCCAAATCCAAAAAGTCTGATGTAATAGTTCCTTTTTCCCTATAGTTCCTTTTTCCCTAAATCCATTGTTATGGATTTCAATAAAAAATCTTTTGGTAGCATATCTTGTACCAAGCCCTGTGAGACTCCTTCAGCACATAGGTCCATTCTAATAGAAATGAGCAAACAGGCAGGACAAAAAGTGTGATTGGAAACTGACTCCCAGCTGATTTATGTACATATTTTCTATCCCAGAGAAAGATGGAGAAATGAATGCTTTTCAGAAAGTCACTCTCACAGTGGACAGGCTTAGAGGACAACTGAGTGCATGTCTCCAGATCACAGGAAGTGTGATGGTTTCTCCACCACTAAAATGGGGCTTTCCTACTTGCTCTCAGGAAAAAGAGTAATTAGAGATATCAGAGGCAGTAACTGGGGCTGGCCTCTTGTTGTAGCACTGATTGGAGGATCCTGAGAGAAAATTGCAAACAAGATCCTAAATGTTGGCTATAGATCATGTAACATTTATAAGCAACTCCATAAAACAGGATAACTAACTGGAGAAAACAAGAAATTTAAATATTCCACGTCAATTAAAAAAAACAAAAAAACAAAAACATACGACAAAAACCAACAGCAAAAAACCTGAAAGGGTAGTTTCAAGAAGAAGAAGATAATAGAAATATATTCACATTATAAGCCATGGTAAAGGGAGGATAGAGAGACATCACCAAAATATAATTTTCAGCCTAGTTGCAACACTTCTTGTTTAAGAGTTCATGATGTGAAAACCACAAGTTCAAAAGGTGTCCCAAAGAATTAAGAATGGGCGGGCCTCGTTTTTACATGACTTGGAAGATATCTAAAGGAAAGGAAGAGTTTTATCAGTCAGGGGCATCCTATCTCTCATCTCTTCTATTGTTGTAGTCTTGGATATAAGTACAAGAACCCTTTAGAAAAAAGAAGGTTTTCTGCCCTTGTCACCTCTTCTTTCTTCAAACAGTTGTGCAGATCTTAAAACACGAATAGAAACCCATGGGGCCAATTTTTCAAAATCAAGAGGCTGACTTCCACCTCTTGACTTTGCCAAGTCAGAGTTCAATGAGTTTCCTCTGAAGAGCAGAGAGCCCTGAGCTCACCCGTGGATCACGAGCATGGCGGTGGCCAGAGGTCTCGGAGAGCATCTTCCAAGAGGAGCTTTGTTCTGGGGCTCACAGAAAGTCAAACGCCCACCTGGTTTAATGTTTCAGAATGCTCACTTCCAGCTCAGAGCCACATCTTGCACTGGCTGATCTGTGCCATAGTCTTTCCCTTCTCTGGAATTTTGACTTGTGTGTAAGTAAATCTCATTAATGCCACTGCTTCAGCGTTTGGGAGTAGGGTGTTTCTTCTAGATGAAACTTTCTGCACGCAATTTATGGTGAGATTAAACTCCTATTGCACCATATTCCAGTGCTGCCCAATTTACTACTGTGGTACCCCAAACCCTGGACCTTTTGTACATTGAAAATTGGCCCCTTGAGCAAGACCTCTGTCACATTGCCATTGCACAAAACACGCCGGCCAAATTCAACTCTCATTATTCAGTTAAACTGTGGGTTTAACCACACACTGATTTTGTGATACTGCAAATTTCTTGCAAGTGTGAGGATTTGATAAGTTTAATAGAAATTGAGGTTACTCTTAGATTCCCATCTGCTCAAAAAGTAAGAGACTGTTTTTCTTGCACTTCTGCATTAAGATTGAGAATTTGTAACTCAATTTCCTAAATGGGAACAAGAAACAGAACTATGAAATTTTACTAGATTTCTAGAGTCTGTAAATTAAACTTTTGGCTTGAATGAAAGAGCAATATTCTTAAAATGCTTGGATGGAAACATCTTTTCCAGTAGTGTTTTTTACTTTCTGCAGGCATGTGACAGCTTGCAAATGATGGTAATATTTTATGTTATTAAACTCAGAAATCCTTCCTCAATGTCCTAACTCTCTGCCACAGAAAAGTCAGTAATTTTTTTATCTGGGAAGCATGAGTTACTTGCTGCTTGAATATTAATAATTCATAATTAGATTTTTTGCATTCATCAGAATTCTATATAATTTGAGGGTAATCACAACCCCTGCTTCCCAAATAACATATGCACAAGTATTCAAGTCCAAGCCATCCAAATCTGTCTGCTTTTGAAGCATATGTCAGGTTTTTCTGCATCCTGCTTTATAGTGTTTATAATTATTAAGCAATACTATTATACAAATTATACCATATGAAGTATTATTCATTTTAACTATACCTATTTTATAGGTATAATTAGATATTAATAAATATGTTATATGTATTTTATGTATTATAGAAATCATTGCCAAAATAATAAAAGCTGCATTCTGCATGACTGAAAGTTTCATATTCCTCCCTCAGTATAGTTCAACCTTAATGTTTATAGAAGATCTGAAAGACCTGAAGACAAGTTCTGCTGTCTCAGGAATCAACAAAGAGTTGTACTTTATTTACCACCAGCTGTTCTGGACAAATGTTTATTTATCCTTTAATACCATATAAATCCTAATATCTTACTATAAATTCCGTTAAGGGAAGAGACACTTAACAGCATGTGACTGATCAGGAATAGAAATGAGTGACAGGGGAGTATTGACCAGGAATTTAGACACACTGCATTATTCTGTGAAAATGATACTTGGCCGTCTTGACTGATGAAAAAATTGAATCCCACAGCTTCCTGGAATTCTTTAAAAATAAAGGTTTTCACTAAATATGGAAATACAACAACAAATCCTTAATAGTTCTATGATTATTTATTTATGCACAGGCTTCTCTATGACAAAGTAGAACGTGCACTCCCCCATTCCAATGTATTCTGTTGAAATTTAAGTGAAATTAGCAGAGGTATTATTAAGGTATGCATAAAACAGCTGAATTTCAGTTATGGAGGTAGGTTTGGGCTGTGAAAAGGCAAATCCCTGTTTACAAACCCCTTTAACATGTGATTTCTCAGAATGTTAAGAAATTTAGGTTGGGAACTGGCATAGACTACTGAAAGTCATTCAGGAGAAACAGAATGTGAAAGGCTCTAAAATCTGATTTTAAAGTTCTGCTCACATCAGTATTTCAACAGAATTCTCAAAGATTGCAAAAAAAGTCATTATGAGAGACAACTATTGGGTAGGCAAAAAATCTGAGTAGAACTATGCAGAAATTAATTTCATGTGAATTAAGATGACTGAATTTTGCTGGCATTTGCACTCTTGAGTGAATATAAAAGACTTCCCATTTTCGGCGGACATGGAAATGATGACATCTGCATTGTCTGTGAATGTAATACAACAAAGCTCATAAATTGATTATGTGTCACTGGAGTCATTAGAGACTGTACTTCAGCTGAGGCAGAGCCACTGACTGTCCTAGTTCCTCATTTTTTAACTTTTTCTTCTAAAACTGGCCCCTTTTGTAAGGTTGTATTTTTTTCTTTTCTCATTTTCCCAAAGAGATGATTCTTCCCATTCCAATGTAAGTCACCAGGTCAGGTATTGTTCACATTGTTCTTTTTTGTTCATCCAACAACTATTAAAAAAGAGTTTTTCTATTACTCACAACCTACTTTTTAGCTGATCCAATTCAGTTTCACTTAACATAGCTCTAGTGAGGACCTCATTCCTATATTAAAAGTAGAATATTTTATGGTGGAGAAAATTTAGTGGAGGTGTGTAAATTTGTGGAGCTTCAGTGATGCAGGGAGCTTGATCCATCATACTATCAAAGAGCTTGGCAGAACACATCATATTAGAAGGAAAACATACAGTGGTGAGGATTTGCCCTCATATAGAGTCTGCCATCTGGGAGCCTCAAGGTTAACCAACAGTTTATGGTCTTTTAGTTCCAGGGAAAGGTTTGAGACTGAGGATCAGTTTTGAAATATACCACAAATATCCCTAGCAAAAAATGTAGAGGAAAGTGGAGGGAGAGTACGCAAACGTGAGAATTTACTGCCTTTTTATCATCAGGTAAGAAAAGTCTCAATCTTACTTCAATGCATCAATTAATATTGATACATATTAATACATATACATATTCAGATCAATACATATAATTCAGTATAAACTCATTTAAAAAATGAACAAAGGAAAATTAATCAGCCCAAGGTCCCTTCTCTGCCCCTGAAGCCGGTGGCATAAACCCAATTTTCATTCAGAGTGATTTAGGTCTTTCTTCAAACACATGGTTATAGTAACCATTAATAAATAATAATAAATAATAATTAATAAACCTCAGTATAGTAACCATGTTGAGTTTTTTGGGGGATCACTGTCTGCTGATGCTTCCCCATTATCCCAGAAAGTGCTAACTGGTGCCTCCTATAACTCAGATTATGGACTGTGCTAGAAGATGGTGAATTAGATAATCACAGATAATCACAGATAATCACATGCTTGAGCCCAAGCCCTCATACAGTTTTATGAGCAAGTATGGACACTGTCTATGCAATCCAGGGTAAATCCCCACAGATTTAATACACAGAGAGGTTTAACAGCCTCAGTCACACCCAGATCCTTCCAAACTCCCTACACACCTTGCCAAGAAGTTTGCATAGCATGTGGACTTCCACTGTGATATTATTATTATTCATACCAGTATATCCAGACCAATGCCTCAGTCTCAGAGCTCTGTTGGGTTGCCTTGTGGTTTTATTTGAAAACATCCACCTTTTGATGAGCTTCAGCATAAGTGGTGCGAAACCTGTTCTAAGATCTTGCTCCTACTTGATCTGGAGCCAAACTCTGAACATTATCTGTGTTTTATGGCTTTTGACCCAGGACAGTGGTGATGCCTTGTGAAGGCTGACCTAGAACAGAGGTTAGACAGAGTTAAAGAATAAAGTAGGGATTTATTAGAAGCCCTCAATGGATCCACCTTGGGCAGCACAAGAGCCCAGCCAGGGCTACACCCAAGATGATCCAAAATGGTCATAAAATGGACAACCGCTCACGGGGTCTCTCACTTTTATAAGTTCTGCTCCATTTGCATATTGGAGTTCATTGTCCAATTCCAGCTTTACCCCAAGAAGTCCCATCCTTCTTGTTTTTCTCTCTTCAGCCCCCGTTGTTTCTGCTCTTGGGCCTGAGATTTGGATCATTTGTCCTTGGTCCCCAACTAGAGAAGGAATTGTTTTGTCCCCCTACTCTGTGAAGAGAGCTCACCATCCCCTAATATGAAGCTCAGAATTACACACTAAAGCAGTACAGAATCTGAAAAATACAAAAGCTAAAACCTGAGGCGTCAGTGGCAGCGGAAAAATTTGTCAAAGGGTGGCCAAATGGCAAAGCAGGGGCTGATCCAGATCTGCTGAGCCCAACACTTCTGCCTACACCATCTACTCTATCCTCAAATGATGCACCTCAGCCCTCAGGGGACAGATGGGAAGAGGTGGGTGACAGACAGGAGTGTGCTCTGCCCACAAAACTCTCCCAGCATCGGACGTGCGGGATGTAGGAATGTGCAGAACGATATTTTAGAGACCTGATCCCAGTACCCACAAGAACCTCACAAACAGGAGAAAGGAGATGAAACAATACAAATGAAGATTTGTTAAACTGCTACCTTTCTTGACTGCTAAATTAAATATGCATATTTGGGTGCTTTTCTTTGGAAAGATAATGCCTTTGCATATCTTAAACTGACAGACTGAAAGTGAGGCTTTTTGTTTAATTCCAAGGAACTGATTAAATGGGACGAGTTAAATATTTTCTTGGCTTGACTTCTTTACTACTGTTCTAATTAAACACTGGAATAATCTTGTATTGTGGGTTTTGATGAGATAACTCATCACTTGATCACTCATAATGGATGGCTTTGTTGTCACATTAACTACTGAGTGTGCCTTGGGGGATGCAGGTTTTTTTTTCCTTTTCTCTGTTTGAAAATATTGTATTTGAATCAAAGTACTTGAAATTTAACTTTCATGTGAGAGAGTAAAAAGCTGGGTGCTTGGATTTCAAAAGGAACTTTTATGTTGGTGGATTTATACTTAAATTTTTCATTGCTAAATGTGATTAAAGACTCTCATTTTCATCCAACAGCCTGAAATTAAGGTGGAAATCACAGTAAGTGTTGGATATAGATCCTCTCTCACTACTCCCATCTGCTGAGAATCTCTTCCATGATCAGAATCACACACACAACCTGCTTTAGCCCTGTATCTCCTCTGTTCCTGCTGTATTTGTCCCACATGGCCTGCACTACCTAATAGCCTACAATATCTGTTGCTATAAAAGTGCAGGGGTGGAGAGAGAGAAAGAGACAAAAGCTGATAAACCTTTGGTATTATGACAACATAGCTATGTACAACAACATCAAAGATAAGCCTTCAATCCTTGACATGTAGCCCTTGGAGGAAGACAAAAGGCTAGATAATTTCTTAAGGTGTATTTTAGTTCTAATTACCACTGTTTCCTGAAAATCAAAAGTTTAATAGCTAGATGAATATACAGTTCTGACATCAAATCATTCTAGCACTGTATTCAAGATAGTTTTACAACATGGCTTTAATTTATTTTCCTGCACAATTTCATTACGGGATTATTCAGAGATTTGCTTATATTGGTAGAGACTATGATGCCAAGGAATTTTTTTCTTACATCTTTTTTATAGGTAATAGTATCTAGTAGTTAGTAAAATTCATTAAATTTCTCATTGTAGTTTCCTAATAAATTGTCTGTAATTAGTTTTTCTTCTTTAACCTCCCCAACATGCTGAACAAAACCCAGAAATGAATCAATATTTTAAAACTGTCATAATGGAATGGAATGTGGTGCTTTTGTCTTGAAGTACTATTGGACAGATTTTTTGACATGAAGAAATGTCATTATTCAGATCATTTCATGAAAACTGTAAATGTTAATCAGTGTATTAGGAAGAGTGCAGAGACTTGTATTGATTAAAATGTTTCAAAATATTCAATTCAATCCTTTTTTTCTTTGAATATTTCAAGTTTTAGATTGCACCTACAAAGGATTTTTTTTGTTTGCTTTTAAAATGCATTCTTTCCAAAGACAAGCACCCTATTTAATTTCATTTTATATATTGATTTATAATGGTGAGTGTTGCAAAACACATCTGTTATGTGTTCAGTATTCAGTATCACCAAGGAGATTTTTTCTGGTGAGCTGTGGTGAGTCTTTGAAAAATGTTTACCTGCAGCTGACACCGAAATCCTCGAAGCTGTACTTAATTGCCAGCTTCAGAAATCAAATAATTAGCACGTTAATACAGATTAAGGCAATTTGCTTTCAAGGGTGAGATTTGGGTTGTCATCTTTGTGCCTTACATTGTTCAAGAGGTACCCATGCAGTCAGTAGGGACTACAACACAGCAGCTGAGCTGATATTTGAATGCAATGGAGACTTCCTATCTCACTGAAAACAGGAAATTTTGGATTGAAGCTGATCTGTAGTAAATTCTAAGTTTACCATACAAAATCTTCCTGTTTATAAAATAGCACAGACATGAATGAAACATTTTAATCAAATTTGTTTTTCACTGGAATAAATTGAAAGTTGATTAAAATTTTGAAATCATCATTAAATCCATTTTTTTAAAATGGTAAAAAATGAAAGGGAAGAGAAAAGAATAAGATGATAGTTTGAGGGTCCAAAAAGTAAAGGGAAAGCCAGTAACTATTTTTTATCTTTTAAAAGCAGAAGAAAATTACATTTTCAATAATAAAGAAAAATATATTTTACTTATCACTGGTTTTTACTTGTAAGAGTCAACGAGATTATGAATATATCCCTTTTTTTGTTTTATTTTATGTCCAATAATTTACTCCACATCTTCTTCCCCAGCTGCAGTGAAACAGCCTCTTAACTGCACTTTTCTGTTTGTGATCCATCAAGAGAAAAGAATAAAAAGTAATAAGACAAAGGTACACAAGTGCTTGCTTCTGCTGTCTGAGCAGCCCTATTTTGGAAGTTTGGGTGGTGGTTAGAACAGGAGTTGGCTCTAGAAATGCAGAAGTCTCTCTGATCCTGAGGTGCCAGCCATGCCTGAATGGGGGAAAAAAATATAAGTTATGTTCTAAACTTAATTTGGCTGGTCATTGTACTAAACAGGCTCAAACCACTGTCTAGAACGTATGGAGTGGGGAAAATTCAAGTAGAGCTGGGAGCAGCTGGAGAACTAGAGAAATGAATTTTCTGTGGCACTGTGTGAGAGTAGAGAGTACTGTCACAGACAGCAGAGATGGTGAATATGTGTGTGTGTGTATATATATATATATAATAATATATATATATAGATATCCTCATCCAGCTTACCACCACTTCACCTCTACCCCCTAATATCTTCAGTCACTTGAATTTTCAAATTGAAATTTGGCATGACTAACTGTTTAGGCATTTTCTCATAACTGTCTTTCTGCTTATACAAAAAGCTGTCTCCACTGATCTTATAATTCATTCATGATTATCACTGTCATGACTGAGACCTCTCATAATTACTCATTCTTAGGTTAAGTTTATTTCACAGCCTGATATCCTTCTGACACTAATTTTTACAGATTGATAAGTAACTGAAAGATGAATCACTACTTCCAGGCCATTTGACCCCTTTTTATGAGTTATCTGTCCAGGTTTCCTGTCTGAGGCACTAATGCAAATAAAGGATTCCCTTCTTGATTATTTTTTCCTCTTCTGCATTTGGAACACCTTTGTTTCAGATGCAGATTCCTGGATGATGATACTTTAAATACATATATTTATTTATTTTCACCAGCTTTTACTGCCTTCTTCACTCATATCAGTATCTTGCAAAATATTTTAAAAAAAAAAAAAAACTAAATGTTTTAAAATTATTTAGCAAAGAAAGTGGGTCAGGATGGGATTTCAAGAGATCACTTGTGCTGACTACACTCAGGCATAGGGATAGGCTTAATTAATCATAAAAGTTCATGATGAACATTTGTCTAAGTTGTTAATAGAAAAATGGAGTTACAGGTTGTAGAAATTCCCATAATCCACGGCTTTTCTGCAGAGCAAAAGCTCTTCCTGCTGTGTAACCCAGACTGCTTTTGGTGCTGCTTAAACTCCACTCTATCTCTCTTCCTTTACACAGAAGAATAAGTTCAGTGTCACACCACAAATGTAGAGTTTTGCTATCACTCACCTAAACTGCACTGTTATAATCTGTGAGTTGAATCCTACTGCTTTTCTCTTGTTTTTCTAGATCAGTCATGATTTGCATCCCAGTGAGAGAAAAATGATACAAATTACATAACCAGCAAGAAATCAAAAGGGGAAAAAGATGGATGAAAGGAGAATCAAATCTACAGATTTATGAATTTAATAGTGCAATTTACATAATGTCTTTACCTCTGTGTTTTATTATTGCTTTATTTATCTTTTTGTTCTCGGGTTAATCTCATATTCATTTGTCCCATAGATAAATTCTAGATTATTAAAATATGAATTAGATGAGAGGACATGCTGTCTGATTAAAATAATATCCAGTTACTACACGCTGATATACACCAAGGCTAAAATCCAAATATTCAAGCATTATCAAACTGCAGCATGTTTAACAGCATAGCCTAAAACTACTAATTGTATTACAGGAATTAAGGGTGGGTTTTATTCAATAAATGAGAACAGCAAATAATGAAATAAATGATTTAGCAAGCAGAGGTTCTCCCAGGCTGCATCTTAATGTATCACTGGAGAGCCTCATGAACTTCTGTTCAGAAAGACAGCCTATTAAAAATGGCATATATAGGAAAAACCAGAACTTTTGAAAGAGAATTGAGGCTGATGAATGTCTAAAATATTTATTTTAAAATTTACTTAAAGAACAGATAAGAGAGATAATCGCTATTGCTACTGCAGCAAAATTTGTGTTGGATTGTGATTAGAACGCAATGCACCATATTTTTATTAACATACTAAAATTAATGCATAATTCAATTCCTCAGTGTAATAAATAAAAATATATAAATAAATAAATAAAAAATCAACAGTGATGTGACGAAAACATTTTATTCCTCACCCAGTACCATAACAAGAAGGGTGGGATAACTCCCTGGTGTCTCAAGCTCACCAGCACTGTGTTCCAAAGATCTGATTCAGGCCGTGAACTGGAGGATCTCACACCTTTGTCTCCCTTGGGAAGGTCTTAGTTTGTCCCTAGCTGGACACCCAAACCTAAAAATCAGGATTTGAAAACCCAGGCAATTTTGATCTATGTTAATGTCCTGTGTTCCTTAAATGAAGAATTCTTGGGGCCAGGAAAATGATGCACTGAATGCTTGTTCAGTAAACAAAGACAGTAGAGATATGGCCTGATCTTTCTTTAATTTAATTCCATGTAGAGAGTCTCATTAAGTCTACATAATATGAATTTAGAATTTAATGAATAATATGCATATTATTTCTGTTTTGAAGGGAACATAGGGAATCACAAATAATAAAATAAATGCAATTTTCAACAACCTTTTTATTGTTATGACTTCCTGACTCAATTAAGATTTTAATTATAGACTTAATATTGCATGTTTTCATTTTGTAATGTAGTTAAAAACTAGATTGCTACTGTTGAAGAAAGCTTAGATATAATGTCATTAATTCAAAATTATACATTGGAAAGCAATCTGTTACCATTTTATTAACCTATCAGGCATCTAGATGTGTTAAAGTGTTTTGCTGGCATTTCAAACACCATTTGAATATCAGTAAGAAAGTAGCTAAACTGTGCTAATTGACACTCTGGAAGTAGATTGGTTAGTAACTTGTAGCTGCTTTGAAATATCTCAGTTAAAGGTTGATCATCTTTTTCAAGTAGATTGCACTTAAAATATTTTAATGGGCATAATTAAAACTTAATTGTTTATGTTATTTTTTCATCATAATTGGCAGATTAATTAGATATGGATCTTTATAGTACTGTTTAATAGGTGTTCTTGTTATCAGTTGACATTTATGAATGTTGCAATCACTGATCTTTCATGTTTTAGTATCTCAGCTGAGAAACAGTGCTTTGGAAAAGAAGGAATGAATATAATTGTCCCGATTTTGTGGAGCAGTGAAATTGCTATACTGGATCAGAGCTATGAACTTTCATCTTCCCTGATGTGTGAAAGAACCAGATGCTGCAGAAGAATGAATAAATCCTCCCATTCCCACTCAGCAGATGTGCAGAATCTCCCCATGGAGGTCTCATTGTAATCCCAAAGGATTTGGATTAAACCATTAAGTACAGAGTTCATTTTATTTTCTTTTATCAATCTCTGGTAGTTTTAACTAGGATCTGTCTGAATATTTCTTCACCATATAAACCTACAGCTTCTATTGGAACTTCTCTAAATCTGACTATTTCCTTAGTGAAGACCACTAATTGATGACAGAGTGCATTATAAAATGGTAGAAACCAAGTGTTTGCAAAAAAAAATCATCCCTGAAAATTACAAATGCTGGTCTCAATTCCAGATTTCTTTGTATGAGAAAAAGGAACACTAGGGAGAAAGGAAGTAAATAAAATTTTACAGAAGTTCAGATCTGCAAATCTTTCTTGGAAGAAAATTACCATCCCTCAGTATTCCTGAAAAAAAAAAAAATAAACAAACTGAAAAAAATAAGAATCACATAAGAAATATCAAGCCTTTGTGCTAAAGAAGTCACATCTGCTCCCTAAGAATCAGCAGAAAATGGCTAAAATTGGCATGAACTGTGAGAGTATTCAGTAAGAGCATGGCAGGACCATCTCTTTGGGCAGCCCTGTCCCAGGGGCATCACAGGTTTCACCTGTCTGCCTGGCCAGCAGGAATTCACAGGTGAGCTGGCTCCCAGTCCTCATGGCAATATGGGAAGCCAGCTCCCCTGGCTCACTCAGGGAGTCCTGACTAATTCCCATGTCCAAACTTCCTCAAAGCTTCTTTCCAGAAAGGCTGATTGAAAACCTTCTTGCTTCTCACCAGCAGTTCACCAAAATTCACATCAATCTGGTCATTCTTTTATGAAATGCAAACAAGTTTTAACTGCAATTTGTCAACCAATTTTATTTTCAGAAAATGTTAAATTCAGTGTATGATTCTTGGAAAAGGGACATAGCTACCTCTGGGTGCACTGAATAATCATACCTGAGTTTCCACTGAATTCCAAACTTTTATGTGCTTTCTCCTCTTTTTCCAAGAAATTTCCCAGAATAAATTGCTCACACTGTGGCATGAGGCTGTCTGCAACATGGGCACGTGACAATGAAAGATAAATTCATATGCAAAATGTCATTTTTGCTACCTACAGAATATGTACAGTGGCAGAAGAGAGTCAGACTCTCACCCTTGAGTTGGAAGCCTCTGGGACAGGATCCAAAATCTAAAAGCCTCAGTGACCAATATAAAACAGGGAGAGCCCAATGTACCTCAACAGAAGAACAAAAAGAAAAAAAAAAAAAATCTGGGAAAAAAACCCATGAAGTGTCCAGAGATTTGGGAAATGTCTTGGGTAGAACAAGTAAGAAACACTAAATATGGATGTGAATACAAATTCATGGACTCTCTGCTTCCTTAGTCTAGATTCCATCCTCTGTTATGGATTTAAACATATATATTTTAAAATAACTGAGAGGGGATTAAAGAGATTAAATCTTCTATCTTTTTCATTCCAGGGGAAAGTTCCTAATTGCTGCCCTTCTATGTGTAGTGGATAAAGGATATAGAAAAATCTTAGCCTAATGATTAGAGATCTGGTCTAGGAAAAGGGATTTCATGCTTCATTTCCTGACCTCTCTGGAAACTTTATACAGGACTCAAAAAAGAAATGAACTCCTCAGAGAGGCAACATCACATCCAACTTTTGCCCAACCTTCCTGACCACCTGGCTGTGGAGGAAGGTCCTACAAGGGTAAATAGCCTTTCTACCCCTGTGTCCTCTGAATGGTTGAGGGTGCTTAGGAAAAGATCATAAAAACCAGAGAAACACTGATGGGCTGAAAAGAAGAGAGTTTTAATCCTGGTGCTTTCCTTCTGACCCTATGAGACCTTTCCTTCCTATGCTAGGGTTAGCCCAGTGCTAACAAAATGTACAGTTCTCTTGGAATAACCAAAGATAATATTATTTTTTTGCAAACATAAATATTCATGCAATCATAGATATATAATCTTCAAAGCCATCTTAAGTCTATCCATCCCTCCCAGTTCAAGGCAGAGTGAATGTTATATTTAGTCTGCAGCTTCCCAGAAAAGAATTTAGAGCAGCAGCAAAGAGGGAGAAGAAAAATGGGCTGTATTGAAATTGTACTGGGACACATTACGTAGTAATTCATGAACCTGCTGTAGCTAATGCTGTTATCACAAATCTACTGTTATTTACTGTGCTAGGGTGTGCAAAGAAATGCTCAATTCAGTTTTACATATGTAAATTAAACATATAAAACTGCACATCTTTCCTTATTAGGCTGTGAAATGTTATGACTCAAATGTGACAAATAAGTTATTCATAGGTACCAGTGGCCATCCATTTTAAACTATTCCCTGCAGACCACAAATACCTTTATATCCTAATGAATTCCCAGACTCTCTAGCAGAATCAGCCAAATAGATTTTAAATATTTTAAAGCATTTCTGAATAAGATAGCAGGTAGTCCTCTAGATCCTATTACGCTCCTCAGCAAATAAAAGACTTTTCCTGTTGGTTTTTTTTTTTTTTCCTCTGGGTTCAGTTGGATTGCTGTCTGGATACTTGAAGAAAAATTTGATTAATTTTAACAGATGAAGAGTCATTTGAGTTAAAAGCCACCTTAGAGCATTCCACATTCCATCTTCTTGCATTAACACAGAGGTGAGACTGCCAGCTGTAAGGAAGTTGTGATGAATTTTGCCAGCCAGTAATGTGGAATTTGAGACTTCAAAGCTGAATCCCCAGATGTACCACAGATTTAATTTGTGACATAAAGATGTCCCCTAATTATTTTGTACCTCATATTAACCTATGGAAAAGAAAAATCTATGTTCATCTCACAGTACATTTTGATGTCTAAAATATATTACAAATGAAAGGGGAAAAAAGGGTACTGACATGCAATCTCTAGGATTGTCCCAGGGACCTGGGTAATGAAAAGGTCAGGGGAAGGAAAGAAATGAGGAACTGATGACACATTTTTGTTCCTCAATTTATGTTGCTGATAAGGTTTGACAGAAGAGACACCATAATTACCCAAAGCTTTGTGAAGGAAGTAAGGCTACAGACAAAGAAGAATGTTTGGGTCCATTCTTGGCTTGGCAGTACCTGTTCCAAAGCTAGAAAAACAAGATGAAACACAAATTATATCCAATGTTTTTGCTTTTGTAAAATTTGAAGACCCTTTAGTTGATATAATTTTACCAGTATTAGGAAAGCACTCTCTCTCTTCATTCTAGTAATTGGTGCAATCTTGTCAGCATTATAATATAGTTCTAATTACCTACATTCAATAATGCAGAATATAACTAGGAATGGGAAAATGAGTAATCTTGTAATGACACAGAAACTTAATTCAGACTTTTATTTTTAAAATAATGAAAGATTGAGATAGAATGCATTTTTTGTTAGTAAGTTTTGAGGAGAGGGGAATTTATAAAGGAGAACATAGAATGAGCTTGAGTAGTGTCTGTGAAGAGATTAAAATAGACATTAGGGGAGATCAGCTGGAATCTCAAATACCCTTCCTTCAAGGATAATGAAGTCTGGGAAAAAAAAAAACTTCTAAAACTCCATAGTTTAGAGTCCCTAGTTAGTTCCTTATAGTCTGGGAATTGCTGTCATCTGTGTCAAGAAAAATATTGAACCACTGATCCATTCTTCTGTATGCTTGTGGAAGGGTAAAATGTTTCATATGAAAATTCCAAAGCCTATGTCAAGCAGACAAAGGAAAACCTATTTAGACTGAGTTTTGTGCTGCTTTATTCTTACTTGTAAAGGCAGAACCTGGGAATGGACTTAATCACTAACCATATGCCTAGGTGCACATGCAAGGCTTGTGATAGATGGGTAAATTGTATTTTTAACAACTATTACTTCTGGAAAGAATATGGCTTGCAAAGAAGATAATCAGGCCAGAAAATCCAGTTTCACCTTTCAGAAATGGCAACACAGTGGTGTGATGTGTCATTTGAAAGAAGGCAGTACACAGATTGGGAGTGAGGAATAAAAAGTGTTTGTGTTTATTCAGAATTCTTTGAAAAATAATAATAAAAAGAATAATGTAACAAGAAGATTTTTATATTATCTGAACTCATGAAGGCAGCTGAACTGTTTTCTGAAAGGACTTTCCTTTGCATGCCTGTGTCAGGTACAAGGAACCATGAATACTTAAACCTGCTCTTGGCTGCTCTTGAGACCCATTCTGATTAGAGCAAGGCATGTTACCTCCCAGGGCTGGGACCTCGAGAGACCATGTACTTTTATAGAGCTAAAAGTTTGTCAGCCCCAAACTTCATAGATTCCTGGGTTTCCTCAGGCAGATGACTAAGAATTTTTTCTTGACAAGAAGTTTTTAGGTAAGAAGTACATTCTAAAATGATGGAAAACTTTTGTCTGATCTTTCATCTGCAATGCTGTTGCTTTGCAGGGAGCCAGCTGTGCCTGTCATGAATGCAGCGCCATAGTTTTGATAGATTGGTATTTTCTTGTTTTATTTAAAGGTGAGAGGTAGGCCCCAGGAAGTACTTATGCCTTAGAAGTAGAGAATTCTGAATTCTGCTTTATTTTAGGGCTTTCCCACACCTATGACTTGGCCATTGAAAAGCACAGACAGCCACAAAGTAACTATATTCCAATACCCACAAGTGTCCATTAAGCATTATCCATATCTACAGGGAACCAAAACAGATTTTCTTTAAGGCAGGAAAAGCCCTTCTGAGTATAATTAACCTCATCAAATTGAATTTTTATCAATTTGCTTCCACAGGATCTGCCCTGTGTGTATTTACTGGCTTCTGTTCCTATATCCTATTTGTTTAGATTTTAAGTAATATTATTCACTTCAACTTTGTTACAAATTACAGCCCTTCAGGGGGATTAATCAGGAGTCTTATGCAACAAACCTATAAAGAAGTGGAGGGAATATCAGCCAGCGATTAATCACATATAGGTCTCAAAAAGAGATTTCTTCCCCTTTTATCTATATCTCATGTACAGTCTCCAGCCTCCTGAGACAAATCTGAGTTTATCTGCAGACTGGCAATAGCAACATACACTGTGGAGGTGGAGGAGATAAGCCAAGGCTCTTTATGGAACTGCTACTGGCAAAACAGATGCCCCAAAGGGCTGGAATTGGCAGTTAACTCTAAGCTGTTTTCTTCAGAAGTACAAAAATAGCCTTTACTATTACTTTTGGTCTTCCACCAAAGCAAAGCATTAAGCCACTGCATTTAGAAAAGAGAGTATTCTTTCAAAATTGGCAAGGGAGAAATTTTTTGTTGTTGTGTTGTTCTTTTACACCAGCTGTGAGGTTTGTGCCTGCAGTTTACTCAGCAAATTTCAGAGCACCTTTAAGGTTTTATTTGTGTTCCTCTAAGCCTTGGCCTTGGCCTCGGCCTTGAGATTCAAAATGACCCAGTGTCTTAGGTTGGAAATGGGGGTGTGTATTCTATTTGCCATCTGTCAGAGGTGGGGCAGTTCTCTTCTGTTCATTGGGCAGTTTTCTTTCTCTCTCCCACAACCAATACTCCTTCCTGGAAATATCTCGTGTTAACAGGCCACTGAGTGTCCCTGCATGGCTGATAAAATTCCATCATCCCACTGGGAGATGCTCTGCCCAGGGGAGGAGCCAAGCATTCCTACCTGGATACAATCTGACCTTGGGAACACCACAGCAGCCTTTGCCCACTGCATTCCCAGAGGAGCAGCCAAGCATTCCTACCTGGATACAATCTGACCTTTGGGACACCACAGCAGCCTTTGTCCCCTGCATTCCCAGAGGAGCAGCTTTCTTCTCCCCTGCATTCCCAGAGGAAGCCCAGGCCCATCTCCAGCAGCCCTGGAGCTTCAGAGGAAAACTCCCCCCTTGTCCAGGATCCCTGCTCCAGCAGAGCCACAGCTGGCACTGCAGGAGGGCTGAGCCACCCTGGGATGGCACTGCTGCCACCACCCTGACCCACAGCGTGCCAGCTCCTGTTCTGACTCTGGCAGTGTTTTGTGTTACTGCATTGTTAATTTTATTTATTTTTTCCCTAATAAAGAACTGTTATTCCTACTCTCTTATCTTTGCCTGAGAGCCCCTTAATTTCAAAACTATAATAATTTGGAGGGAGGGGGTTTACATTTTCCATTTCAGGGAGGCTCCTGCCTTCCTTAGCAGACACCTGGCCTTTTTAAACCAAAACACCTAGTGTGTGTAGGCCAGGTTGGATGGGGCCCTGTGCAACTTGATCCGGAGGGTGGTGTTGGAACCAGATGATCCCTAAGATCCCTTACAACTCAGACCATTCTATGATTCCATGATATACTTCCAGTTTATCATGGAATCATAGAAGTCTCTTAAAACAGGATAATTTTGTATAATCCCAAATACTCCAAGTGATGCTCTAGGGAACCAAGTGAATAATTTTAAAGCCTCAAAGCCTCACACTACATCCCAGTGTTGACAGCAGGCCATACCAGATCTGCCACTCTTCTACAGGACTGAAGAATTCAGCTGATGTCTTTTCAAGCAGTGATGGTTCAGGGCTGAAGGATGTACACACCAATCCCACAGGTTAAAGAAGATCTAATCTAAATCTACCCTCCTCCAGTTTAAAACCATTATCCCTTGTCCTATCACTACATTCCCTTGTAAAATCCCTCTCCAGCTCTCTTGTAGCCCCTTCAGATACTGGAAGGTGCTAACAACACCTCCTTGGAGCCTCATTTTCTCAAGGTTTGACTACCCCAACTCTGTCAGCCTGTCTTCATATATCCCCAGCATGGACTGGTGCCTGTCCCACTTCTTTCTTATTCAAGAACACGAGCCAATTCATATATTTAGTTCTGTTAAAAAGGGCTGCTTTCAAGCACTTCCATGAAAGTTTGGAGGAGTTCTACAACATCAGGTTTACATGGCTGAGGAATGTAGACAGTGCTTCTTTGGGGTTTCAGGGTTTCTTTTTAGTACAGGTTGTTATTACCACACCATCCACGTTCCTATTCTGGCTTCCCTGTAGTGGAACTGAACAAACTAATTAAAAATGTTCAGGATTCACTATTACTCATCTATAAATTGAGAATGTTCCATTCATTTCTTGCACAGGCATGTGCAGAGATTACTTGCTTGTTTTACAAGTGTTGTGTAGCATACAATCCCTTTGTTCCAGAAGTTAAGGCCTCAGCCACAGACATTTTGCTTTGGATTAAAAATTGGCATGCATTGCTTCCTTCAGAAACATAATTCTTTTGGCAAATTGCCCTTTTATACTTCAACAAGTCTTCCTCCTTGGACGTGGATTTTTACTCTCTGCCTTTTCCTCTGTTAGAAAGCCCTTTTTAAAATTTAATGCACTTGGACATGTATTTTCTACTTCATAACAAGGCCTCTGCTTTATTCTTGCTTAATGTATGGTCCAGGGAAAATGATTCTCCTTGATTTCTGTCATTATCAAACAGTACAGTATGTTTTTGTCATCTCCAAATGTATGATTGACATACATTTAGATAACCTCCCCCCAGCATTTACATATTGCTCACTCATGTTTTAATCCTTCTGTGTATCTGAATAAGACAATAAAAATTAATTAAAGAATAATATTTAATAAGACACAAAATATGTATGTCATTGCTGGGCTGTATTACACAAGCATCCATGAACTGAGGAGCAGAAACATATCAAGAAAGCTAATAAAGCAATTAATGGTGGGGTAAATTATAGTTTTCATCTTCTCCTATCAATAAATACCTTCCAGTTCAGAGTCCAAAGACAATTACAAGTACTTTGAATTACCCAGAAACAGTTTGTAGAGGGTGAAGAGAAAAGTAATCTAACCCAGACTCATCTAAAAGTTAGATGAGTACATCTGAGCTACTTAGCACATGTTCCCTTTATAACCATTGGGGAAAAAAAAAAAAAAAAAAAAAGAATCCTCAGAGGGAAATTCATCCAGTCTGTGTAAAAGATCCCTGCCAATGTGTGATGGGCCTTTTACTGGGACAGCCCAATTCCTAGCAGGCACTCAGACATCTAACATTTAAACAAGAATTGAGATGGCTCCTATCCTGCATTAAAGCTTTATATCAAGTTCCCTATAGTTTTGTTCCCCCCATAATTCTGCTTCCCAAGTGTATTTACACAGCAGAATGGACAAATTGCCTCTTAGCCTATGTATGCTGCTTGACTTGTCAAAAAATGCTATTTTCATTTTACACAAGGCTTGCTGATAAAATTTGACAATTTTGCATGCGGTGTGAAATTATTCACATAACTCTGGATTTTCCTGCTTTTCAATGCCATTTTTAATTCAATCACCTTTACATATTTATTAGCTTACTTGGCTGGTTACAGGAATCAAAGAATAGAAATCATTGGAGAACTGGAGACTCATTTCACAAAACACTTAGATGAAGTTCAGACCAATATAATTTTCTTAGTGTCCAAACATCAAATAACTGTTTAAAGCAAGGAAAAATGGAAAGACAATCAGACCTAGGCCTTTACATGTGGCCATGAAATTTGTCTGAATATTTAAAAATTTTTCTTTCAATACAGAAATTACTCAGCTTCCATACGTCACCCAAAAAAGTCTTTCTTCAACTATTTCTTTAGTTATCTGTTCCTATTTCTTTTACCTCTATTGCAGGCTGTAACTTTATCTGCTGTAGCTTTTGTACCACATATGTTTATTTTCATGTGTGCTGAGAAAAGACCAGCCCACTAAAGCATGCTCAGGGACACATATATATGCCTACATATATATATATATACATATATATATATATAATATATGCTCCTTCCCATGTGACTGTCTCTAAGCAAATGAGACAGCTGTTATACTAGGCAGGAAGCCAGGCTGGGATTTAAAGGCAAAAGGAGATTTAACACTAAAATAATTATTTAAAAACAAACCTACAGCAGCTGTAGTTACCAGCACAACCTGAAGTTCAGTCTTATTTCACTGTAGCATCACACTCCAGTGCTAGACTGTTCATGTAATGAGAGAAATCAACCTGCACTGAGCACAACTTAATTATGGTTGCTGAAATTTGGTGTTACAAATGTCCAGAATTTTTTGCTTGCTAATTGTGTGGAAAGTTAATGGCATGTAAACTGCTTTTTAAATCTCATTTTGTTCTTTGTATTTCAAAACTCCTCTCTGTCAGAATTCAGAGAGCTGATGGAAGAGGATTTAAGCAAATAGTGTAGTATGATAAAATGTTATAAATGCATGAAACAGGCACAAGAAGAGTTAAAGACAGAGCTTGTGCTTAAGGAGATGAAGGACCAAAGACCATTAAAGTTACACCAGAAATCAAACTTGTCCAAACATGAGAGCTCTTCTCTCCTTTCTTTCTCTATGAGAACAGTAAGCAGAATACAAAACATCTGTACTAATAAATAAAATTCCCATCTAAGCAAGATTTCAAACATGGAGGTGAGTTTAGCCAAGTTCTATCTGCTGTACCTATTATTATTGCTTTTTTGGATTTCTGGTTGTCCAACAATCACAGGTGTGCTTTGCAGTAGTTACTGACCTGTCTCATGAGTCCTCTCTGAGGCACTGGAATATCAGCTTGCTTTATCCATGGCTGCTCCTGCTTGGAAAAGCTAAATGAAAAATAATCAAATTAAAGGAGCTTGTCAGAAGATGAACCAGAAAGAGTTGGACAGCCTTTAGCTCAGAAAGGTGCTTAGACAATTACTCCAATGCTTACAAATACATATTATTCAAATCCAAATCTGATGAGAACTGTTAGTGTCAAGAAAAGGGGATGCAATTAATATACATTCTACCCATTATATTTTTTGCCTAGTTTTAATACTTAATTGCAAAATTCCATTAGTTGAGATTTCAGTGCTGATATTTTTTGGCACATTATTGAATTGGGAGACTATATTTATTTATAAGATGTTTATGAAGGCCATGACCTAGGATTTCTACTCAGAATGGCATCTAGGACTCTGATTAGATCTCTGCAGAACTTGAGTAAGTGTATAAAATTAACTTTTCCTGAATCAGGATTAAAATAAGCTGTTATTTTTTGTTCGAGAAAGCTTCTAGTAACTGGCAGTAATAGCTTAAAGAGATAAAAAGGAGCTGTCAGTCTCAAAAAAACCTTGGTTTGAAAGGAGGTTAATCTTGCTAAATCCTAGATTGACAGAGATCTTGTATGGATTCCCAGAGCTGAATATCCATCCAGATAAACAGAAATGCCTTTTCAAAATCTCTCAGAATTAGCCTCAAATTTTCTAAAGTATTAATCCAAAATCCTTCATCTGTTTTTTTTATTTATTTATGTAACCTGCTTTCTGGAGAGAACTATGCACATTTACATCCTGAAACCAACCAGCAAGATACAAGCCTATTCAAAATAGATGGTTTAATAAAGCAATAATTGAACTGTGCTTTTGACACAATTAAAACATGCTACTTCTCTGCAAGCAGGACCAATTGGAAAGGTTTTCCAGCTTGTACAGTGAAGTCTGGAGGAGCTGTGATTTGTCCAGCCAGGTCTTTTATCCTCAGTGTCTTCCCCTACAGCAGTTTCACTGAGGAGCATCAGACCCTGGTGGATGTCAGTGTTCTAATCTCACTGCAAGGTTTTTTTCAAGTAAAGTGTTAGAAGAGTTAAACTCTTCTGGACCCACTGATTTAACATCACCTTCTTGTCCTGGAAAATATTTTCAGGCACAGCAAAGAGGACAGTTATGCCAAAGTGTCCGTGCTGCCTCAGCGTGTGCTGGGAGGCACGTGGAGATGGTGGAGTGTAGGCAACAGAGGTAGCTTAACAATTTAGGGGAAAAAAGGCAAAAATTGAGAATAAATCAGAATGAAAACAATTATATCAAGGAAATCAAACCATTTCAGTGTCAGGTGGTGTTTTTTGTTTGAGTGTTTTTAAACCTTCTAGATTGGCAAATTGCGAAGTTGGGATTGGATGCAGAGATTAGAAGGGAAACTAAACAAATCTAACAGGACTGCCAGGACTGTTAATGCCAAGACTCTTACTCCAAACAGCTCTGCCTCGTTTGGCAACAATCAATTCCATTTGTGAAATGGGACAGAGAAAAAAATGAACAGAAAAGGACTGAGCCATTCAATAATTATCAGCTGAGATTCAATTTAGGGAACAGCTGAGAGAAGGTCACACCAAATTATAGGCCAAAACTCAATGATCTTCTGAGCAGCTCTGATGTGCTGTGTTGGAACAAAATTCCCTTTGCCTTTACTTGGCAGAGAAGCAAATCCATTCATTTCAGTGGTATCTGGGATTTCTTTCTTGGAACACCAGTTCCTGCTACTGGTGGTGAGGAACATAGGTAGTGATAAAAGCAGTTTGGCTACAATTTAAAAACAGTTATACTATTTCCAAGAAGAATGAAAAGCCACAGATCTGAATAATCTAAATTAACAGGCCCTTTGGAGCAAAGTTGAAAAAGAGGTTAGCCAAGACCTTTACTGTTAGAAAGCATGGAGTTTATGGTTGTATATAGGCAGCTGTGTGTGTCTTTAAGCCTTTGTCAGAGAATCTGGAGCCAAAGGTTGATTTGCTGCAAATTTGAATACCAAGAAAGCAGATTTAAGATGAATATAGTATTTTGTAGCATTTCTGCTTACATTAGCCAAAAAGGAAAAAAGAAAAAAAAAAAGGATTAAACTTCTTTAACTCACTACAGAAGTAACAGAACATTTATTCTTGGAAGGGCAGGGGTTTGGAAGGAGAGAAGGAACAGAAAGGAGAGCTGATAGGGAACATTTGTTGTATGCAAAATTCACTGCAGTACAGGAAGCACTAAACTGTGGGATTATAGTGCATTACATGCAAAACATGTGCCACATCTACTAAATCAGTGTTTCCCTGTGCCTGGTAAGCACGATAACTAACCCCAGTGTTAAAATATTTCATCATTTGAACTTGTTCAAATAAAGCACTTCTCCTTAGACTGCTCAAGGAAACTACTTGGAGCACCTTGCCAAAGCTAAATCCTGGGTCAAAATTATATTTGTTGTTGTAGCTGAATCAGTTTTTTAATTCCCTTCTCTACCCACCCTGTGCTCAGTCTGGTGCACTTTAAATTGGAATCTGGAATCTTTCCAAAAACTAACAGAAAGTTCACTGGGAAAATCTTGTGAGCACTCGTTTGCTTGTCTAAACAATTTCCCAGCTTCCTCCAAACAGAAGGACTCTTACTAGGAAGGGATTCAAAAGCTGAACACATTTAGACTAGTGAAAGGCAGTGAAGAGGGTATTAAATCACAGTTTACAAGTACTTATGAGGGATTTAAGGCATTGCAAGGATTCACTAGGCATTGCATTTTTCTATTGCAAAATACATGGAGAATTTAATTTGTCAATTTACCTTCAGTCTGCTTGCAAAATACAGGAATTATTACTTCATGAAATACAGGATTAATGACTACCCAAGCAGTCAGAAAGAGCAGGCCAGGGAAAGCTGTAGTACTCATCACTATAATTTTAAAAGCTTTTCAGGGGTCTATGAAATACGTTTATGTTTGGATAGATAAAATAGATAGCAGCAGAGAGTGAAACCAGAATACATTTTTTGCCAGGGGAGCTTTTTAGAGTTCAACATATCTAATCAAGCTATTGAAATAGAAAGAAAATAACTTACCCCAAACTGATTTGCTTTCTGTTCCAGGCCATTGACACCATAGGAGAAGCAGAAGAAAGTCTCTTTGACACTTAAAGACTGTTTTCACACACCTTAAATCAGCAAACAAACAAACAATGAAAGCAATTCATTTAAAGACATGGGGCACAATTTCAAGAATTCTGTGACACTTCTGTCTAAATAAACAAGTGGTGAAAGAGCTGAAACCTGCCATTATGTTTGTGGTCCTAAGGTGTTGGATAAAACACCTGCTCAGAACACCAAACAGTACTCAGAGGGCTGTGTCCCTCCAGCCTTCCCACCTTCTCTCATCCTTTGCCAGCTCTGCTGCAGGATGGATTTATAGCAGTTGCCACAAGAGCTCTCTCCCTCAAATGTGTCTGATTTTGAATCAATTCAATTTCTGACCTTCTGAAAACCCCACTGAATTCCACTGTCTAATCATATACTAGGAAAAAAGATCATTTCTATCAGTTTCAGAGCAGCTTACTTGATTTTGTTTCTGTTCTCAAAAGTGAATATTACAAGAATTTTCTCCTGACCATTCCTCATTCTCTTTCTCCATGCAGCTCATGATTTTGTTGGTCTCTGTCATACTCTCCCTCACTTTTTTCATCTGAAAAGTCTCATAGTCCTTGCTTAAATTTGCAAAATTGCTCAAAATACTTTATAGAGAAGATTTTTCATTACTTTGCTCTTACCTATTTTTTTTTTGATCCTATCTCCTTTTCCAAGTCAAGAAAAGAATTTCTAAACAGGCACTAAATAAAGTATTTATCTTGTATTTTTACCCTTAATGTATTTTTGTGTTTTATTCTCTAACATTTTTAACAGTAGTGCTCTATTTGCCTCCAAGAAAGCTCTTTATTTCTGAGGAGGACTTCTGAAGAGACCAGAAACAGTGACTCTGATCCTCTTCAGACTGACAAAAGTTAATTTATCAGTTGCCTCTCTTTATGTACAGTGAAAATTTCTGTCCTGTGTTTACTCCTTTGTATTTAACAAGAACTGTCTTCCATCAGCAATTGCAGCTCTTTATCACCCAGCATCAGGAAAACCTGCTGCAATTTCTTGCATGTCTTTCAGTTTAAGATGTCCTGAATCATTTTCTGTCATCTGCAAATTTTGTCACTTCTCTACTTGTTCCCTTTTTTGGATCACTTATGAATATTTCAAACAACACAAGTCTTGCACAGATTTCTTTAGTGACAACCGTGAAAACTGGGCTTTTTTTCTCTAATCTTGAAAGAGTTGTAATTCTATCTCTCTCATTCCTTATGTTTGGATTTTTTTTTTTTTTTAATACCCTCAAATAAGTAGTTTTTTTTTTTTTTTTAATTCCAGCTGTACTTTAGAAACCACAAGAGATTTTGAATTTTGTTTGATTGTTTTTTTTGTGGGAGAGTTTGTGGTTGGTTGGGGGTTTTGGCTACTGATGTATTGGACAAGACCTGTAGGATGTGAGAAATAACTTTTGTCTACAAAATCTTTTAAAGCTCTTCCACTGTGTCTTAATTACACACATGACTTTTAATTCTGCTGACATTTCTAGGATATATTGGGTTAAACAAGTTTTCTTCAAGACTACTTCATGATCTCTTAAAATATTTTGGTTTTGTTTAATTTTCTGGGCTGAGGTGATATGAAGATTGCTGGCTCACTGTGGAGACCATTACTGTGGAAATGCAAGAGATGATGTTCATGAGAAATGTCAAGAACAGCCACTTTCTTCCTGTATCAAAAGGAAGACTCCTACTGGGATGAAATATTCCTAGTAGTTTTTTTAGCTCCTAATTAAAGACAAGGTTGATTGTCACATCAACAAATGACAGAGTTAGAATAAGTGTGGATGTTATATTTTATAAAAATCAATGAATGCAAAGAACAAGTGTAGGATTGTACTCCTGAAGGAGCATTCTGGTGTTCCTCAGCTGTACTTATCCTTTGTTTAGGCTGCTGAGGATCTCAAGCAGCCTTTTTGCTTTCACTAAGAGTAAATTTTGATTTCAAGCAACAGTGTAGTTTGCTTTTGTGGTCACCTGAGTTTTTCACATCTTAAAGTAGATCAGTTTTGGTACTTACCTGTTAAATCAGTGCTTTAAAAGACAGCACAGCATCACTGAGAGCCATGGAGGAGAGCCACACCAGCCTTCATCTTCCTTCCCAAGTGACTGAACCAACAAGTTATAAATAAATTCACATTTGAATTGACTGATTGGTCCTCCCATTCCAAACTTGGTTACTGTGTAAATTAATTTATTTTGGTGCAGGGTACAGATGTATTTAGGATAATTTAAGAATCAGAAAAGCAAGATAGCGCTGGCACTTGATAAATGAAACTGGGTAATGTTTTCACCATACAGCATATCTGGAGGAGTAAATGAAAATTAAATGTATTGAGATGAAGACTTTAATGTGTTGGGCATTGGTAGGGGAGAAAATAAGATGTCAAATCCCAGGTGCTTAGGGGAGATACAAACAGAGAAGAGAAAAGTAAATCATTGTACATTTCAAGATATTTGGGAAATCATGGCCAGAATTTGGAGATTATAAATATTTCCTCCCAAGATCAGGTATTTGAACAGTTTTTTTCAAAGCAATATTTACTTCCTACCTGCATGCTTCCTTTCTCTCTTTCTCTTTAATTCAGCTCCAGGTATCAAATGTAAATTTTGAATATTTTTTTTTGTCCAAATATTGCTTAGGGTACTTCCTACAATAAATACATAATTTTCCAAGTCCCCCATGTCCTTTTTAATAATTTTAAGGTTTTTTCCCAAGGACTAAGAAAGTACTGGTAAACCAAGAGCTTAGAATCCAACTGGGATTTTTCTTCTCCATTAACAGGTCATAGTGATAATTACATTTAATCACTATTGTTGTAAGTAATCTTAAAAAGTTAAATTGTCATGACCTTATATAAAAATTGTAAGAACAGGACAGAAGTAGCAGACAAACAAGAACCAACACTATCATCTCATTTAGCTTCCTGGGCATGCAATTCTGAAGGAAAATAGTTACTTTCATCAGAAGGAGCAGAGCCTGAGCTGCTGGAATTTGAAATTCACAGTGTTACTCTTCCCACCAACGAGTGTCATGTCATTGCACAGGGAGAAGCAAAGGCACAGCTGCAGCCTGGTTGCAACATGAAACAATCCCATTGTCAAGTGGAAAGGCTGACACTTGAGCTCTGCCTCCTTTTTGCCAAACTGATTAATCTTTCCCTCTCTAGCCACCTGCCCATCTTTATCTTGCTTTTCAGTACTCAATTATCTGCAAAACTTCTATCCTTCTTTCAAGCTTGATGAAATTGGTCAACAGATCAGATGCCAGCTCCCAAGGATAGACTGGCAAATGAACAGCCAACACAATCATGTCAGCAAAAACTTCTCCAAGCGAGCGAGCCACAAGCAGTAAAAAGCTGCTAGCAACAGATTAATGGAAATAAATTTAGTCACCAAAATGGGAAGCCTTGACAAGTCTTCTTGCTGAAGCTGCTCCAGCTTTAATGAAAGAATTAAAGATTCATCAGGCCACAGGGAAGGAGCAAAAAGAATCATGACTCTGTCTAGTGGTTAGGGCACATGCCTGGCTGAGGAAGGATGTGAGCTGTAATTGCTGGGAAAGCATCAGTGCTCAGAAGATAAGTGATGAGAGTTGCTCTCACCATATACTTTTCATACCTGTCTGGCTTCAGCATCCATCTGTGATGTCTGGTTTGTCCCTTCAGGTGAGGAGAAAACTAGATATTAATTTTTTTTTTTTTTTTTAATCTTTAGTAACACTTTCCTCATGCAACTGTTGCTGCTGAAGCAGAGCATTGGGCACCCTCCCTGGCTACCTCCTGAATCAATCTCTACAGGGACAGGGACAGGGACCTGGAGACTGTAGGCAGGACTTCAGCAAGATTCAAAAACTTGCAAAGATGAGGAATTTTCAGGCTTTCTCAGGAGGAAATAAACACACTGCAACAAAACCCCTTGTTGATTGTCAGCCATGGGGTGGATAACTTCATTGCTCATGTCTGTAGCTGGAATGAACCAAGTTAAATGATTTTACTCTTTTGTGAATAATAAAAGGTTTGGGTTGGAAGGAACCTTGAAGATCACCCAGTTGCACCCCCTGCCCTGTGCAGAGACACCTTCCACTATCCCAAGTTGCTCCAAACCCTGTCCAACCTGGCCTTGGACACTGCCAGGGATCCAGGGACAGCCCCAGCTTTTATGGGCACCCTTTGCCAGGGCCTCCCCACCCTCACAGGGAAGAATTTCTGCCTTATATCAATCTAACCCTGTCCTCTGGCAGTTTAAAACCATTCCCCCTTGTCCTAATATACATTACTAAGTTAGATGAGCTGTGGAAAGCCCCATCAGCTGTAGGATCACACACTTTTCTCCAAGAAATCCTCCTCCTAGACCGTTGTAGCAATCAAATAATATCAGTACAAATACTTATTTCTAATTATAGGTAGACTACTAATGATTATTTTATCACTGACTTGGACTGGGTTTGCACCAGAAGCAAACCAGAAATGAAAATTTATTGCTTCTCAGAAAAAGAAAAAAACTACCTCATGTCAATTTTGCCACCATTTTCATTTCAATTACAGGTGATGCTTGTATAATATACTGAAGTAACATTTTTGGCTATGGAGATATAGCTGAAAACGGTGTATTTGGGTAAAACAGAGTGAGACTTATGTCTAGGTAATATCTAATCGAGGAATATATATATCTTCATGTGGTAACTCAGAAATCATTGTTGCCTGTTAGCACAGAATTAATCACATGCTGCTGGCAGGGCAGTGGGAGACTCCTGGATAACTCAATATGTTTACCCCATTAGTTACACAAACATTTAACACCACATGGATTTGTATCACCACACACTACAAATTTATCATTTATGATTGGTTTATGTTGTTGAGCACTTCTGAAGGATCCTCACTTTTCTCACAGTGCACAGTGAGGCCAAAATCAGCCTGCTCAGGTCAGCAAGGAGTGCAAAGTGTGACTCAGTAAATGCCAAAAACCATCCTGGGCCTGCCTCCTACCTTCCTGTGCAGCAAGACAGCAGGGAATCAAATTCACAGGGACAACATATTTCAAAGTTTGGTTTAACTTCACTTCCCCTTTTTAGTCCTTCTAGAATTTAGGTGGGGATGTAGTGCTTTGTGCACATGGTTTGGGCAGAGTCCATAGCAGTCATCTGCCAAGAACAAGGCATTGCTCTTTTAGTTGTTTTCACATCACTGCATGTCACACCAGCTCTGGGTGTCAGGAGGCTACTGGGGGGTAGGCTAGGGGAATTCCAGAGAGCCAGAGAGATTAAAAATGTGTTTAAAAGAAAGCTTATGAAATAATCAAATGAGCACAGTATGGNAGGGAAGGGAAGGGAAGGGAAGGGGAAAAAAAAAAAGAAAAAAGAAAAAAGAAGAAAAGGAAACAAAAAAGCAGTCCTGACTTCACCACATGCCAACTCAGGTGGCACATCAAAGTGGACATTTGGCAGGAGATGGATGTTAGATGAAGCAAATCCCTTCAAAAGTTTTGCTAGAGCATCTGCCTGTGTGATAAAATTTCAGCAGGGAGAGGAGTATGACCCTCTGATCCCTTTATATCAAGGGCAGCAGCTTTGCTAGGGGATGGCATTTCTCAGGAAAGCAATGTCAGCTGGCGAGTCTGTTCCAGTACCATGTGCTTGTCAGCTGCTGGAACAGAGCAGCCCAGCTTTGAGCTGCAAGAGGCTGGCTGGGAGCACTGACTGCTCATCTCATTTTAATTTTGCAGAATTACAGCAGGTAGCTCCAATTTCACACCCTGCTTCCCTCACAACGTCTCTTCTCAGTGAAGGTCACAGCCTGCTCTGGGTGCACAGGCTGGATTTCTCCTCCAGTCTTGGCATCAGCAGCAAAAGCAAGGTGGAATAGGTGATTTCTGTGAAAAGTCTGTCTGTCCTGTGCTCAGGTGTGTGGCTGGGCTTTCAAGAGGCCCAGGCTAGCTTTAAATTAGTTGGCTTAAACACCCAAAATGTTACAGAGAGTGAAGTGTGCAGCTGAGGTTACAAAACTCTCTTGCCATCCTCAAACTGCATTCAGGTGCTGCTCTGTGCTGTGCTCCTGTAGTTCCATCACTACCAACATTTATCCAGCAGGGCTTTCTAAATGGATTCCCACGGATGTACCAAAATCAGAGGCCCTTTATTTGTGCAAAGCCAAGCTCTACATGGTGCATGCTTGCCACAAATCCCCTGAAAGTGCCCTGCCAATAATCTTTTTTTTTTTTTTTTCCTCTCTACCCCACTGTGTGGTGGTAATACCTTATCACCACTACAAATAAGAAAGTCACACCTTGAGATATCACCTTGGGATGGGACAAACAACTTTTTACACCTAATGGGCTTTATTGATCAGGGATAAGAGTCAATAGCTTGGATATAGTTACCTGCCATCATTTTAGGTTGTGTGGAGCAACCTGACTGCTGCTTCAGCTGCTGCTCAGCAATGGCAATGGGCCAAGGTGCACTTTTAACTGCAATTACATTAAATATTAAAATTTAACCAAGACTAGCTACCACAACAGTTTTCTTAAAGGCAGTCACTGATAGAATTCCCTGCCTAACTCTCAAGGTCTCTAGCAGAAAGACAAGCCAATAAATTCTGAGGCAATAATTGAAAACAACCACCATAACAGCCAATTCAATTATGTTTTCTCAAAGGATGAAAGATTCAATTCATTGGCTCAGTGGGTGAATTTTTCCACGCACTTTTTGTGTTTTCAAGGGGTGCACAGAGAACAATATTTGCTGGTAATATTTTACCAGCACACCAGAGTGGGCAGATGAGCTATCAGAGCTGCCCCAAACATTAATTTTTCACGAGTGGCAGAATGCTCAGCTCAGTAAAGGAAACCATGAGCATGGTTCCCTTCAGGGGGAAGGTGGACACATTCTCAGTGTGATGAGATAAGGACAAGTCAGTTAGAACAGGTCACTTACAGGACTGTAAGAGAGGGTTATTTAATCTAAAAGAGGGTAAAGTGAGGGTAATTACTACAATTGCTGTGAACACAAGAACACTTTTCCCCATAAAAGCAATACTTGTAAATTTACTCTCTGTGCACTGAATTTGCAATCTCAGATAAGGAGTCTCCCAGAAAACCCTACAGGGATGTAGAGTAAGACTTGATCTTAGAGTGCACAGATGAGATGCACTCAAACATCTACAAGAGGAGATGGTTACTATCTCTGCATTATTCACAGTAACATCACCTGTGGGTAGAACAATGCATCTTTCTATTTAAAAAAAAGGTCACAATGAGCATGTACTCTGAAGAGATCTCTCTGAAGTGTTCATTTCAAAAATATTTTATTAATATTATGGTGGGGAGGCTGAAGCATGTGGTCCATGAGGTGAAACTGAGGAAACTGGATTTGTCAAGCCTGAGGAAGGGAAATATGTGGAGGGACCTGATACAGGTTGAATCACTGAGAAGATACGTGTCAGACCCATCAGCAGTGTCTGATGGGTGGATAAGAGTCAACAGCATAAATTGAAATGAGAGATGTAGACTAGATACAAGGAAAAGTTTTTTTTTTTGGTTGTTTGAACAGTCTTGTAGAGGTCCGGGTTGTCCAAGGAACTTTTGCAACCTCCACCCTCAATCCTGACTAAAAGAGGACCTAAGAAACTTGGCCTGACCTCAGAGCTGAGCTGGCTTTGAGCAGAATACTGGATTAGACAGCTCTCTTGAGGTCATCTCCATCATAAATTATTCCATGGGTTTATGATTCTTTGTCAAAAACAAAATTTATGTTGTTGGTGGTGTCCCTCCTTCAGGCAGATTGCTTACCAGATTTCCAGAACATGGTCTCAGATTTGAAAAATGGCTGGCAAAATCAAGCTGAGAATAAAAAGCAAACAGAGTGTGAGGCATTACAGAGAAAGAACATTCTCATAGTCATGAGGAGTCATTTTGGGATGATCAAAACTTTCACACCAAACCTGACAGAATAATAGTGTTCTTTAGTGATTAAAAATAAATATAATGTGACACCATTGATTTTTTTATTGTTGCACATTAATAGACTTTTAAGATGTACATGCTTTCATGTACAACACAAAAAGAATGAAAAGCATAAAAAAAGGGATCAACCCCAACATTTCCTAAATAATACCCTTGGTAATTATTTAGGTAAAAAATAAAAAAAGATAATTATTATTATCTTTTTCATTTTTGCAATAAATTTTGGAAATATGTTGTAAACATTTCCTGATATTTTCTGTAAATAGATGATTTAGTATTTCAAACATATCTAAAAAGTACATATGGGAGAAAGAAATTTTTCTCAGCTGAAGGATGTGTTCAGAAACCATGTCTGCCTTAAATTGATGCATCACACTATGGGATGCAATCTATTTACTACTAATTGCTTCTCTTCCAAAAGAATTCATCACTCTATATATCAAATTTTTGAAGAATTGACACAGAACTTGCACTGGCATTGTGATTAAAAATAGAACTACCAATGAAATGTGAAGAAAATTTTGTTTTGTTTAAAGAAATCCTTAGATCCAGTATATTTTCAGATCCTTCATTATAAGATAGTAGTCATAATTGTTTCCACCTAGTACACATCCAGGTTTTGAGTACTTTTGGGTTTTTTTATACCCTGTTAACAAATATTTGTTTTAATTTACAAAACACATTTTAAAACTCTGGTACAATTGAATGCGTCACACAAGGAAATGTTCTTATACTTAAGTAAAAGTCATTCAGCTATTTCTAGTCTAATAGCATCAAAACTTTAATGTTTAATAAGAAAGCATTGAGGTCCTAACATCTGCTTAAATTTATCTTTTTTAAAATAAAGTTTAATGATATTTACATCCTTGGGAAAATTTATGTAATTTCCTCCTCCTCAGTTTACAGTTTCCTGCATAAACTTTATCGAAAATATTTTAGGTTTTTAATTTACTTATTTTATCAGGAATAGTTCTGGATATCTATGGCTCTAGAACATATCTCAATATAGCTGTCTTCAATGTCCACATTCATTCAAAATTGATGAAAATATGTCACTTCAAGTATAAAATCATTCCAACACCTTCTGCTTTTATAGTGGGGCTTAGCAGCTTCTGTGCTATGTGAGGAACAGTCCTGCCTTGAAAGAGAAAAATGAAAAATCCCACAACCATCTCAAATACAGCTGACATTTCACAATAATTAACAGGGAATGACTCTTCATGGAAAAGATAATTACCCTCTGAAAACAACATTTGAGGATATCTGCCGATAAAAACCAAAAGAATATATTCCAAAAGAGTCCTTGCAATATCCTCTCTTGGAAAAATTTAAATCAGGTGGACTCAAGTGAGAAAAAAATACTTGTATCCCTTTTATCCTGATTGTGTAGAGAGGACTGACTACACTTAAATATTTCTCTTGGAAAACCTAGAACTTCCATAGTGTGGTAACAATGCATCCTAAAGCAGTTTTTCAGTGCAGTTTTCATTTTTTTAGAAATGGAGGCTATGGCATAATGTTGAACATTACAAAAGCAGGCTTGGTTTCAGATTTAGCAGGTTTTTTTTTTCTGATCAAGCTTCTAATCAGTGTGATACAGTTTCTTATGCTCTTGGTAGCTCTGGGTCAGACAGTTGTTTTGTGGTTTATAGAAATTCTGAACTGGTTTAAGACTACTGAGTGCAGTATTCCTCTTTAATTCTCACACTAAATTGATGAAGAGTCAGATATCCCATGGGATTTTGCAAAAATGAATTAATTAATCTAGGAAAAATACTAATTGATTAGGCAAATTCCTTTCAACAAAGTTGACCTTTTTTGTTGGTTTGTCTGTTTGTTTGTTTTTCTTGGAGGACACACTGGAATAGGATTCAGCTGCTCTCTACAAATGCAGAGCAAGACTGAACAACTGTTGGGAGGAGGCATCAAGCAGAAATAGTGTACATAGCTGACAGGGTGCTTAGGGTGTAATTAATCATACTGGATTTTTTTTGATGGGGGGAAAAAGAAGCAGAAATTATTATTTGAGATTGGCATAGAATTGTTAATAACGGTAAATGACCAATATCTTGATTTTATATCTCAATGAGGCTCATGCATGCAAAAAATTGTATGTATATTAAGCAGTATTATAATAAAGCAAAAACATTCAAAATCAAGTCTAGAAATTAGCCAAAAGTATTAATTATATTTATAGCATGGAAATCAATTCCAGGTTGCTCCTCACCTTTATTAACTTTGGGCCAGAAAGCTCAGTGCACACATTCCATTAAATGTCTACATCAGTTCTAGGCATCTTCCTTAGGGAAAGTCAAAGGTAAGCATGTCAATATAAACACTTTTCCTGGGGTTTAAAAACCAAAACTCTGACTTTTCACAAATCTCTGCTGACAACAATGTTCAAAACTGCTTGACCTGACCAGGTCTTCTCTGTTCTGTACAGAGGTGATTGGTAGATCAATATTACCATAATGCTAAATTTATGAACAATTTCAGTCTTAGGAGCCCCAATTTAATACTTTTTTACAAAAAAAAAAAAGTCACCTTTATATCTGTTGGTTGCATAGTCCTTGTCACAAAACTGCAGTTTGTATGCAATGTGAAGATGCATCATGCTTGTTAAGGGTTGCAAAGATCAATCTCCAGATGAGATCCCAAACAGGAACTGTGCTGGTCCTTCATGCTGCATTTTATTGCTGTCTCCCAGGTTCTTAATATAGGGATGGATTAAATGGAAACTAGGCACTTATGAAAGCATTTAAAAACAATTAGACTTCATCAGAAGCATTCCTTGGCATCAGGAACCAATTTTAAAAAATGTTCACTACCTCTGCAGCCAACTGCTCTCCCCTTCAAAACAGGGTGGCTGCACTCAACCAGGCTACTCAGAGTGAACCCTGGAATTCCCTGCATGTCAAACTCCAACAGGAATTAGTCCTGAAAATATTCACTTTAAAAAGATTGACTCTATCCCAAGGGAGATCCTGACAATGTCAGGGAAGTGTCACCATTGAATTTACCCAATGGATTTGGGATCACAATCAGCAGACAGTGGCTCTAAATCTGGTCTGAGACACATTTCCTGGGTGGCCCTGTCTGCCTTTTCTTTCAAAGCTGAAAACTCTCTGAGGTGGGCTGGCTGAAATATCTATTCATGTATTCTATAAACATCTCTTCAGTGATTGTTCTTGGTCTCTGATCTCAGCTGACTCTCATTGTCTGTGGCTGAATACAGTGTCATTCACTTAAAGCTACACATGAAACACTCAGTACAGTGCAGGTTTCATAATACACTGAACTCTGTGAATACTCAGAATATTTTCCATTTGTGTGATAGTTACATCCAGACACATCTTTTTTTATTTTAATTCTTTTTTTTGCCTTAAGACAATTGCAAAATTTTTATTTAAATGAAAGTATTTTTTTAGATGACATAATTTTTTTTTTAATATATAGAAACAATTTAAAGGTTTAAATGTGGGTTTTCATTTATATACACATATTATTCTTTAGTCTACTGTCAGTTCTTAGGGGACTGACATATTTAAATTCAGCAGACAGAGGCCTGGCTTCTTAATCCTACCATAAAGTCTTCTTTTACATAAAAATGAGGAGTTAAATTCTGCTGTCAGATATGCTGATGGAAGCTTGTTGACATCAGTGGGATGGCACCAGAAGGGCCTGGCACTACTTTTGTTCCCTGAATTCAAAGCCCCTAGGAGTGTGCAGCTCTTTTCAATATGAGGATGGTTTTCTCTGTCATATTCAATAATTCAGATGATTTGAACTTAACTGAACAGCATGTAGGGAATTTACTGTAGATGCTTAGACTGCTGGAAAGAACCCTCTGGCACAAAAGTTTCTTTTGCTGTACATTTTATGAGCAGTCTGTAGGTTGGAGGACAATTCTTTGTTGGTATTCTTCTTTGTCAGCTACTCATGGACCCAAAGGTGTATTTCTTTATTGGGTCACAGGGTTAATGAATTTTTGCTGCCTTTCATGACAATGAAAACTTCCAGTCAGGGCAAAAAACTGGACAAAGAACTAAACAAGTCACAGTATTTTGGCACTGGAAAGTCCCTGGATGGTATTTTCCCCATTTTTATAATAGCAGTACAAATAAAATTACTCCTAGTGGGTTTGTATATATATTTGCAAAGGGTTGTGTAGACTGGTACAATCTTTTCTCAACTGTTTTTCTTCAATGTGTCTCTTGATTGAGTTCATTTATGTCAACATCCAACAATTTTGCACAAGTTCTGTAACATTCCTGTCTTTCTAGACTACTTAGATGGCTCCGTGACCTGATAGACAGAGATCCACCAGAAATTTAGAAGTTGGAGAGCTGTGTTGGTATAGAGCAGTAAGGAAAGCTTGGAGAATTTGGAAATAAGACTTAAAATTTATCTACTTCCAACTACTTCTTTAATTCCAAGGCCTGCAATCCAATTTCCAATCTGACAATGGGCATACTGGGGGTTTTAGCACAGGGGCTGGGGATCAATTAATCAGTCAGCCTTTTATTACTCAATTTGTGACAGCCTGGAAGAGCCCCATTTGCCAGCCAGACCCCTGCTATGCTGGGAAACTTTTTCCTATGAATAACAAACTGAAGCTGATGGGTAAACTGGGACGAGTGAACTACTAACCCAATTGCATGTGGAATTGCTGCTTCCAAAATTAACAGGAGATATTCCACCTATCAAGTTTGCACATTTCAAAAAACTGCAATTCCTACTTTAAGGTGTCTTTATAACAGAACCCTAAGAATTTGCCTGCCTGAGCTTCAAGCTTATAATGCAAATACCATTCAAAACCTGACAGGTTTAGCTTAATGGCATCTTAATTTAATATACAGATGTCTAATGACACGTAAGCTGAGAAACTCTTTTCCCCTAAGTATTTGGATGCTGAGTGCTTGCATAAAATTGAAAAAAAAAAGTATGAAAAATTCATGGAAGAAAAATCTATCAGAGGATGTCTTTGCAACACAGACTGCTGGAAATTGGAGTGTTTGGGGAAAGTATCTTTGGACAATTACTTTGTTCTTACACTTATGTGTTCTTACACTTAAGTGTTCTTACACTTAGGTGTCTGCTACTGGCCATTTTATGGAATTGTATAAAATGAACCAATGCATATCACAGAATCATTTTGGTTGGGAAAGAACTTCAAGATCATCAAGTTCAAATTTTGACCAAACACCACCCTGTCAGCCAAACCATGGCACTGAATGTCATGTCCAGTCATTTCTTAAACACCTCAAGGGGTTACTGACTCCACCACCTCCCTGGGCAGCCAATTCCAATGCTTAGCAACCCTTTCCATGAAGAAATTCTTCCTGGTGTCCAACCTGAACTCCCCCTGATAGAAGAATATAGAATGTGTCATACTCTCATCTAAAAATGAGTTCTGAACTGGCCCCACTGAACAACTCTCCAAGGTCTGAAAGCAGCATTTTCCCCTATATGCAGAACTAATATTTCATCAAACAAGCTCCCAAGGGGAAAGTGGAGGTGCTTGAAAGATGTCCATCCAGCTATTTCTTATAAATTATGATGTAATCTGTGCAAGGTTCAGGATTATATCAGTTCTGGGCACTTCAGTTAGTTATGCTGTATTAAACCATTCTACATACACCTATTTAGAAATTAAACAAGCAGAATAAGCTTGTGTGCACTGTGCACAACTGCACTTCCCTAATCTTTTTATCTTAAATCTGCAGAACAGACTTTTTTTCTTTCATTTTAAAGAAACTGCCATCATATCTATTACTGTTATGGATGACTTCTCTTTAAAAACAAATTGAATCCAAGAGTTCAAGCTAGAAAATTGTATTTTGGATGAATGGGAGAGTCTTGTTCTTTAGAGGCAGAACATTAAGACAGCAATGGCTTGGGGATGTATCTGTAAAAGACATATTGATTTTTAATAAATATAATGTACCAGTCACTTTGTAATAGCAAAGACACATGCAGCACAGTGCAGGCCTTCTGCTCTTTCTAAATGCATTCATATATATGCACTGACATATATATGTTTATAAACCAATAAGAGTACCTTGCACAAAGCAAAAAAGGGCATGAGAAATATATATACACACAAACACATATATAAAAAATATATGTGCTTCTATATGAAAGGTCTTCTTGCCATTTCTTTTCTCTCCCTGTTCTTTAGAACTACTTTCAAACACCATGTTCTTTTCTTTCTGAGAGGGAGATGCTTTCAGGAGTGTTGATATATCAGATATTTCAGAAGCTAGTACAATAAAAGGGGAGTAAGGACAGTGTTGCAAAAAATCTTAATAACTCCTTATAAGTTTTTTTTTATGCCATGGCTTTAACTTACTCAGTTGAGGGTCATGGAACAAACAAATAATCTGCCTGTAAACCAATCATTCCCTGAAAACCAAAAGCCAGTTTATGTATTTATTTCATTAGCACATCTATGTCCATGAATCCATAAAAATGGGGTTCAGGGGTCATTATAAATTATTATGACCTGTCCAGAGTTCAGACTATGGAAGTTTGGAAGGAATTTAAATCATAAAATGTCTTACATCACTTAGAATAACATTTTAACTAATAATGATATTTTAATGCAGATCCTGGTGCTACTGAGTGGACAGAGAGTCATTATATTAGTCTTGAAAATCAAAATGGTTTGATGCAGGGAAAGATATTGCTGGCTTGGGCTTCTTTTCAACTTTAGGCATTATTGCTTGGGGGAAGAAAATGGAGAGAGGGGAGTGAGTAGCACACCACTGGAGGAGCCACTAGACAGCAGTGAGGGATCAGTAACTTAAAACTGCTGCTGCAAATGTCTTGGCTTGAGTGAAATGAATCTTTTCAGACCTTGGAAGATAAAGTGTCCTGATCTCTTTTAGTAGCTGGATACAACATCTTATGGACATTTTCCATGAACAAACCAGAGTTAGCTAAAAGCTTTTATTTGGTCCTCTGGTCCAAATGTCTTTTAGGAATAAATATAACATTAGGAAGAAACTTGTCATGTTCAGCTACAATCTCTGATGAATGGTGGTCATCAGCCTTCATGTCCTAATGAAAGTGAAAAGGAGAAGGGAGGAAAGAGAGAGAGCTTTTCTCTGAGTTTACTTCAGTTTATATAATCCAAAGGAATATCCTTTAATTACTTCACACTGTGAGCAACCATTATGTCCCATATGATATCACCTTGATTCAGCATAGCTGATAATGACAATATGTCTGTAATAAATAAGGTAAAGGTGGCATATTATTCTCTAAGAGATTAGTATTCATTTTGCAAACTGCATTCTAAATGGAAAAGACTGTGTCATTTAAGATTAAGTACCTTTTTGTTTGTTATCATAACAGATGTTTCTAAAACCTATTAAAAAGAATCATAGTGCTGTTTTTGTCTAATAGCCAAAAAAATAAAAAAGAAGAAAAAAACCCAGTACCTTTTTGCTACAATTTACCCTTAGAAACTTTCATTAAAGTACTTTAAATCCGCTTTTATTTTCTCACAACTACTCATTTTAGTTTTTTTTTCAGAATTTCCATCCACAGGTTATTTGGATTATCAATGTCATTGGTAACAGGTTTCCTTGACTGCTCTTCCAATGTGAGAATATTTTTGCCTGTGGGTTAGAAGAGCTGTTCTCCCAGAACACCTCTTCTGAGATATATATGTCCCTGTTCTCACTGTTGAGCTGTAGAGAAGCCACAAAAAGAGCAATGTCAATGGTTTTACATGTGAGGGGAAATGTTAAAAATGTCAAGGAAGCTTGAAGGTGGTAATTTCCAGTCACTTGTTCATTTATGAGTGTGCACTAAGTTTCTAGGTCTGGGAAGATACTGAGTACTCACACATGTCTTTGAATGTCTTGGTCTATCATTTTGTCACTGCTGAGATCCTGTCAAGTTGATTATAACCAGAATTCTCAATGGTCTTCAGCCAAAAACCTTCATGTTGATGATGGCACCCTGCTCTCACAGCAATGACTCTGGTCCTACTGCAAACTGAAGATGTGGAGTCTCTGTCTTGAATTCCTTGGGCAAAATAATCTGAATTCAGCTCTGTTTTATGCAGCACCCTGCACTGTGCAGCCCATGGGCACAGATATCTTATCAAAGCAAGTGAGGAGAAGGGCTGTACAAGGATTTGTGCCTCACATGGACATTAAGTTACTTGGCCACGTGGTTCTCCTGTCCCTCACAGTTGTGCCTACCAGACTTTTTCTAAGTACAATTCTTTATGCTCATTTGTCTAAATGAAAACATGGATTTGCCAACCCCTTATCAATATTTTTTTATAATTGTGTTTGTCATCCTCAATGTCCTGCTAAATCTTCTTGAGTTTTATGGTATTTTATTTGGCAAATAAGGAATGTAGAAATGTTACCTAAGGGTTCTAGGGCTGTGATGTGGAAGAATGATTATCTGGAAAACAAGTTTCTGGTTTGATGGCTCTAAAAGCATTTGAGGTTGTAGCTCTCAGAAGGAAGAAAAGCTTGAATTGTTTGATGTCAAAACACAGGTAAGTGGTTTGGGAAATTCAGAAGAATAAAAAGCATTGAAAGCCAACATTCTGCTTTTTGTCAATTATTCGTGAAAATTTTTTAGATGTAGGCATCAGTTGGAACAGAAATATGGCTACCAAACATTCAGTTTTTCACATAATCATTCCAGAACATTAGTATTAAAAAAACAAAAAAAAAAAACAAAAAAAAAAACAAGAAAAAAAAAAAAAAAGAAAAAGAAAAGGAAATAAGTGGTAGTGCTCTGGTATAGAAAAGTAGGCTATATGAAAAAGACTTAATCCTTCAAATTGCTGAACAGTCTGGCTAAATTCCACTTAAATTTCCATTAAATCCTTGAACTCTGAATTAAAAGATTTAGCGCATATGAGCCAAAGTATGTAGGACACTTTGGGCATAAAAGGATCAAATAACAAAAAATAGTAGGAAAAGACAAATCCTGAAACAGAAAATCATGCTTTGACTGTAGTCTTCTGAACTCCATTCGCAAATAACTTAAGACTCATTTAAAGCCTCATTAAAGCTTAGCCTAACTCTCAGAGCTTTCCAGAGCTTTTCTGAACCATGTCCCACAGCCTGAAGATCTAGCAGGAGCAGGGATGTAAAATATTTTCCAACTGGAAAAAAGAAATTACTTCACTTTGGCTCAAGATTCTCTTTAAAACAGCACTCATTTAAAAATCTGCTTTGGAGACCAAAGCAGTATACATCTGTGCACTTATTTATCAAGATTTTAAAGAATTAAGTGAAAAAAACCCCTCATATTTATACTCCACTGGGGAAAAGAGGGAAGGAAAAAAAAGGAAATATATTTATTTTTAATGTTACTTATTAGAGGAATTTCATGCTTTTCACCCAAACCCCAAACGAAGACCCTGCCAGAGTTTAGAACTTTGAAATGCCAGATGAGAAAATGACAAACCCTCCACAATCTGGGGCTGTGGAATTCCTTTCTAAATCCATTTCCTGCCAGCTGTCTGTCACCTAAACGTGTCACACTGTGCCTGCTGCTCAGATTGATGCCAAATGATCTGCAATTACAGTGTGTTTAACCTGGAAATCTGCTAACACCTCTGAGCTTTGCAGAAGGCAACTCTCAGGTCTAGCAAATCCTTTACCTTCCAGGAAGACTTTCACACCAGAGGAGGATCATTGGACTGCAGATGTACAAAATTCATACCCATTTAGCCAGGGCACTGACACTGGGCCAAGTTTTCCCTCTCTCTGAGCTACACTGGAGTAGGAAAATGTGGAAAAGGGCATCCCATTTTTTTGTCCTAACAGGACACCGGGAGCCTCTCCTCCCCTTTGGTGACATGGGGGTGTCATTTGTGTGTTTAAAATTCTCATGCAAAGCACAGGACAAAATCTGGATGCATTGTGTGTCTTTATAAACGTGCTGAGTGAAAATCTGCAGAAATGAGCCAGGAGGAAAATGTAGAGGACAGCAAAGACTTGCTGCCTAACTGAATGAACCAAACAAGGACATTCCCTATGGAATACATCGACATTTTTCTATTCCAGAAGTATTTGTCACAGAATTGTTTTGTTTTGTGACATTTTTCCCTTTGTAAAATAGTTATATGGCTTTTTCACAGTGCAAAGATAAAAATTCTTCATGATGAACTGACATTTTAGATGCAGCTCAAACTACTGCAGTGCCAGGGACTTCCAGGAATAGCAGATCTGCAGACCTGTGGGTGCTCACATTTTGCAAAGTTTCCTCAGAAGGCTCAGTGTTTTCATCCTGCAGCTGAATTTATCTAATTATCCTTCTTAAATTATTGTTTACTTTTCTTTGGTTTTGCCCTGTTCTCATTTGTGCTCAAAGAAATGAGTAATACTTAAAAAAAACCAAAAAAAAAAACCCCAAAAAACCAGCCATGATTTGCCAGGTTTAATTCTAAATCTACCTAGGATAAATATGTGAATTTCAAGGAAAACTGAAACATGACCTTTCATGTTGCTGTGGGTTTTCTTAAGGATTAAGGCAATAAAAGTCATCAAAGTGTTGTGAGGTAGACCTTCACATCTATTTTCCCAGGGGAGAGTAGAATACACATACATGGCATTGCTCTGATATCTGGGATGAATTCTTCACAGGGAAATATTAAAGGATAAAAAAACAAATGTTATTTTAACTGTCAGATTGATCTTCTCAATAGCTATAATTAATCACAGTTACTGCTATAAAGTCACTGAGAGCTCTCTCTTAAAGAGGTTATATGGTAATGAAACAAAGTTATTCTCTCATGTTCCTTTCAGAAATCGTCAGCAAACATAAATGTGCATGAGCTGTCATCCAGATGAGCTTGTCAGGACTTAACAACCCATTAAAAACTATCAGTGCTGGCAAAGAAAAATCATAAAAGACCTTTGAACTTTGCAAGGACGTTTTCTCTTTGAGCAATTTAGCCTTTGCATATGGATGTCTCAGAGCCATTTGCACAGAATAATATTTCACCACTGGATGTCATCTTAGATACAAGGAGAATGAAAGAATTCCTCTCTTGTCTGAGTCTGTACTGTTTGTTTTGATTGCTGCAAGAGATGTAACATGATACTATAAAAAACTGTAGGCAGAGGGCAGTATGACACATCAATAAAGGAGATTTTCATGAGTGGATTGCTGGTAGAAAACCACTGGCATGACAAACTTTGTAGGTCTTGGCTGTGGCAAAGCAATTCCAAGTAATTATTCTTAAAGTCCTAAAATATTGAGGTGTTTCAACCTTTACCTGGCCTGAAGTTCAGTTCAGAAACTTTTTACTGTGTCTTGCAATATGAACAATTACTAGAATCACTAGAGCTGGCCATTTCTGGGATTTAGCAATAGGGCCCAGATTCAGCACATTAGATTATTGCCCAGCACAAATTAAGGTTATTACCCAAAATACTCATCTGTCAACCTAAATGCATTTGCATCTCATTCATGATTATCAGAATAACCCCAAGAAATCTTTAGAAGTAGAGATGAAGGCAAGCTTCATATTTCTTCATGTCAGGAAAACAAAGGGGTTGTAGGGATTCAAGAAATACTGGAGTTAGTTTTGCTCTTCCCTTTTTGTCTCTGGTGGGTAACTGAGCACTGGCTGACTGAAATGACAAATTACAACTCTATTTCTTTAGGCATTGTCACATATACATTTCTGAATCCTTATTTGTATGGAAACACACAGCCTTGATGTTGTAAAGTTGATCTTTTTCCCCCCCAGAACTATTAAATTTTTCAAATGTACTTTTTACCTTGATTTATCTCCCATTTATAGGAAATTAACTGCTGGGAAAAGGAGCAGATGTCACATTAAATAACAGACTGGCCATAGCACCAAGAGATACCTTTCTTAACCCTGTAAGTGCAGCATGGACATTGTTGATTGCTGCAATCATATGGGAAGAGTTTTCCCACTTATCAGTTACTCCTGGAGATTACAATCCTGGAGATTACAATCTCTCCAGGTTTCTGAAGTCTTATTTAAAGGTAGACTAAGGTGAATATTCTTTTTTCCTTAGAGAAAATAGGTATTAATCTGTGAGCAACAGTGCACTATATTTTAATAACTTAATGCTTGCTTTCAAAAGTAACAGCAGCCTAGGAATTTGCCAGATCCTGTTTTTTTTTCCTTTGAAAGTTCTTCCCATCTAACTACACATGCATAAAAATCATAGGTTGCCTCTTGCTGACACTGCAATGCTACCTTTTCATTTTAAAAGACAAAGGTCAGATCTACATGTTTGTTACACTCAGGCAGAATTTCTCTGCTGTATTCTGCTTTCTAAACTCCTGCTGTCAAGAGAAGAGGACAGGTTTCACTTTTTTTTGTGTTTGTGTGTGCTGAAAATCACTGCTTTATATATATCTAGCATGACTTTTTGGTAAAGGAGACAAGGTATAGAACTATTTTTCTTCACAGATCTGACAAGGCCAGCATTTCATAGGTTTACAAGCACAAAAGTTTTTCTAAAAAAAAAGCAACCTATAAAAATAATATATAATAGAAAGAGTGAAGGGAACAATATTGCAAAAGCTGGAAGTACATCAAAATTGTAGTAAAAAATGCTTTTGACAGACTAGAAAAAGTGCTGTTGGCAGGTTACAGAGCGATTTGTATCATAAAAAGTAAAGTTGATCAATGGCAGGTAGAGGATCTGTAGATGATAACATAAAATAATTTTTTTCAAAGAAAATTAGTCTCACACTTGCAGAATATAAAGCCCTGTACTGGCCAGCCAAGTTAATACTTATATCCTCCTCTCCCCATTTGAACCCTGGGATAAAATGTGCTACATGTCATGAAATACAGGAGAGCCTGCACAAGCTTGTTATCCAGGTTGGAACTGGATCTACTTCCAGTCTATCTCCATCTTCTTCCATCCACCTCCATCCTGCAATTGCAAATTGAGAGTCTCCATGGAATTCATGAAAGACAACTCAAGATGTGGCTGTGTGGTTGGTGTCTGGAGAATGAGGAATGATCGGGACTTTTGGAGGGAGAAGAAAGGGGCAATCACGTTCCTGCTTCAGCACCTGGAGAAGCTAGAGACAGTCATGTTCCTGCTTCAGTACCTGCAACCCTCAGCCTGGAGAGAGGGAAGAGCTGGAATCACCAGGAGTCCAGTTTTAGGCATTGTGAGCAGTGTGTAGGGCTAATGAGGGAACTGTGGAGAGCAAGCAGCACCTCTCTGAAGGAAAGATATTATGGTTTACTTACTCCTGCCCCTCATAATTTGTATGAAGTCTTTGTTTAGTGTTAGATAGTGAGGGTTCACAATGCTTATTAGGATCCTTTTTTTTTTTTCTTTTCTTTTAATGCAGTTTCAACTGAGTGAGTCCCTGTCCCAGATCAGTCAGCTCATGGGTCTGTCTCAAAGCCTGAAATCACAGCCAGAGCATAGTCTACGAGCAACCCAGGTAGGATTGCACTGGAATTGTGTCTGGGATTCAATGGACAGTCATATGAAGTTGTTGCCTCCCCAGTTCTCTCACATCCTCAACCACAGCTGAATCCTGTAGCAGCCAGACATAAAAACACTTCATGATCTTGTGACCATCAGCTGAACTTTACTTCTTCTGGAGTTGGAGGTAAATCTTTAGGTGTTGTTTCTTGATTTTGCTTTTTTAATATTTTCTGATATTTGATCTAGCCACGCAAGTTTTAAAGATTGTGATTCAAAGCTTTGATTCTCTCGGTAATAATGTACTTTTAGGCAAAGTATAATATTCTGGTCTAGAAGCACTTTTCATTTACTTTTCACTGAAGTGAATACAAATTGACAGCCTCTGCTTTTGATGTTTGCAAGCTGTGGATTATAGATTAGAGATAGAAAGGAGGAAATCGGTTGCCTAAACAATGAAACTCAGAGAACACCTATTCATGTATGAAAACAAAAAGGACATAAAGTTTGTAAGAGTAACCATCTTCCTCATGCAAATTGTAAGAAAGCATTTGCAGTCAAAGAACATGATTAGATGAGGGGACAAGCCTATGTTTAATTGTCCATGGTATAATGCAATAAATTTGTATTCCAAGGAAAGCTTTGGAATGAGATCACTGAATGTATTTCAGTGAGTTCTGAAATTATTATTGATTCAAGGATTTTTTTTTTTTCTGAATTGTACATATGCAAAGAACAGTTCACACTGGAAAGGGCCTGAGTGTGATACAATAATCTGTAGAATGCCATCAATAACAGCCTTTGAGGCTACCCTCCCTTAATTGAGAAGATGTGTCACATTTACAGTCAGACTATTTATTATGCAGACAGACATACTGCTTCCCTTTTTCAGCTGGATGAAGGGGACCTTCCCTTCCTTTCAGACATCTGGTGATAAATGCTGCTGTGATGTCATTCTTTGTATCTCAATGTCACTGCAGTTTGTATGCATTTGGCATCACACAGAAGTATAAGAGCAGGCCTTTAAATCCAAAATCATCAGCTGGGATGGATATTTCCTAGACAAAGCACCAACTTGGACTGTCTTAATTTCTTGTGAAGCTCCTCTCCCAGACACATACCTGTTTGTGGCACTTAGTACATGGCAAATATGTATGGTATTGTCTTGGTTTAAAAAGCCAGGTGTCTGCTAAGGAAGGCAGGAGCCTCACTTGAAATAGAAAATGTAAACCCCCTCCCTCCAAATTATGATAATTTTGAAATTAAGGGGCTCTCAGGTAAAGATATGGGAATAGGAATAACAGTTCTTTATTAGGGAAAAAATAAAAATAAAATAAATATGCAGTAACACAAAACAACACTGCCAGAGTCAGAAGAGGAGCTGGCACGCTGTGGGTCAGGGTGGTGGCAGCAGGGCCATCCCAGGGTGGCTCAGCCCTCCTGCAGTGCCAGCTGTGGCTCTGCTGGAGCAGGGATCCTGGACAAGGGGGGAGTTTTCCTCTGAAGCTCCAGGGCTGCTGCAGATGGGCCTGGGCTTCCTCTGGGAATGCAGGGCAGAAGAAAGCTGCTCCTCTGGGAATGCAGGGGGCAAAGGCTGCTG